>OX401406.1:46679727-47262227 GCA_947846245.1 Cerastoderma edule
GAAAAGGAATTCATTCTTGCGTATATATAAACCGGCTTTTTTTTTATAGAAGCACTGAAATGCGCAAGGGCTCACTTCACATTGTCTAATGAAATCTCACGATTTCACCAAATCAGAATTGAAGAGATTGAAAATGGTCTTTGATTAAGTGATTATAATTGTTGATATAAGTTTTTTCAACATTGATTACCCCCAGAGCAAACATATATGGGTTATTCCACTTAAAACGGTCGTATATACGGGCGACAGTGGTGCAGAGGTCGGCCTAATGTATCAATGGTCCCGGGTTCGATCCCCAATATGAGAGGAGATAATTGCCGGGACTTGCTCACAATTCGGCGTGAGTACTGCTTAAAGCACCCATCGAGATTGTTTTTATCAAACTTCAAGCTTCCTACACAATCGATGTAAAACAAATAATGGTATAAAATAGTAACATGTAAAGCACTGACTTAGGTTTTACATGTACCTATGTTATCGTCGTGTATTTGACTGAATTTCATGGACATGGAGTTTTTGCAAAGTGTTTGATTACATGTGTCGTTCATACACGGGGTCCCCTGTGATGATGTTCAATTCATTAGATTAGCGGTCAAACATAAACAGTTGTTGACTCTTTACCATCTGCACACGACTTTTATTTTTTTACTTGAAGTAGACGACTTTATAAAAGCTTTCTAAACACGTGGAAGTTCTTCCAGTTCTGCTATTGTGACATGAGCATGGATTGAAGAACCATTGTGGCAAAGAGAGAAATTGCTTGTAACAAGCAATTAATTTTTTTCCCACAATTCTTTTCGAAAGTCGTGTGCTGCAAAAATATGGAGTTAGGTAGTAATGTGTAAACTATCCTTGATGATGTAAGATGAAGCCGGCCGAAAGCTATATATTATTCTAACTCAGATGATCCAAGCTGTAGATGTGTGATAATACTAGATATATATACGCCTGAATCTTTACTAGATCTCTGCATTCTCCTTCGCAGTGATCCCCCTTTGTTTGGAACTGTACTATAGGTCAGAGTACACTGAAGAATTACTTCCGGAGGTCGTTGTAGAGTAAAAAGTAGTTCTTGGAAATTTGGAATGTTACTTTGAGTGTTAATTTTATGCTTTTAGGACAAAAGAGGGGTGTTTTTGACTGTTTTTTATATTTTGTGGGTGTTGGCAATGTTTTAAACCCTGTTTTTGTTTTTTTATTCAAGAGCTACTTCTCGCGGAAGGGGAATCGCTGAGGGAGACGTCCTTCGCTGACCCATCCATTTTGGAGTGCGATTTAAGAGGTAGGTAATGGTAATGGCCGGTAGTGAAAAAAGTAGCTGATCTTCGTTATATTTGTTCGTAAAATTCTGATTGGGAACGGAGTGTAGAATAGTGAAACAACAAGGATTAACTCTGAATCTTTTCATGGAAGGTACTGTGAACATGCCAAAATGACTGTTTTTGTATAGAATAAAGAAGGGCCAAAACATGGCAGATTCTGACCTATGGTGTAACAAAGGAAGTATTCCTGCGTGGAGTTTGAGATCTCTTTTGTGTCCATGAAATGGGCTCCCTACTGAGAATGAGCATTGAGTGTGCCTTTTACGTGTCGAAGATTCAAAACATTCACCTTACATACACCTTACCTGGAGTATTTATAAAAGAAACACATCTGATGAAAATGATTAAAAGGGATGTAACTCTGACGAGATATCTGCGTTCATTCAGTCAGGAGTTATCCTTACTTTCCTTGCAGCAGGGAATTCGTTTCATTGACATTAATAGTCATTTTCCCAGTAACAAGATGACAGCTTTGTCCTTAAGTTATGTTTGGTAAAGCTAGTACTAAAAGTCACCCAACCATTTCAGATCATTGCATTCAATTACCTCGGCTTTAGATTGGTAATTATTTTACTTGATGGAGTAACCAACAAAGTTTAGATAATAATTTTCTAAATCTCTAGGCTCCACTGAAAACAGATAAGTCATTCCAAACTCATCCAATCCTAAAACGAAACTTAATGAAATGAAAACAACGATAATGGCGCCATTAAAATCAACCAAGCATACATTTATCCGCATTTTAACCCCTTACCAAACGCCAAATTTTCTACAGTCCCAAATTGAAAGAGTTTGCAGACGACAGTTCAAAAGGTGATGGAATTGGAACGTAATCTTCTAAAAGAGTAGAAAACAATGTGGGAAAAGAAGAAATCTTTCCCACAGTGTTGTGGGAAAAGAAGAAATCTTTCCCACAGTGTTTCCCAGGGCCGTCTACCACAAAGTGGTACATGTCTTTATTGGTTGATAATGGGTTTTTTAAGTAATTGCTTAATATTTATATCGGTTAACTACAAAGAGGTTCTCTTTCATTTACCTCTGTGTCCTAACAACAGTGCTACATGTACATCGCTTTTGTTTATGTGAATGAATGTATTACTATACTCATTCATTTGTCTAACAAATTCAGACGTGAGCGAATAAATAATATTTGAATACTAAAAGATTAAAGCAATCCTTATAGAAATAGGGTACCCTCACGATAAGCAGGTTTCTCTTCGTCAAAAAGAGCTTTTTCATAAATTCACAAAGATATTGTTCTTTTTTAGTTATCTACGCTTAGCACTTGGTGTTGCTTCCCAATTCGACCTTTCAAGTACTACACTTCATAAATAAAGAAAAGTAAATCAAACTTTTTCTTTCAACACTTTTCGATGTTTTCGAGTTTTTCGATAATTCTAACATCTAACTTTACCTTAGTATTAGTTCTAAATCAAAGTATTTAACTCTTAACCTTTAGAATCCGGTGTATTTTTCCAAAAAAAAGATTGGCAAGACGCCAAGTGAATTGGCGGCTGACCTGGATCTAACCTGTTTACAAAAGCTTGAAGTCGGTTCCAGCACATTAAGAGTTAAACTCTTTTTATTTATCTTCAACAAATGTTAATAATGTCTCTGTTGCACTTAACCCTTTCCCAAAAAATAGCGACATTTGACCACTTTGTTGCAGAAGAGTTTAGAAAACATTGTTGGAAAAGGAGAAATTGCTCGTAACGAGCAATTTTTCCTTTACCCACAATGTTTTCTGCCCTATCAGAAGAGTATTTGCCAATTTCATAACAGTTTGAAATGTCGTCTGCAAACTCTTTCAATTTGTGTATCGGGTATCGGTATCGGTATTACTCACCAAGTTTGAACATTATGATAAGAAGAATCGCTGTGACCTGTCCGATCTTCATGCTCAATACGTGAGGTACCTGAAAAATAAGTTAGTACCAAGTAAGCAAACAAAGTATGAGGATGTAAACATCTTGGTGCCAAAATTAAATTTGGTTTTCATTTTAGATTAAAATGATTGAAATGACGAAAATGAACAATGCCATCAAACGGATAATAGACTTAGTTCCTATCCCCTTATAAGTAACAGTTATATATTTCACAGCATATATTTTCATTATTATGGATGAGATACCGATCAAAGAGGTTGATACAATTGGGAGTTTAGATTGTACAAAGAGACAATCGTCCACATTCTCCAAGGGCAAAGGAGTCGCAAGTATTGCGTGATAGACATCGGTAGATACAGTTTAAACACATCGGGTTTATCCAATGAAAACACCTTTGAAATAATTGGGATGACGCCATATTGTTTCTCTCGGATGACGTCACTTTAATTTCGTTTTTAAAGATAGATCTTAAATGTGAAATCTAACAACCCTTTTTAATTAAAGTAAGGAAACAACTTTATATATGTCACAACTTATAATTTCGCCATTTCGTATTTGTTACCAATAAAAAATGATTTATCCGAAAAAATGTAACCCTACACTTATATCCGAGGTGTATTTCTCAGCCCACGGAAATACTCGAGGGGTTCCGATTGCGGTGGATAGTGCCTACATTACGGCAAAATACCATCACAAAGCATGGGAACCAGAGTCTATCCCATACTAAATAATCGTGTGCATCGTTAATTGCAGATGCACGAACGATTGTAATATCATGACTAATGTTGACATGTATCACGACGTTGATATTAGTGTTCACATAATTTCTGTATCGTCATGTTTGTATACTATAAGATCATGCGTGTCCTTGTTCCTTCGGTCTAACACATTGTCATCTAAAGCCACGTATTTGCGACTTGCAGCAGACGCCTTTCAAAAGGCAATGTGGCAAAAGGAGAAATTGCTTGTCACAAGCAATTTCTCCTTTTACCGCATTGCTTTTTCAATCTTCTCACATATCGCAACAGCAGAACTGAAAGGCTTTTCACAAATTTATAAAGTTTTTCTAAAGTCGTCTGCTTCAAGTAAAAAGGTGTCGTCTGCAGGTGGTTAAGAGTTATATAAGAAAAAAATATTTTCCCAAAATAAAAAACGAATAGTCCGTCGGACTATCCCTTCAGCTAGGCTGATTGGGACCAAACGTTTACTAGCATGGGAAAAAATGGTCGCCCTTTGTTAATTATTTCCATTTTTTCGGATTGTTCAAAACCATGCCTTATTCAAAAAAAAAATACTTGTGGTCCTGTTGAATTCGAATAACCAGCATTCGGCTGTATTTAAAGCGGTATCAGAACAACATTAACAGCGCTACAAAGTATTACAAATAAAGTACAGTCCGTTTGTATGGTGACATGATTGTTGAACCCCCCTTAATGAAATATTTGACGTCTATTACAAATTCCTTTCTCATAAAGCACATGCGTTTATTGTATATCTATCACCAATTATATGCATTTATTACAGTTGCACGACCTTTTGCATATGTGTGACTAATGATAACATGAATGTGTAATAGACAGTCAAGAGAGAGCGTGTCAAATCATCATTAGCGTGTAGGTACATAATGGTGTTAGTAAGTAAATTATAGGAGAATGACGATGTCTTTAAACCTTGTGAATCCGCCTTGTCTCTTGTACTTGTTTTTTCTTTCTTCTTTTATTACCCATATCAATACCATAGTCGTCGGAATTTCCATTGATTGTATACCATGTTACCCTTAGATGTTTTTTCTTTCATCTTTTATCATCCATCTATAGCCAGATCAGATACGCCAAGTGAAATCAATACCATAGTCGTCGGAATTTCCATTGATTGTATACCATGTTACCCTTAGATGTTTTTTCTTTCTTCTTTTATCATCCATCTATAGCCAGATCAGATACGCCAAGTGAAATCAATACCATAGTCGTCGGAATTTCCATTGATTGTATACCATGTTACCCTAAGATGTTTTGTTTTTTTAAGGAATATGTTGTGTTATGTGCTCATAAACAAACATACAACATAAGTGTGTGCTGAAAAAATCAAAGACATTTCTTTTATGCATATCTATACGTTTTTCAATGACGAACTCGTACTAGATAATCTACACTGGTTCGGAAAGATATCGAACTCCTGGTATTGTGCCATAATCATGTAGCGACCTAAGATATCAGACCGCTGTTCGTACAAAGGACCTGACACAACCTGATATAACCTATGGATGTATAAACACTTGTTCATACAGAAATTAAATGCAATTCAGCAGCATATCGTATTAAGTCGAATTGCATACGTCGATCGGATCTTGGCGGTCAGTGGTTAAAGAGGGGATTGGGTCTTGACTCAGTGGTTAGGGCGGCAGACTCAGTACTCGAGAGTCCCGTGGTCGAGTCCGACCGACATCTCTAGTTTCGTGCGAGTGACCTTTCACAAGTGACTTCAGAGCCCAAGCCTAGTTTTGGTTGGTCCAGGAAAGCCGTTACATAACTGAAAAGTTGTTGATTCGGCATTTAACACCACGCACAAAAAAGATCGGATCTTGGACATTATAAATTAACAAATTGTTCATATAGAAACTAAATGCAATTCAGCAGCATATCGTATTAAGTCGAATTGCATACGTCGATCGGATCTTGGCGGTCAGTGGTTAAAGAGGGGATTGGGTCTTGACTCAGTGGTTAGGGCGGCAGACTCAGTACTCGAGAGTCCCGTGGTCGAGTCCGACCGACATCTCTAGTTTCGTGCGAGTGACCTTTCACAAGTGACTTCAGAGCCCAAGCCTAGTTTTGGTTGGTCCAGGAAAGCCGTTACATAACTGAAAAGTTGTTGATTCGGCATTTAACACCACGCACAAAAAAGATCGGATCTTGGACATTATAAATTAACAAATTGGGGTCAGACCCAAAGTGAGCGTCAATCTCCCTACCAAGTGTTGTGAATTGTGCTTTATATGCTTCTTTCCTTCGTTTTATCTTACATATTCGCCAATAACTTTAAATGGTCAATGATTGTCTCATCCATTGATTACCTATTTCAAAGTCGTTATTATTTTTCTTTCATTCAACCATACGTATTTGCCAGTCACTTTCAATGATGAATGAATGTTTGAAACATTAATAACCTATTTCAAAGGCGTTTTATATTTCCTTCATTCAACCTTACATATTTGCCGGTCACTCCAATTGGTAAATGAATGATTGAGCCATTAATAACCTATTTCAAAGTGTAAATTAATGTTAAAGCCATTGATATCGTATTTCAAAGATGTGACTGCTCTTCCTTCATTCAACATTACTCCAGTTACTTTCAATTGTAAATGATCGGGTACATGTTGCTCGTTCAAACTTCTTCCTATTGCTTTTTACTTCCTTATCGGTCATGTTTAAAAATCACAGAAAATGCTGTAGTTGGCGTATCGTTACTCAAACGTCGATAGTGATGCATTTTTAAGACGCTTTCCGTGTTATCTATGTTTCTATACTGAAGTATCTTGTACATAATGCACTTATCGTTAAGATGAAATATGGCGAATAAATTAAAAGATTGATAAAATTTGTATTGAAAAGTCCGTTAACTTTTTCCACGTTAACCATTTACCAAATAATAAACGAAATTTAACCACTTTGTTGCAGACGATTCTGATAAACATTGTGGGGAAAGGAGAAATCGCTCGTGACGAGCGATTTTTCCTCTACCCACAATGTTTTCTACCCTATCAGAAGAATTTCCAATTTCATCCCATTTCAAAATGTCGTCTGCAAACAAACCCTTTCAATTTGGGACAGTCGAAAATTTGGCGATTGGTAAAGGGCTAACTATGTCAGACTTATACTGGATTCTTATTTTTGCAGGGGTTTCCAATTGAATTTCGAACACCTCTAAAGCCTTCGTGAACAAGAATACGCCCGAAATGTTGCGAAAAATAATTACATGTTTTACGATGTGTACTATCATTTGTTTTATACGTGAAGGATCAAAGAGTGAGACAAAGCATGCAGACTAACTTCTGTAAGGTATAATACCTATGTTTTGCCATTTTGAAACTTATTCCTCCGTTTGATTATTTCTGTCATCGGTCGGTGCAGGACCTTTTTGCATTGACGCGAATTGTTCTGGTCCCGACCGATGTGTACCGAGAATTAACGAAGAAATGCGACGACAGAATGAGTTTCAAAATAGTGGATAATGGTTTTACTACCTTAAGCATTTGTCTTTATCGCGAACTTCCATTTTTTTGGAGCGATTAAGCTAGATTCATTGATATTTCTTTTTGATCTAACCATGATCATCAATACATCTTATTTGTGAAGCTCTCAGTCGACGGTCAAATTCATTTAATACCTTGGCAAACTAATAACTCATCGTCATATATGTTTTCAAACCCATAGTATACCCATTTAAAATATAGGTCAGTCAATAGTTTGCCATTTTAAAAAGGCAGATCGAATGAGTGCTCATTTTCCATCAAAATCATCTAAACTATATATTAAATTAGAAAAAGTATCTATCTTATACGTTCATATATAAATATCGTTAACAATTATATGTAGTTGATGATATTGTAAAATAAGCGTATGACCAGAAAGTGTACAGTTTGCGTCAATAAAATCGCCTATCTATCTGAGGGTTTGGCAATTCTTCCACTACAGATTGTTAACCAACACATTCTTAAATGAGGATTTTCTTGAGTTACAACTAACTGATATTTTTCATATATTTTTTTTTAATAATTTCCGTTAATACAATGTAAAATTATAAGGGCATTGTTTTCATGCTTTCACATTTTTTAAGAAATGATGATTTGTTAATGGTAGACTATTCGCTGTTGTACCTATCACTTTTAAAACCTGCATTTCTTTTTATTGAAAACTAAAAATGATTTCAGATGAATTCAACTACAATATTGTTATGACAATTTTCTCTCCACAAACTTTAATGTTTCAAGATAAAAGTTATTCGTGCTATGACAACTTATCAGAGATTGAATTCCCATCGCATTGATAAACTGTCGAAACAAAGTTAGATGTAAATTCCAGGCAGAAGCCCTACCCGTATTAAAGCATATTGAACATACAGAACATGAGCGGGTTTCTTTTGGAAAGCTCAAATCGACCCATGATAAAACATGCCCTCAGAATTATCAACATACCTTGTGATAAAGAAAATATCCGAACAAAATAGACCGTAAATGAAGATGTATTAGTATTCCATTGTGTAAGAGTAGATGTGTCGAAGTAGTACACGAGTGACCAACGTCAAACAATAGCCGTCAGTGTGTTGAATTCAATCACGTATACTAATGGTGTAATGAAACAGTGACGTGAATACGTCCAAACGACGTCAACGCTTGCCGTATTGCAAGTTAACTAGGACATACGTTACCAATACTCATTAATACCAATTACAAAATTCACGATATAATTGATCTGTAAAAATGAATGCGATTTAAATAGAAATTGAAAACATTATGACAAAAGGAGAATTTGCTCATGCTGAGCAAATTCTGCCTTTGTCATAATATTTTCGACTGCCTATTCTGTAAATGTATTATTAGGGAAAGGGTAAGAATGTTATAAAGCTGTCAACTTCGAGGGAGGACCCGATATTGTATCGGACTAGTCTTAGTTAGTCTTACCCCATAAAGTAGTGCGCATGTTTGCATCGCGCAGGAAATTCCAAATACGATGCCCGGGTGTTTTCTCGGGAACAATGCATCTTGAATAAAACAAATCACAATTCATTTCTTCACAATTCCATTAGGCTGTATATTTGTTGAAAGCGAGTAAAGAACTTTATCTTTCATCGACGCATGATACTTTGTTCGCGTTATTCAATTGAAGTAATACAACAGAGGTGTTGTGTTAGACCAAGTTTAGAGTAATAACTTTTTTGTTTACAGTCATACGGTCGGCTCTGCATAATTACGGAATTCCGTAAACGACAGCTTATTGCTTACTGCCAACTTCTCATTGTTAACTGTACGTATGCTGCCAACAGTCTACTGCCAACTGTTTATTGTTAATTGCTAACTGTATGATACCAATTGCTGACTGCCGACCACTTACTGTCTACTGCTTACTGTATATTTTGAAAAGCCATTACGTGATCAACAATGGAGGGTACATATTTCAAGAATGGTGGTCAAAAGATGACACAATTGAGGAGATAAAGACTAGAAAATATGGTAAATCGTACAGGAACTTGACAAGTACGTGTATATGGTTTTTGAATGGTAGAATCGTTTCGTTTGAAGTTATATAATTGATCTGTTATTTTAGTCCAGTAAGTAAATCACAATTTCTTACTTTATCTACAATGATACGGTCGGGTCTGGAAATTACGGAATTCCATAAACGACAGCCTATTACTTACTGGTAACTGCATTATGCGAGCTGGCTTCTGTCAACTGCTTACAGTCAACTGCCAAATGCTTACTGTAAATTTTGAAAAACTATCACGTGATCAACAATGGAGGGCTTATAACAAGAATACTGGTAAAAGAAATACACAGTTGCAAATATAAAGACAGTTCTGGCCAGAAAACGTGGTAAAGTGCATGTATATGGTTATTGGGTGGTAGCATTTTTCAAATGAAGTTATGTAACAGAGCTGTTGTTTTAGACCAATAAGCCAAGCATAAGTTATCACTTTGTTTAAAGTCATACGGTCGACAGCCTATTGCTTACTGTCTACTACCGAACGCATACTGTCTACTGCTTACTACCAACTGCTTACTGTTAACTGCTAACTGTATGGTGTCGACTTCTTACTCTCTACTGCCTTCTGCTTACTGTCGACTACCAACTGCTTACTGTCTACTACCGAACGCATACTGTCTACTGCTAACTACCAACTGCTTACTGTTAACTGCTAACTGTATGGTGTCGACTTCTTACTCTCTACTGCCTTCTGCTTACTGTCGACTACCAACTGCTTACTGTCTACTACCGAACGCATACTGTCTACTGCTAACTACCAACTGCTTACTGTTAACTGCTAACTGTATGGTGTCGACTTCTTACTCTCTACTGCCTTCTGCTTACTGTCGACTACCAACTGCTTACTGTCTACTACCGAACGCATACTGTCTACTGCTAACTACCAACTGCTTACTGTTAACTGCTAACTGTATGGTGTCGACTTCTTACTCTCTACTGCCTTCTGCTTACTGTCGACTACCAACTGCTTACTGTCTACTACCGAACGCATACCGTCTACTGCTTACTACCAACTGCTTACTGTTAACTGCTAACTGTATGGTGTCGACTTCTTACTCTCTACTGCCTTCTGCTTACTGTCGACTACCAACTGCTTACTGTCTACTACCGAACGCATACCGTCTACTGCTTACTACCAACTGCTTACTGTTAACTGCTAACTGTATGGTGTCGACTTCTTACTCTCTACTGCCTTCTGCTTACTGTCGACTACCAACTGCTTACTGTCTACTACCGAACGCATACTGTCTACTGCTAACTACCAACTGCTTACTGTTAACTGCTAACTGTATGGTGTCGACTTCTTACTCTCTACTGCCTTCTGCTTACTGTCGACTACCAACTGCTTACTGTCTACTACCGAACGCATACTGTCTACTGCTAACTACCAACTGCTTACTGTTAACTGCTAACTGTATGGTGTCGACTTCTTACTCTCTACTGCCTTCTGCTTACTGTCGACTACCAACTGCTTACTGTCTACTACCGAACGCATACCGTCTACTGCTTACTACCAACTGCTTACTGTTAACTGCTAACTGTATGGTGTCGACTTCTTACTCTCTACTGCCTTCTGCTTACTGTCGACTACCAACTGCTTACTGTCTACTACCGAACGCATACCGTCTACTGCTTACTACCAACTGCTTACTGTTAACTGCTAACTGTATGGTGTCGACTGCTTACTCTCTACTGCCTTCTGCTTACTGTCGACTACCAACTGCTTATTGTCTGCTACCAAGCCATCACGTGATCAACAATGGAGGGCATATTACAAGAAAACTGGTCACACAGTTACATTGCTAATGAGTTAAAGACGATTCTGGCTAGAAAACATGTTATATCGTACAGGAACTTTACAAGTATATGGTTTTTTAATGGTAGAATCTTTTCAAATGAAGTTATATAACAGAGCTGTTGTTTTAGGCCAATAAGCAAAGCACAAGTTATCACTTTGTTTCAAGTCATGCGGTTGGCTCTGCATATTACGGAGTTTCATATACCACAGGCTATTGCTTACTGCTAACTTCTAACTGTTCACTGCTAAATGTATGATGCCAAGTGGCATTCTCCTACGTAGTTATCTCCCTTTCAATTGGTTTATGGGATTCTGCAGTGTGGCAAAGGGAAGTAATCATGCGCGGAGTTGGGACAAATGACTACTGCCAACTGTCTCCTGTCGACCACTTACTGTAAATTTGAAAGCCATCACGTGATCAACAAATGGCATACTACAGGCATACTGGCCAAACCCCGTTGAGGAGATTTTAACCCTTTCCCAAACAATAACGACATTTGACGACTTTGTTGCAGATGGCTCTGGAAAACAATGTGGGAAAATGAGAAATTGCTCGTAACGAGGTTTTCTGCTCTTTCCGAAGAATATTTCACCACATTTTAGAATGTCGTCTGCAAACTCTTCCAATTTGAGACAGTCGAAAATGTGTTGTTTGGGAAAGGGTTAAGACGGTTCTGGCTAAAAATCATGGAATACATAACGTATATGTACAGGTACCGTACAAGTATATGGTCAATGGATGGTAGAATCTAGATAAAGTAGCATTTGACGTTCAACTGGAAGCTTTGTTGTCAAAGTAGTTTTCTACTACAACCATGGATTAGATAATGCAATCGTGCATACTATATATTAACCACCAATAATTCGATGGGGTGATATGTACACACATGTGTGTATTAATTGAGAAATAATATGGAGCAGTCGTGAGGACTGAAAAGAATAACCTGGGTTTAATGAAAGTCTCCTTAACCACTGTTTACAAGCAGCTCGTGGCCCAAAAGCGGTATGTAATCTCCCTATGAGATATTTGTCTTGAGTCCTATCTTATATGGCCGTTTATTTTTTTCTATGTATTCAGTGTGTTAGTTTCGAAGTTTGTTGGTATATTTTTGTCTGTGTCTGCATGCCTCTTAGGAGGTTTGTCCGTTTATCTGTTGTCGTATGTTGGTTTGTCTGCTTCAGTATTGGTTTCGGGTTGGGTGTCTTGCATCTCGATATATCTTATTTTTGATTCAGTGCTCGACACGTTCAGCGAATTTTAAAAACAAATGGAACTGAAAAGAAAGGGAACATAGTCTTGTATGGAAGGGAAAAGCTTGCTGATATATTTTCTATCTCTTATCAACTTAACACAAACATGTTGCTTCTCTTGCATTCCATTATTAAAATCATTTACATATATTTTTGATAGATCTTGACTCTAAAATAGGTTTCGGATTACATTGTGATTGCGTTTACCCAAACAAAAGACATGCATATACACGTACTATATGTTCCAATGCTACACATGAACAGACCAAAGACCTAATAAAATATTAGGTCTTCGAAACAGACACATTGAAACCGAGTTTGCAATGTTCTGTTCTTGACTTCGGAGGATCACACAATTACATACTTTGACAGATCTATAAACAAGTTTATCTTCGGACAAACCGTGAATAACGTTTATATATTCTAACAATAGCATTACCACAAGAACGGCTGGAAATTTAACAAGAAGGCTTACTTCGGTCCGGGGTCCATATCACATATGATAAACTTAACCAAACAATGATGACATTTGACCAGTGTGTTGCAGACGACTCCAGAAAACATTATTGGAAAAGGAGAAATTGCTCTTAACGAGTAATTTCTCTTTTCCCCACAATGTTTTCTGCCCTATCAGAAGATTATTTTAAAAGTTCATCACCTTCTGAATTGTCGTCTGCTAGCTCTTTGACTTTGGGACAAAAAAATGGGGTTCGGTAATGGGTTACGCCGTTTGTATACAAGGTGTGATTGTTCTAGTCTTTTAGAAGACTAATTTGGTTGGTAGTAGGTCCTACAATGACCCATTTGTTTCTGATCTTTCGTGATCCTGGACGTTACTTTTCGGATGTTAAAGCTGTCGCTTCATTTGAGACTTTTGTTCAGTTCTTTGGTTCAAAGTATCTATCTATCTTCCCATGATGGCGAACCCCTCACGGAGACTTAGACATTGGGATACATGTTGAAATTGCTGATTGTCTTTATCTCCTACTTGTTTTTTTTAACAAACTATTAAACACCAGAATTGTCAAATTCCTATATTGCTTTGGGCAAGATTATTACACACACAAATAGAGAGAAAAAGTCAACCCAAACAAGGTAGCCTAACTGTATCGTATTATATTACGCATGGCTCCGTAAGTTAGACATTTCTAATTTTCACCGATTGTAAAAAATACGGATCACCGAATGAAACAACAACTCAAAAATAACGAAGATAATTTGTTGCAGAAAATACCATCAAATACACACTAGAAGTCCAATCCACAGCCATGGAAGATTACTTGTTGGTAGTTTCTGTACCCGTTACACTAATTATTCTAGCAGCGTCGGTCTTGTATAGCTGGAGCACTTTATCCCAGTTGTGGAGGGCTGGGAACCCTCATCAACAAACAACCCCACCACTCTCGTCTGATCAAGATATTGACGACGTGACCGTTAAGCCTGCAGAAATGACCAATGAGGAATTCATGAGCTATGGAGGTATTGAGTCTAATTAAAAACTAGATTTATGAGTATAGCCAAGAACTGTAGATGATTGATTAATTAATTGTATAGCTGACACAACAAAGCAATCGTATCAACTCGGCAATTCCCGTCTCAAGTTGGTAGATTTATACTGGTGTACCCTAATTCCGTGGTACTTATGGTTACATGAATAACAGAAAGGAAGGGGAGAACTTAGCTGTCAACATTCAGCTTTTCTAACATATTTCATTCCTCATTTACGATCTTCTCATCATTATTTTTAAATGGGGCACATAAATGCTCTACGTTACTAACGTAAATTAATTGGGTCACTGGCAGCCATTTGCATTTTTGAAGTCTTACCCTAATTCCGTGGTATTCAGGTCAAACACAATTCTTTAAATATCAGTCCAAAATAATTAGGGTGAAACATACTAGGAACGAATCCTGAAACAATTTGGGCATGTCTGACCCAAGAATGGTGGAGAATTGCAGACGAACTCAACAGTGTGAAACGATTTGTTTAGGGTCTTAGATTTGAGTAAAAAGTGTGAAAATATCGGGGATTTTCGGAGCTCTCTATAGTATGAGGAGAATTTTATTGGATTGAATTGGTTTTATACCAGAAAAACATTCATTCTTGCTTCTTTGGAGTTCTTAAATTGGGCTGCGAAAGTAGGTCAGGTTGGTGTGTTACTTTATGGAAGCAGTATGACATTATGCAAATACCACGGAATTAGGGATACCACGAGATTAGGGGAATTGACTATACCTCATTCTCCCTTCCAAATATTCGGGCATTTTCTCCCGATTTCCCAAAATGCAACAGTGCGAAACCAATAACAAGGGGGTCCAACATCACGATTCGCTATGTGTTTACATAGTGTGATGGGTCGATTGCCTGATTAAAACATTAAATAAAACTTAAAAACGATGTGTTAGCTCTGTTGGACGATTGCCTGAATCTAAAATAACATTAATTAGAAAGAATTCTCCTTTTAAACTAGTCCAAATTATCTTACAGCATGGTAAATGTAGGTAAAAAGAGTAAACATATTTGAAGCAGAGATATGGTTAGATACTCATTTACGAGGGTATCTGACGTTTCGTAAAAGTGCATCTCATAAGCGTGACAAATATAACAATATTAATTATATGTTGTTGAAGTTATACCTATTTTACTTTGATCGGACGTATTGTGTGTTTTAGTGCATTTTTGCAATTTAGACTAGCTTCAGACATACCGAGTTACTTTTGTATTCCTCTGATTATTAAAAAAAAGTCCATAACTTTACATTGACACATTGTTTAAGACTATCAATGAATAACAGGTAATCCGCATTTAACTCTCAAACACTAACAATGCTTTGTATTTCGATACTAAGTAGCACCCAATCACCTACCCCGAAGCCATAAAGTACACAACTGTTTGTCAACGCACGACTGTATACACCTCGGCATTGTTCTAAAGTAACATCCTTATCAAGTCGGTGGTTTTATTGCCCTAGCATCTGTTCATGAATCAATTTAACAAGTTGACCATTAGCCTTCGTTCTTTATGACAACCCTTTATCCAAACAACCATATCAACCATTTGAATCCGAAATTCTCGACCTACAAGCATAAATTTTAACGTTGTATAAGAGATTACAACAATTATTGATAATTCTATATCTTACATTGCAACTGGCTTTTGGAAGCAGTTTCGCAAGAAAATGATGTTTGTCTTACCTTTATACTATAATAAATAAGACAATATAATGCCATTGTCTCTACCTCTTATTTGAATAATCGTTTTATCTTGTGTTTAAACATTTTAGTAGAAAGGTCGCGCTTGTATACAGTTAGCGGGAAATTAAGAATATAAATGTCATCATTACTCGCTATAAAATAAAGGCACTGACAAACCAACCAAAAGAAACCAATTCGTTTTATTTGCCATTCGACTCAATTTTGAGGTCAAAACATTGATTATTAATTACCTGCTATAAAATTTGCCTCCATATTTGACACCGCAATCAATCATTCATGAATGATTTAAATTTTGAATTTAAGATCAAGGGTCCGTTCTGCTTAATTCTTATATCACAAACCTCAAATGTTTGTCATGATTAAATTGCTTTTTAATCTTGTTGGTCACACTCAAAAGCCGATTTTCAAACATACGATGAACAAAATGATGTCGTGGTTTTTAAGCCAGTAAATCACTGAATAGATAATTTACACATTTGAAATCAATCTCTCTGTATACAACTTAATTGATTCTTGACAGATTCACAATCCCGATCAACACAAGAATTAAGGGTTGGGATATAAGTGTATCCCGATCTGCCACATTTGCACCCTATCATAAAGTTACAAATTCTTTCTTGTTAAGCCAATCAACAGCCTCCGGACATAAGAGTTCCTTTAAACATATCATAGACAACCCCGTGTCCTTCGATCATCTTGATATGTGCAGTGTCAATAGGTTGAAAATAATGGATTTTTCATTTTTTCATTGTCATGTGCATTTATATACGAAACATCATTAAAGGTAGGCGGATCAAAGTTCTTATTTAACATGCATCTATTCATTCAAAGTCCTTTAAAGGAATATTCATGAACAAGCTTTGTTTAATTTTATTTTAAGAAATGTTTCATGTATTGTAAATGAACTGGAAAAACATATAGTTTTAACCCTTCACCTTTATTGACCAATAATTTGCAGGTAAAATTTTGATCATCAAATGCAACAAATAAAAATTTTCAGGTTTGTCCCTAATTCATTTTTTCCTCTATACCAAACTGTTTATTAGGAAGTTTTCGTTTTCAAAGGACTAAATTCTGCCAAAAAGACGTACTTTATTGCTATGGAATATGGAATATCACTGTTATGACTGCACCACGTTTCGTTTATCAGCACTCATTTAATCCAATTTATGGCAATATCTTAACATTTCGAGCATTGGCAACACCCAAAAACAAATCTTTATACCTAAAAGACCAAAAACACACTGGACACAAAATAAACGTCTTCTTATATTGATTTTAATTTTATGTAATGAATAAGGGGCTCGCTTCTACGACAAAGCCTTGCTAGGCAGTTGTACCCCCCTGATTTTTACTTCCGGTTGAGATGACGTCACGTCGAAAGCAAAATAGGCAGTAGATGAATACACCAGAAATCCTGGGGTAATTCGCCTTATTTCCGACGGATAACGCTAAATGCACATAGGCACTAAATATGTATTTAAGTACACACAAATTGGTTATGTATCACAATTGAATGGGTTTTTTACCCTTTTTATTAAAGATGATCATATCATCACATCTTTGTGTCAATCGGCTCTTTTCGGCAATCCCCGGCTTGTGCCGAGTAGATACGATTGCAAACGGACATGCCCTTCATTGCTGACCTACTTTCAAAAATGGCTCCCAATTACCTCAGAGGTTATTTTAAGAAATGGCCGAGGTGTTCCGAATGATGACAAAGCAGTCAAAATAATTTGGCTTGAAGATTGCCTTTAATTTTCTGATGGCGCAATTTAACGGCGAAATTTCGAAGGATAAAAGTAGTAGTGGTGGAGTTGGCAACATTTTGATTTTCAGATTTAAAGTACAAAATGGCCATTCAAAGGCAATTGATAAGACAAGATGTGTGAAATTAACTTACAAACCACCAAATAATGGCATCAATTGCCATTAAACAATTAAAAAAAATGCTAAATTAGGTTTTTTACACTCCTGTGTGCATGGGCAAAGACAGTTTATAGGTGGCAAAAATATGTCACCTAGTGTCAATTAAACCATTCTTACAAAGAAAGTATGCAGAAAACAGACATGTTAAGTGTATTGATCGATTTTAAAAAGGGATTAATCTATAACTGAGTAATGATCATTTGATATTTTGCTGTAATTATGTGGATAGTCTAAGCTCCTCACTGGGTGGCTTTTTCCTATCATGCTTAATAAAGTGGTAGCAATAGTAAACTGGAGGAATATCTTTTTCTCCCTTTTTAAAATTCAAAGCAACTGTCAATGACACCTTTGAAATGAGGAATTAGCGACCAGTAAAAGTTTGTGTTTTGGGCAGGAAACTAGTGCGGATAAACAAAAAACTATTTAGTTTTAAACATATTTGATAGTAAAGAAAATACTTACAAATTAGAAACCATTTAAAGAGTGTGGACCTACTTAGGATGATCCTGAAAGCTATTTAAATTCTTGTGTAAGCCCAAGAATTGCAAAATTGTCTGTTTTATATGTTATAAGTATGTAAATCGTTAATTATAGTGACATGTGTACAAATTCTTTCTTAGACAAATGATTATAATGATAAAGTTTGTTACACTGTTACATCGGCCTAATAATTCACTTTCTGTTATTATAAAACATAATTACATCCGATTGCAATGTATAGGATTGTTTTCGTTTTACCATATAAAGATTTCATGTATAAATGTCTGTGTAATTGACCGTTTCTTTCATAAATGTTTCATTGATTTTAACATCTGTCTTTAAGGATCTGGTGATGCAAGCGGCCCTGTGTTTGAGGCAGATGCAGATCCATATGAATACTGCGGACACATCCAGAGTGAGGTAAAAAAGGCCAGACAAAGGGTGGCCACACGAGAAATCCGACAGACCTTGTCTGAAGATGATTTAGAAGCAGAACGAGAAGCACAAAGAAAACAGCTTGAAGATATATTCAAGCTTATGGCACAGCAGAATGACAGATTTGGCATTGACAGTATGGATGAAGTGAAAGATCAAATGAGATTATACTGTTGATGTTGCAGATTCATGAATTTGTTATGATTTTTCATTTTCTTAAAGTTCATCCAGGTATTGTTGGTTTTTAATCTGTATTAAAATTTTGTCAAAGGAACAGAGAATTTAAAAGATCTTTTGTTTGTTCCTCTGTTACAGAGGCACAAAGAAGAAGATCTTGTAAATTTTCTCTAGTTTCTAACGGCTAGTTTCCTAAAACTAAATTTGGACATGTCCTCATAGGTTTTTGTGACTCATCAAAACCATGGCAAAAACACCTGAAAATTGATTACTGTTTGAAAAACCTGGGGGGGTTTTCAGGGTATGATCCATTGTGGGAAAGGAAATATTGCTTAAAATATTGATAATTTCTCTGTTTATCAAAATGGTTTCTTGTGTAATAAGTTTTAATAAGAGGCATATTTTCTCAGTATTTTTCTTGATGATTCTGTTTTGCTCAACAGTGATTTTTTGCCGTTATTCTTTCATGTTGCATTTCTTAAAATTTGCTTTTTTGTAATGGCAAATAGAAGAAGATAATGTGAGCCAAGATGAAAAAAAAACCGGATGTTTGATTTTAACTTAGTCAAATGATTTTTATTGTAGATGCTTTCTTATGACATGTTTAGGTTTGGAACTGAATTGGCTAAGAATGAGTTTGATGTTATTATTGTTATAGATTAATAGTTAATATAGTGTGTTATTGAATACGTGTATAGATTTTGTTTTAGATTTCTAGTCATGTTATGTAATCATGAGAATGCTAAGTTATTTCTTTTTCAGTTAAGATCTCATTAAACATTTTTATTTTTTCATACTCTGATTACTTTAGTTCTTGACAAAAAAAAAACAGTTCTCGCCTTTAAGAAAACTTGTTCATATAAGACTTTATATGGTTTCTACAATAAATACTATTAAGGTGTATTAAGGCTTCTGTTCAATTCTATCGCAGCTGTTGAATAAATGTATAAATTAAGCCATCTAGTTTAAAAGAGCTTGTGTTTACAGATGAAACTGGTACTTTTGATTCAAATGAATAATTTGACTTCATTGGTTGCTGTATATTGTTGTTTTAACATTCCAAACCAGGTAAAGCGTTCATTCCATTAAATTTTTGTCAAACCAATTGATAAAAAAAAACAGTTTAAAATATGCTTCCTTTTTTCCGTCCGTATTGCACATACAATTAATAAGAATACTTTAAATGTACAAATGAACAATAATTGGAGGTTGATTTGAGTATGTATGTTCTTTTGCTTCTCAATACGTAACATTTATCTTGACATTCAGGTGTGGAATGATTAATAATACTGTCAATCAAGGGAGTATCTATACATTTAAATGAAGATGTTATAACGTTTCAGAGCATTAGCCTCACTTTTGTCTCAAGATTATGTCTAATTGTGACTATAACTTTTGTTTTTATTTGTTAAGCTTTTGAAGAATGCATAAAGTCAACATTTGCTGGCAATAATTTTAAAGCCTGTAAATTGCTTTAAATATTATTTTCTCATATTTATTGTAATTGTTTTATAATTATTTTTGCAATTAACTTCTTTTTATTTATTTTTATTTTTTGCAATGAACTTCTTTTTTATTATTTTGTAAGTTTGTGATTATGGCAATTTTACATTCACCCCACGCAAGAATTTGAATGTAGAGCCATATACATTCATATCAATTCTGAAAGTACAGTATAAATTTATTTTAAAAAAAAACCAAGAATGTTCCTGTTTAGAGTTATTTCATTATTATATAACTGTTTTTTAATGCCAATTTCTCTCATTAGTCATTGTTCCTTTTCTCATCTTTAACCATTTAGTGCCTCTATCATAGAACATTAAGGAAATGTAGTTTATACATGGCTATGAATTAAATCTGAAATATTGAAGGTGTTGCCCAATCATCGATGGCAGTGTCTTAAATTTATTGACCTTTAAAAAAACCTGATCTTGTAAGTATAATTAATTTTATTTTGAAATGGCTAATTAAGTTATGATCATGTGACCAAGAATAAAACCATTTACATAACACATATATATACAAATGCTTTTTTACTCCTTAGTCACTCAACATACCAAGATTCTGCCACTATTATGTTCTTGGTACCAGGTTTTACTTCTTTCATGAAATATATAGCCATTGCTTCATTCTGATCCAGATTTATAACACAAGCAGATAGGAATTATAAAGAATGAATATGAAGGTTAGATGTAAGTGGTTAGTCCCTTATATACGACCTTATTTTGTCTTGTGTTGAGAAAGAACTGTTTTTAATTTTTCTCACCTATTATATTGAATATTTTAGAAACCTAAGCTGGAAATTGATTGTAATAAGTTTTCCCTTTTTACCATGATACTTTTTCATACCCACAGTATCTTTTCGGATTGCATGTTTGATATCTGATTAAGCTCTCTATACTGACCAGTTTCATACATGTACAGGTTTAATGGTATTGATTTCTGCTGATTGAATAATAGATATGTTCTCCATATTGTTTATGGTACCAAATTGTAATTATGTTGTATTGTTAATGTGGACAAATAAAGTTACTGCTGTTGAAATGAGTGTGTCGGTTATATATCCAAAATCTGTTGGCAAATCTTTGACAAATAATAAAGTTTTCAAAAACTCGGCAAGTTTATCAAAATTAGAGATCACCCTTATGATATGATACAGAATGTCATTCTGTCTGTAAACAATCTGATATTAAAGGAACAAACTCATTTGTGCTTTAGGAGTTGCTGAAATCCCATGTTTTTGTTAAATGATGTGAAGTGAGCCTTAATATATTACAGTGCTTAAGAGGGAAAGCTGGTTTATATTTTAGATGCAGGAATTCTTTCCCATGTACCTAGCTAGCCTTGCATGACAAGAGGTGTTTAACATTCCTTAGTACCCACATAACAATGATATCTAAAATACAACCTCTTTTTTCAAGTTTAGATCATTGCCAACAAAAGGAAATGTAAATAGCGTTTCTGATATCTGTTATATGTATGCTTTATATCTGTTCTAAACGGTTTTAAATAGCATTTGAAAGCTGTCAATACTGGTAATATTCTATGTTTTTTTAAAAATTTATATTGTCATTTTAACGTTAGAAGACAATTTATATTGATAAGTTTAAACCCTTATCTGTGAGATAGTCCTTTCAATTAAGGGAACTTGAAAAAGATTGGCTGCATTCTACAAAATGTAGACAGTGATTGTCAAAATATTCGTTGGGCTTTTAACCCTTATAGTGCTGGAACAGACTTATGCTAATGCAAACAGGTCAGATCCAATCTGTTTGCGTCTCTGAGTATCTTTCCTCATCAAAATTAAGCAGATATCTAAGGTTTTGAAAAGTAGACAGCACAAAAATCTATTTCAAGAAAATTACTGAGCATTCTAAGGGTTAAAACTAATTTTGGAACTCTATATGTGTATAGTTTTTCAATATCAGTCTGAAATATCCCAACTAATTTTTGGCATTAAATCTTAATTAAATTTGCAATCAGTCCATGAAACTTCAAATTAAAACAAAACAGGATTTCACCTCTGATCCGAAGGTGTTAACTGCTGATAGCTTAGTCACAAGTTAGTGCTTTTTCAACAATCTTATCTTATATTGCAGGGATACCTTTTTTTAAAGCATCAACTTTTAAATGACAGAACTTCTATCTTTCTTCAGAATTTCTGTTTTTGAAATTATCCAAAAATCCAGATTGAAACAATGTCAGACCGTCCACTTCCATTCCTTCTGGTCTTTTGAATGAACCAGAGCAATCTGATAAAAACCTTTGTTTAATGCCATATCTACAACTTATTCAGTTATATAATGGCTCAAACCCAGGACCTCCTAGATGTTAGTCTGCAACCATAAGCACACAGCAACAAAGGACCCTACAAAGTTCTTTAAATCACAATGCCCATCACTGTATTTGTTAAATCAATGTAGCCCTTGACTTAATATTTCTGCAAGTAGTCTCTCGGTTACTAACAGATTGCTGATGGATTTACCCATCATGACTGTGTGTTTACCCTTATAGTGCTTGAACCAAATTCGTGTTTATGCAAACACGCCAGCTGTCATTTTACTTGGCGGCTGGAGTGGATCAAACCTGTTTGCTACTTTGAGTATCTCCATCATAATTAAGCAGATATTAAAGGATTAAGAAAGCAGACGACGCAAAAATCTATTTTAAGAAAACTACCTCGCATTCAAGGCCTAAAGACAATTAAGATAGGGACTTTCTCCATTCATGGTGAGCAATGGCATTGCTTTTTTACTATAATACTTTGGACACTATGAAATTCTTTTATAATACAAAGCCATTAAACCCATTACCATCTGTACAAGTGGGAGAGACTCTACCTCCTTAGTCCTAGCACCAAGGAGGGGGGGGGGGGGATTCTTTGTAGACGGTGCTTGAAGACAATGATAAGAACTAAATGAAACACACAAAAAGAAATGTGTTGTAGATGCTTGTTTAATCTCAAAATCATATTACAAGCATTAACCATTTCCTAAACTCTATAACACAACTGATTTCACTCTGATAAGAGAAAGATGAGCCTTTCCTCAAGCTTTTCCTATATACTAATATCAGAATGACATGAAGCAGCTATCCTTATCTATTTTTGTCTACTACTGTTTAATCAGAAATGCAACATGGTCCTCTTAAGGATAACCAGTCAAGCTTGTGTAAGACAACAAAGTTGTTCAGTCTATGAGTATCATTCTTTCACTATTTGTGCAGAAGATCGATGTTCATTTTATCACAAAATCTGGATCTTCCTGAGTATACAGTGAGTAGAGTCGACGGGACAGTTCTTTTCCAATGCGTCGGGAAGTTTCAAGGACACCAGCTCCCCGCCTGACCTACAACAGTAACAATGTAATTACTTCTCTCATTATTGTTTTGAGTCGAAATTGAACTGAATTGCAGATGATATATAAAGTTAGATGGACAGGTTTTTTAATGAATTTAACAGAAGGAAACTGTTATGACAACACTGAAATAATTGCTGTGTTAACACTTTACCAAACACCTACTTTTAGACTGTACCAAATTGAAAGAGTTTGCAGACAACATTTCAAAATGTGATGAAATTGGAAGATAGTCTTCTGGTAGGGCAGAAAACATTGTGGGAAAAGGAGAAATTGCTTGTTCCAAGCAGTTTCCCCTTTTCCCACAATGTTTTCCAGAGTCGTCTGCAACAAAGTTGTTAAAAGTTGTTATTGTTTTGTAAAGGGTTAAGTATGTTTCTTATAAAAATGTTAATCAGATTAGCTCATATGTGAAAATAGGCATGTATAAGCGTTGAATCAAATGCAATGATTCAACTCATCAACACATTCTTATTATCTGAAGCCAACATCTTAATCCCTAAAAGGACGATTTATCATTTTGTTTAAAGATTAATAAAGGAAATACGAAAACATTATGCAGTCTCCTCCTCCTGAAATTATGTCAAACATAGTCAATATACAAAGCTATATAAAATGAAGATGTCCAAACATTCTTATCTGGCCTTTCTTATATCTGCCGTAAACAGGTGTTTTTGTGATAATTATAAGAATATCCCCTTGATTTTGTATCCATGAGCTTGATAAATAGAACAAATTAGAAAAAAAATCAAAATCCTGAAGCTATTGACTGAATCTGACAGAATCATGTTTCAAAAGAAACTTTTGATTTGTGAGCAAGGCATTCAAGCATAGTATTTTTGGTACTGAAGCTGTTTTAACTTCCTATATGGGACACAATAAACAATATAACTCAAGCTCTCTATAATGTACTTACAACTATATTTTCTAACAGAGTGATGGCTTCTTTCTCAGATTCACACTTCCTGTATGCCTTGAAAGAGAAATGAATAGTTACAAATAAGTAGTTTGTCATTAAACATTTATTTTAAAGGAAATATCAACAAACTGAGAATGAAATATGAGTAAAAACAAACTCGATTTTACATTCAGATTTAATTGAAAACATGATAATAATTGCTCAAGAGCATCTTTTTTGTCACAGGAGCAATATTTTGTCACAAAATTTAGCTCAGAATAATAGGGGAAAAGAAGAAAAAATCATTATCTTTTATTCCTTGTATACATTGTCAGATAATTTACCATGCATAATGATTGTGTAAATACATGTAAATGCATATTGATCTAATTTACAGGTCAAAATGTATCTAAATAGATTTTTTCTCTGAAAATAAGGTTTCTGCATGCACCATAAGATTTTGCCTTTAAATATATTTGTTGACAAGTTTTTTACGTGCTTTTGATTGGTATTTACAAAGAGAACATGTATTTCATAACATCAATTACGGTAGTAAAATATCTAATGAGAACTGCATCTGAAATATTGTGACATAAGGAGAAATAATTCATTGATGAGGAAGGTTTTATCTTTTATAGTGCCTTCTGTTATGAAATGATGGAAAGTTGTCTTAACCCATTGCCAAAAAATAACGATATTTGACCAGTTTGTTGCAGACAACTCTGAGAGACATTATGGGAAAAGGGGAAATTGCTCTTTACAAGCAATTACTCCTTTTCCAATCATGTTTTCTGGCCTATCAGATGATTTTTTCCCAATTTCAACACAGTTTAAAATCTTGTCTGCAAACTCTCTTTGAAAAAGTAGAAATTGTGTTGTAATGTAAAGGGTTAATCAAGGAAAGGCTTAAACTGCAGCAAAAGAAAAAGGGAAACAGGTTTGACAAAAGACGAAGATGCTCACATGATTAATACAATGTACTTCCAATAGGCATTATGAACTCTAACCAATATCATGGGAAAAGTATATAATGTCCCATAAATCTATGTCCTTTGCATCTGCCTCCAACTGGGATCAGAGGGACTATGTTAAACAAGAGTTGTGTTAAAAGCTGTCATGTAAAAAACTAAAAGATTATTTATTGTGAGTTATCTTTTACTTCTTTCTTATTTGGGTATTCATAATCAGAGTTTTATATTTGTAATGCAAAACCAAACTCATTATTAATCTAGCCACAACCATTACAGCTGGACCAAGCTTAGGAGAACCATATGCATTCCATATGTGAGGCAGCTTAAAATCTCATTAACCCTAGGAATGCTGCGTAATTTTCTAATAACACTTTTGTGTCTTCCACTTTCCAAAACCTTTAATATCTACTTAATTTTGTTGAGGAAAGATACATCGAGTAGAAGTAAACAGGTTAGATCACATGCCAGCTGCTAATTTATTTGGGGGCTGGCCTGGATCTTACCTGTTATCATTAGCATGAAGTTGGTTCCAGCACTATAAGGGTTGAAATCCAAGCTCCAATACTAAAGAGTACAGTACCTTTACAAGAAGTTGGGGACTAGGGTACTCTGCAATTAAAGCCTGGGCCACATCCTGGCTGACATTTTTCAGCTGCATAAGCTGCTGCTTCCACACCTTTAGTAGTCCGATACCATTCTTATCTACCTTCACCCCTGCGGTGCCCTCTTCATGGAAGGAAAACTTGGCATCAAATCGGTCTTTTCTGTGAATGAAGAAAGGAATTAACCCATTACCAAACAATAACGACATTTGACCACTTTGTTGCAGACGACTCTGAAAAACATTGTGCGAAAAGGAGAAATTTCTTGTAACATGGTAATGTGTTAAGTCTTTAGTCATCATTTTGCACTTTTCTTTGTAAAATATTTGTTACATTTTCAATAACTTGTTCCTTTTTCACCTGCTTGAAAATACTCCAATGAAGAAAGACGTTAGTTTAAACTTATTTATTTTACATCAATTGTGAAACAAGTTCTTCAAACTTAATATAAATCACTCTTGATTCAGCCTCCATGATACATAACCAGTACTTGCGCCTAATTTGGACTAACGAAAGGTCACTAGGCAGATCACACAACTCACAGGATTTGAACCTACGACCCTCAAGAAAGAGTTACATACTATCATTAACTCACTTGGCAGGTTTTTCCGCAACAGCTTTTGTAAATCTTCTGACTAGGTCTGCAACATCATCGGAGCTCTCAACCATTACATTTCCAGCACTTGTGTGAAGAAAAGCATCTGTCAATGCTTCTTCAATGTCAACACGGGACACTTTAACAGGCCCTGTACTGTCTTTCATGAGTTTGGACACATGCTTTGAGTTTGTTGACTGCACTGCATCTCTGTGTTTCTTATTGGTGGCAGATTTCAACTCCCTGTAAACACTCTAGTTTTTTAGAAATTATTTAAATTATTGAATTTGCATGTTTGACTGATTTCAAATAAATAAATAAGAAATGACAAATAATTATGCATTATCAAAATGCCATTTTGGAACAAAATTTGATTGAATTCATCTTGACACAGGGAGATATTGCTTCTTAAGTATAATGTTTCCTCATGTCACAATGATTTCTGAAACCTCTTTTTAATATTTCAATGAGGTAGAACCATTGGCATTCAATCATCCCGGATTATGGATTTGGCGCAGTATAAAATCAAATGTCCATAGAAGAGTATATTGTATACCTCAGAGTACCTGGGTGTACATTGAAGTAAAACCCATCTTGAAAACAATCAATCAAGCCATACTTCTTTTTAATAAAAAGCGAAGGATTAACCCTTTCCCAAACAATAACAGCATTTGACCACTTTGTTGCAGACGACTTAAGAAAATATTGTGGGAAAAGGAATAACCCTTTCCCAAACAATAATGACATTTGATCACTTTGTTGCAGACGACTTAAAAAAATATTGTGGGAAAAGGATAAATTGCTCGTAATGAGCAATTTTTCCTTTCCTCACAATCTTTTCTGTCCTATCAGAGGATTATTTTCCAATTTCATCACATTTTGAAATGTCGTCTGCAAACTCTTCCAATTTGAGACAGTCGGAAATTTGTTGTTTGGGAAAGGGTTAATAGCAAGGGAGTGTACTCCTTCACTCTAGCACTGTGGGCGACAGTGGTGCAGTGGTAAAGCATCTGCCTCTTGTCCTGAGGGACCCGGTAAAAGTTGCAGGGACTAACCCACAAATCAGCTTGAGGGCTGGTGTAGTATCCAGGAAGCAGTCATCGAGAGTGAATCTAATAAGCATTAAGCTTTTGTCAAAATTGATATCAAAAATAGGTCTAAACTGATCTACACTTTTACCTATCCCAGTGAGGGTATCACAGCACACAAAACACATTACAGTTTACAGCAAGAAAGTGTCTACCTGAAATATTGCTCTACACCAGTAACTACTGTAGTAATGCATTTGTCTTTATGCTTGTTTTGAAGTTGTTGAACATATCTCCGCAATGTTATACCTCCACTCAAACCTCCTTTCTGCTCCTGCAAAATATAAATGTGTAGAATCTTTTCTTTGGCCCATGTTACTCTGTTGGAATTAACAGCAACACTATGGAGATCTCATCTTCTTTAACCCTTATAATGCTGGATACGACATTATGCTTATGCAAACAGGTTAGATCTAGACAAGCCGCCAAGTAAATTGGCGTAGGGCCTGCGATCTAACCTGTTCCCTACCATAAGTATTTTCCCTCTTCAGAATTAAGCAGATATATATAAGATTTTAAAGCAGACAACAGGTTAGATCACAGGCCAGCCGCCAATTTACTTGACAACTGACCTGGATCTAACCCATTTGCATAAGCATGAAGTCAGTTCCAGCACAGTAAGAATTAAGGAGCATTGACATCTAAGGTCATTCAGCTCATATTATGTGCAGGTGCATTAATCTGAGTACATTGCAATAGGTAAACCTCATCATTGTTGGCTTTTTTTCCCCCTGTTACTTACAACTATGCTTAATCTATGTCTAGATGTAAGAATTAAACATAAAAATATAAATATGGTCATACGAAAAAAGAAAAAAAAATCTCAAAAATTCACCTGTTTATAAGTATGGACCATCTGAACAAAGTCTTGGACAGGAATGATAGCCAGTAAATCTCCTTCTATTACATCATTTGTGGTGGTCTGCACCTAAACCAAAAACATAAACAACTGTTTGACCCATTATAAAAGTGATACTTTCTTTTACTTTACCTGCTGCATATAACATAAAATTAATTGATCCTAGCCTTTAAAAGTGTAACATTCGTTGAACGTTTATGCAAGTCAGGGAACCTAATGCATTGTTGTAGAGAACATGCTGGTATATAAATAGACAACACAACCGTGTATGACAGTGTATGACAGTGCTTTTCACTGATCAGATGTGTTTGTGTCTTTGAGAGGTTTATTTGCTCGGTTCGTTACATTGGTGGCAGCGGTGGGATGAAGACTTCTCCTTTTATCGGAGTTGCCTTTCCCACTATCTCCCAGTAGCCAAAACTCGGGACGAGTCTTCTTTTAGTTGGGAGTTATGTAACATGATATAAATAGACAACACAACCGCTCAGTGTACTACAGTATTTTTCACTGATCCGATGTGTTTGTCTTTGAGAGTTTCATTTGCTTGTTTCGTTACAAAAGCAAAGTTTACTTCCACTTATCAAAAAAGAGGGAAGTTGGTGTGTCCAGGGTTTGCAAACATTTTCACAGCATTTTGGCTATTATCCCTATATCATACGCTATATCATACTTGTCAAAGCACCAATCAACTCTCTCGGCAAATCCTCACCAGTAAAACACACCTTTTCCTCCCCAATTTAATGCTTCCCACAATG
Source organism: Cerastoderma edule (assembly GCA_947846245.1). Lineage (NCBI taxonomy): Eukaryota > Metazoa > Mollusca > Bivalvia > Cardiida > Cardiidae > Cerastoderma > Cerastoderma edule. The sequence continues at coordinate 46,709,106 of OX401406.1, forward strand.
AGCATATTTTTTCAGTGGTTAGAGACAAACAAATCATCATTTACATCATGTCACAAAGACTTAACCCTTTCCCAAACAACAAATTTTCGACTGTCCCAAATTGAAAGAGTTTGCAGACGTCATTTCAAAATGTGACGAAATTGAAAAATATTCTTCAGATAGAGCAGAAAACCTTGTGGGAAAAGGAAAGATTGCTTGTTACGAGCAATTTCTAGTTTACAAACAATGTTTTCTAACGTCGTCTGCAACAAAGTAGTCAAATGTCGTTATTGTTTTGGAAAGGATTAAATAAAACATCAGAAAGCATATCAGACAAGCAAGGATATCAACATGGACACTCCTGTAGTGTGGTGGACAATGGTCCAAGGGTAGAGTGTCGGCAGACAAGAGTCATGGGTTTGAAATCTTGTGTGTAACCAAAGCTACCCAGCCATCTTTCATAAATTCACATTATGTGCAAGTACTGGTTATGTATCTAGGGACCAGAATCAAGAGTGATTAGTCCAAGTTTTGAGAAATTGTTCTACAATCAATGCAAAATAAATACATGTACATGTATTTGTAGAATGTTGGGTGATTTTCTAAAAATATATTTTTGTGTTGTCCGCTTTTAAAAACCTTAAATATCTGCTTAATTTTGATGAGGAAATATACTCAGAGTAGCAAACAGGTTAGATCACATGACAGCTGCCAATTTACTTTGGGGCTGTCCTGTCATTTAACCTGTCTGCATAGGCATGAAGTCAGGTCCAGCACTCTGGGGGTAAAATAAATAAGACACCCTTGTATTCTAAATTGGCCATGTTTCCTACTGAGGCTATAAGTGGCTCAGTCCAATACATCAACTAATTAATACCTGAAGTTCATCAAGTCTTGTGCATTCTGTAAGGCTTCTTTTCCACATGACAGTGAAAGGTGAGGGTAGTTCTAGGGTCTGACAGGTGACTCCTAAATCCTCGCAGGCCTTGAATACTGACATACCATAACCACAGGTGTTCACAAGGTGAGTGTCAACGAGCACCGTCATGTACTGAAATGGCAACATATTTGGGGTTTTTCATTTTATTTTTTAATTCAGTTTAAAGATGCTTGTTTGCAGTTGTGAGGAAATTTTGAAGTAAAAAATATTTTCTTTAAAATGCACAGCAGCTGTACTTTTGTGCAATATGCAATGAAGAATAGTCACTGGGGCCAATTTAATTCTTTAAATTGTTTGTAACAGTAAAATAACATGTATTCAAATAAAAAAATCATGATATGGCTTTCAAGATCTACCGCATGTAAACTGTACATACTTAGATAAATCAACGCTCCCTGAATTAATTATGCTTTCAATACCTACTTTAAAATGTAAATCAAACAACAATACAAAAACTGTATTGTTTCAACAACATATTATTTTGACTTTCAAATTTTATATTTTGTTAACAAGTGACTTTAAACACATCTTAAACAACTGATGAGACACTTCATTTATTCATACTTCCTTGGGTTGGCAAAATGAATTGTCTGTACTGCCTAACTTGTCCAAAAGTCAGACAAGTAAAATTTTATTGAAATTTAACCTAGAATTACTATATTAACAAGTGCAGGAAAAGATTGTAATAATCTAGTCCAAAATATTCCAAAAAAGATTTTGCAAGTACAGACATGTCAATCAAAATCAGATTTCATCACCCAAACTTCCTGGTTTACATAGCCTGCTGCTATTGACAGTTCTAGGCTAAAAGTGAATCAAACTAATTATTTAAAGTTAACATAAACAATAAAAGGTCAATAATCATTATCCCTTATCCTTAAACCTGCTTTATAGCACCAACTTTGGAATACACATAGAAAGCTTAAACCTTAGGTCAAAGTGTTTTGTTCAGCAAAACCTTTGACAAAAAAGCATTCAATATTTTTTTATTCTTTTTGAGAACCTTAATTGAACTTTATTTTTCTTCAACCAGAATTGTTGTCCTACAGCTGAAATATTGTTGTTGGAGCATAAAACCCCAATCAACTAAATGAGTTATTTGATTCTTGCATAGACACAATGTGACTTCCAAGATGGAAAAATACACAACTCTTACATTAAGACATGATCCAAGGCTAAATTGTTTCTTTGATTCCCGCTCATTTTTCTTCATCTGTTTTTCTGCTTCTTTAGCCATTTTTTGTCTTTCTCTTTGCTCCTTCTTTTCCTGTAAATATGTCAATAATTTAAAGAGAGTTGTGATGATCGTAGATTGCTTGTTATAGTCTGTTAAACCGGTCATGTAATAAATGAGAATTCTTGCAAAACATTTTCTCTTTGGAGTAGTAATGGTGCAAATTAATATAGAAACATCCCAGCAAATAGGTTTCATGGCTATCTCATTAACCCTTTACCAATCACCAAATTTTCAACTGTCCAAAGTTAAAGGAGTTTGCAGAGGACATTTCAAAATTTGACAAGATTGAAAAAAAATCTGCTGATAGAGAAGAAAACATTGTGGGAAAAGGAGAAATTGCTAATAAAGAGCAATTTCTCCTTTTCCCACAATGTTTTTCAGAGTCCTTTGCAACAAACTGGTTAAAATGTTGTTATTGTTGGGTTAATGGGTTGAAATATTTTGCTGAAATCCCTACTAGTAGATCTGTATTTCTGGTTGTTTCTGATTATTGGCATGCAGATAACTCTAACGAGCTAGATTAGAACCAGCACTATTGGGACTTTTGACCATCACTCAGGAGCCATGCACTACAGATAAGTAAAGTACTATTGACAGTATGCAATACCCAATGACACAAACAAAATCATTTGAACAGTTTTTATGTTTTTACCAAAGCTTTTCTCCTGCTGTCTTCGATTTCCTCTGGAGTCCTCTTCTTTCCTTTTTTAGCATTAGGAGGTCCTAAGAGAACATTTTCCTCTGGAAGTTCATGGTTAATATGGGCAGATAATTCCGTCTGACTGGCAGCAATTGGTGGAACAACATCTTCCCATGAGCCTTGGGGCTTTAAGTTGCTTACACCACTTTTATCTTCCTTATCTTTAGAACAGATGTCTGAAACAAGAGACTTGGAAGTTTTATAACTAAACATTTTATTCTCTATATATTGAGAGTTCAATGACAGTGCAAGACTATAGCAACTCCTTCACTTTAGTGAAGGAGTTACTATAGCCTTGCATTGAACCTTTGAAATAAACTTTACCAGTATATAGAATATATAAAGTTAATTGGCAGCAGACCAATCAAAAAAGTAATTGTTTAGAAAGAAGTACAACTGCTTGTTTAAGATAATTTTCACTTTTTGCACAGTGGCTCCATTCTTATGTATTCATAATACTAGATATATATTTCATTTTTCAAGTTTTACTATTGTTGTCTGCCTTTTTTTACGAAAATGAAGGAGTGGACTAATCAATCTCTCAATTCTGTTTTTCTGCCTCAATAAATTTGAAGCAGATGAAAAATTGACGTTAGAAAAATTGGCAACCGGCCATCTGCTGCAGACTACACATTAATATCATTGTGATAAAAATAGCTCACTAAATTCTTTTGTCCCATAATTTGTATATGGTCTGAAAAAGGATGATACTGTTTCAACCCAGTATTTCATTTCTGTCCATTTCAAGATATTTGCAGCAGAGGACTTTAGAAGCCATTTATCAAAATACACAAACATCACCAAGAAAATGTTATTCATTACTGTGTATTTATGGTTGATTGTTATTTCTTTCAGCTTGAACCAGTAGCAAAGCCAAATGAGGGAACACATTAATTTAGGTAATCAAGGTTGAGAGACACAAACAGATCTCATACCTGCATCATCTTTCAACAATGAGATTGTAGTGATTGCCCGCTTCCTTTCTAACCGCTCTCTCAGACTGATTTGAGGCAAATCATCATCACTCGATGAGTTGTCAGAAATAAAATCTCTTCTGCTTGTATGCTTTAACATTGTTCCTGTGTTCCATAGAATTACATCAGTAGAGATAATGTGTCATCTATTAAAATAGTTTCTGTAATAAGCTTTCACCGAATGTTACACTAATATTTGACTGGCAACTGGAGCAATGTTGAGACACAAAGCTAGTTAGATTCTTTCGGCCACTTTGACGAATTTTACATAAGAAAACAAGAAATATTGGCTAAATATTGTGATAATCTTTAAGATGGGCAATATCTCCTGCTGTTTCGATTGTCCATCAGAAAATATAAAAGCAATCAGTACTTCGAATTATTTCTACCGATTGGCACTATGGTCAAAAGAGTGACTTATGTACAGTATGAGAAGAAAATAAGCTTAAATGGATAACAGTGGTTACACCAAAGTTCCCTGGTTTAGATAAAAACTAAAAGTGTGCAATTTGAGTGCTTATCAATTCATTAAACCACACCTGAACGCCTGTCTCTGTCAAAGTAAGGGTAAGTCGATCTGAACCTATGTGAATAAATTGAGTTCTGTGTATTTCATATGGGATGATAATGCTAATATAAAGATCACCAGATAAATCTGAGAGAGAAAACACTTCTAAGCTAGTCTACTTTCGGTTTTGTAAATGGCCGGACTTCTGCAGTTCATGAAGTGACGAATCAGTGACTATACATAGTCTTTTTACAGGCATGACATCTGAAATGTTTCATATTAAATCGCTTAAGATTTTCCAAAAATAAATCCATCGCGTCTACCTTTTAAAAATCAAGTAATTGAAAAAAAGACATTTTGTTATTGCTTCCCGCCACACTTCATTTTAGGGACGAACGATAACTCCGCCAGCAGCCGCAGTTGGAGTGGTTGTTTTGAAGAATGTCTTCCCAGATCGAGCTTTTAATGATATCGGTTTTATTTTCACTGTAATTCTATAAACTCTGCAAAATACATATTGACTAAAATTTCATCAGATAATTTTTCTTTTATCACAAGGTTCCATATTCTAAACCAATCGATTGTAGATTTGTTTTAGTACTTATTAATCGGTTCAAATAATCTAACGTTGTAACAAGTGCGCCGGCATGGACGACGACGAGGATGATCCGATCGAGCTGGAGGCAAGTTTTGTTTCATCCCAGTGTGTTTGAAAACAGTTTATCTCCCATATAGCCTGTATCCTTCAGACAATTAAGAAAAAGACATTTTCTGTTAATTAACAAATTCAACATGTTATAGAAATCCAATATTTCATCATGTTTCCCCACGAGTCAATCTGTGTAATTCAGACGCTTATTGAATTATTGCGCAAGATTGTAAGAATGATCAAGATTAAAAACAAAGAAGAAATTCTGTTTTCAAGATTCCGCTCTTGCTCTAGTCTGAATGGTTCAGATATATACATATTTTATTGTACGTCTTGATGCTTTTGATATCGAACTTGTCGAAAGGGGACATCGATTTTTCGGGGTTATCTTGTTTCTGATTGGTCCATATTTTTATATTTCTTTGCTGATAAGTCTGGGCTAGTCTCAATGATCTGTGAATGAACCTTTTTTCAACATGTGGACATTAATCGTGCTTCGCTACATCTCAATGCCAACGTGATTTTTATGTTACAAACATTCCGAACAACCAACTGAGTGATTTTAACTTGCGATTTTCCATGTTCAAAGGAACTGACAAATTAAAGGAAATATTAAATACAAACATTGATAATTGATGAATCGTCACAACCCACACAAGTATTCATTCACCTCTTATATGTGAGTTATCTATCATTTAACATCGCCGAAGCTCCAAATTGAGCCTTTGCCGGCCATGTTGTTTACGACTGGTGGGAAATTTCCCGCGTGATACACGCCATCACATTATGTAGAACATTACCGGGATGATGTAAGCATCATAAAAGACTCTTATCCAAGATCAAGTTGTGCTAAAACAATAGTTGTACAACGGTCTAATTCTACATATAAATCCGTCGCTCAAATGAGTAAGAACAATACTAAAGATTCAAAAAAGGAAAATATGGACCAAATGATTTTAGTCAAAGTATAGTATCAAATGCATACAAATATTGAGCTCCAGTTATTCGCGTACACTATACACACAGTTGTTTTTGGGAAATTGAGAGTTGTCCTACTTTTCAGACCATGTGATGTAGCTTGGTCATATGCTTATTTCCGACTTCTACTTTAACATTATTATGCACTTTTTAATTCAAAGTTTTGGATATTTATACAATTTACAAAAGTGACACGTTTGAGACTTCACACATCGAAAGTTAAATGGTTGAGCTTCAATCGGTATGTTTGATTTTATATTCAATTGCATATTTATGGAGTCATAGGTGGTCAAGCGTGCGCAGAAATCTAACGTAAAAGTCACGATGGACTTTGGACTCGAAGGCGTCAGTCAGTCAATATAGCACTAGCCTTTGAGACTAGAAATCTGGACTAAGTCTGGCCCAGAATGGAAATGCTGATGCGTTTTTATCGCACAGAGCCAGGGCTCACCCTGGCTGGAAAAAAAGTCTGCGCCAGCACATTCCCCAAATGACAAAAATAGGAGCCAAATTTAAGGGAGGAGCCAAATTCTGAGCAAATGGCTCCAATAAAAATGTCTTTATTGTGATTTAACACTTTTCATTTTATATGTACTTATGTCTTAAATCCTCTTGGTAAATTATTTTCTTTTTGTTATGTTTCACCATTTGTATTAAAACTGTATTGTCATGAAAAGGTAATGTGCAATGCCAGAATCCCGGACATTTGCCCCCCCGGACATTTGCCACCCCGGACATTTGCCCCCTTTTTGGTATAGGGTGGACATTTGCCCCTTCGCCGTAATGTAAAAGGCGGACATTTGCCCCCTCATATTATTTTTTTTCAATTTGCTCGACCTGATCGTTTTAAGTTATATTTAAATAGAAATTAAAATGAAAATAATATTTTTATCAATTTTACTCTATTAGCTCTTCCCTCCTAATCCCCTATAGGTGTTAAAATGGAGACAACGAATCAAAAACACTCCATTGGCACTTGGCCAATCATATTATTACCGATTTGGCTCACTCAAGGCTAACAATAAAAAACAAAGAAGGCAAAAGGTATTCCAATTTGTGTCGGTATGACAATCACCATCACTTTTGATTATGAGAGAAATAATTAAACTGAAAATGAAAAATTAAGGTCAAATCAACTAATGCACGTATATCGCCGTTTCACGGTTTGATGAGCATAATTGACCAAGTGCCATCGGCATAATAGAGCAAAATTGACATGTTAGTCTGATCAAATTATTATTTGTATTTAAATTCCTGTTTAATCATAACGGAATATGATCAGGTCAAGTTGAAAAAATAATATGAGGGGGCAAATGTCCGCCTTCTTCATTGCGGCGAGGGGGCAAATGTCCGCCCTATACCAAAAAGGGGGCAAATGTCCGGGAGGGCAAATGTCTCTGTATACCGCAATGCCAATACAAATACTATGTAAAAAAAAAAAAAAAAAAGCCAAGAAACACCCCCCCTCCCCCTCCATTTCCCGAACATATTCAAACCAAAGATGGTAAAACTAAAGGCTACACTTTGAGTGACAAAACCAAAATAAATCTTTTATCTCAGATAACATTAAATCATAATGAAGACTATATGTTTCTGAATTCTCAGTTTTGTTAATTATTTTAGAAATGTCTGACAGATAAAAGAGAAGTAAACATGATTTTGGGTCTTTTTGTTTTTACTCTCATCAAGACCCCGGTCTGATGATTGGAATGATTATTAATAGAGGATCAAAATATGAATAGTACCATCACATCAGCGAAGGAAGCAAACTGTCAATATCAAAATACTTTACAAATTAACCCTCTTTTAATTCTCGCATTCTACCATGCATCATAACACACTGGACGGAATGCGGCAAATATTAATCAGTTTTCATGGTACAACCGCATCGAGTTTACCAATCAAGTGCATCAAGTTGTTTACCTATAATAAAGACTCGATTAATACATGCCTCAGGCATTGTTTGACACAGGGATAACACTTAGCGGATTAATTTGGGGTTTTCGGAGATAGTGTTAAGTGTGTCAAAAAATGTAACTGTCTATAATATCCGGACAGGTGGAAATAAGGTAAAGCTGAAAAACATGCGTCAAGCAAATTCGCCAAATCTGGAAATCTTTCGCCAGATTGAAATAATATTTCCATTTGGTGCATTTGGCGACTGACAGCGTGAGCCCTCAGTGCCTCCAAGCTGTAATGCATTTACAGCTTGGATCATCAGAATTACTGTCACTCAAATGTTGAATACAAATCATGATTTAGATAATTGGCAAAGCACTTGTGATTAAAAGTGTTTTCAGTGCACTAATTGGAGTGACGGTCGTTTTGCCTAACTGTTTAAATGTTATTACAGCATAAAAGATGTAGTGGTTTGGTCTAACATATTGTGTAGCTGTAAATGAATTCAATCATTATCATACTATGATATTAGTTTGTATTTCTTTAATTTGTAATGACATTGTGTATCTTCTTTAATTGTTTGATCATATTCGAAAATTGTAGGCATAACTTATTAAAGGGCTTATTGAATGGAATTTGCACCTTAAAAACTATATAATCATGGTTATCACATATTGGGTATATATTGGTAATTAAGTTTGGAAAAAATATTACCAAGATTAACAAATTAAATAATTAAAAGGGATTAAAAATCAACAAAGTATGAATCGCAAGTATGCTAGCAATTAACCTCTGATTTACTGGTGATTGATAAATAGAATTTGCGCATTTAAAATTAAATTTATAAGTTATCAAACTATCCATGGATGATACCAGTAACAACTTTCACCTTCTCTCGTAGTTACTTTGTAGATGAATTCCACTAAATGACATAGATCTGAAATATGATAAATTAAACAGAGTTCTGAATTCAACTCGATGTATTTATTGAAATGATGTTATGACCATGGTCAGATCTTTTGTTGTAATGTAATACTGTGGTAAGCCGAATATCAACAACAAGACATTACATACATATTGTAGGGCCCCATATTTGAAACTCACATTCACCCCCAACATAAAATCATGCTCTTCCAAATAAGCTATCCATATGTCCAAGTCCCTAAGACATTCCTCCTCTCAGAAACATTGAAACCTTTAGCAAAGTTTCTAGCTTATGATCTCCTCCGCCATATATAAAATAAGAGAGTAAAGGTGTCCCAATGGGGGGGTTCACTCGGTTCAGATCCACAACCATTGACTTTGCAGTTTAACAAATATTCATTTATAATTGAATTATTCCTAATCATGTTTCTGTCTTTTACAGGTCAATGTTCACCTATCCAAGGCTCTTACCAACAGTTTATATTTACTTCAGGTACTAATTTTTTTCATATTCATCATTATTAGATTTTTTAGCTCACCTGAGCAGATAGTTTGTGCTCAAGGTTAGCTTTTGTGATCGCACAATGTCATTCGTCCGTCGTGCGCCGTCAACAATTTCTTTAAACATCTCCTCCTAAACCATTGGGCCAATCTTAACCAAACTTTTTTAACGCGTTTTTGTTTTCACTATATACATTTATGCTAAAATTTATAACTTTACAAACATATTTTTTTCCAAACCTCTGGGCCAATTTCAATGAGTTATCATGTGAAGCATCCCTAGTTGGAGGGGAGAAAGATTTGTCAAAAAAAAAATCAGTCATGTGACCAGAATGTTTGCCATGCCCATATTTGGTAAAAACCATGAAAGAAACTTTTTGTCAAAAACCACTGGTCAGATTTCAAAATAGTTTCATAGGAATGTCCTTTTGGGGCCCTTGTATAAGGATTGTAAAAAAGAATTAGATGTCTTGAAAATTTCCACTATATACATGTATGATAGAATTTTTAACAAAGTACATCATTATCGATTTGGATGTCCAAATATGCCAAAATGACGACCATAAAATGGCAACAATAGATCATACTGGACAAAAGTGAAGGATGATCTTCGTAAATACAATCTGTAAAAGTAAAATATTCAGTTTCCACATTGTAAGAATTATGTACCATTTTAATGTCCCACATCAAGCATAAAGTGTCAAACTTGTTAAATGGGAATAAAAAAAAAAGGTCAATGCAAAGAAGCACAAGAAACTCTGTGTAAAAGTTAAAAGCAATTTTTCTAACTATTCTTCAAATAGGTGGTAATCTCAGGTGAGCAGTTTAAGGGCCATTATGGCCCTCTTGTTTGATATATGTAATGGCATAGCAGATTGTCTGAAAGTTGATTCATCATTACCGGTAACTTTGATTTGTTTTGATATTCAATTGAATTTTGATTTTTCAGCCCAATAAACTGTGAATATTCTAAGTATATTCTAGATGATGATTTGGATATTATAATGAAATCTTTTTTTAATTCAAAAATATCTGTGGGCACCAATTCTTAAGACATGAATTTGCATATATGTTTGAAAGAATCTGGATGAAGACCTGACTTGTTCACAGTAATTTCTTCTTTTATCAACTGTGAAATTTCCATAGCAAGCTGTTATGTGTTACATGAATGAAATAAAGGCGTACATCTTGATTTCAACTCTCTAATTGTTTCAGTACCCAGTAAGGCCAAAGTACATGACTTATGATAATGTGGAGCTTCTCTCAGCCAAAGTTAAACCTCATCAAAAGAAGGTAAGGTCATTTTGTGGGAAAAGTTTTGGTTTGAACATAAATAATATTATACACCAAAGTTGTGCACTATTAGTGGTCCGAGATTCCTAGACCTTTTTTTCTATGTTTGTTTTCAAATTTAATTAATGGTTTTCAACATAAGTACAAACAATACACAGGATATCTAGTTTTGTGTAAGTAAAAGCTATGCTTACATATTCTTGAATATAAAGTTTATATATTTGTTGAAAACAAAGGTTTTTGTTATCATTTTGTTTCAGTGTTACAGATTTCAATAGATTTAACCTTACACAATATAATTGATAACCTTGAAATGACGTGATCTCTTCATAAGGTCATTGTTATAATTTCTTTCATCAAAACCTTTCAATGTTTTTTTTTTATGTTTAAATTGCGTTATTGAAATAATTTCAAATGAGGACCAGTCACATGATTTGTTAACCCTTTATCAAACACCAAATTTTCAACTATCCCAGATTGACAAAGTTTGCAGACAACATTTCAAAATGTGATGAATTTGAAAAATAATCTTCTGAAAGGGCAGAAAACATTGTCTGGAAAAGAGAAATTGCTCTGTATGAGCAATTTCTCCTTTCCCCACAATGTTTTCCAGAGTTGTCTGCTCCTGCTCCAAACTGGTCAAATGTCGTTGTTGTTTTGTAATGGGTTAAAGAAATTGTAACAGTTGTGCAACCTTCTGGTTGAGCCTTGGAAGATTTTCACAATATGAACTATTAACCCTTTCCCAAACAATAATGACATTTGACCACATTGTTGCAGACGACGTTAGAAAACATTATGGGAAAAGGAGAAATTCCTCGTCATTTTTTCCTTTTCCCACAATATTTTCTGCCCTATCAGAAGATTATGTTCCAATTTCATCACATTTTGAAATGTCTCGACTTCTGCAAACTCTTTCAATTTGGGACAGTCCAAATTTTGTTGTTTGGGAAAGGGTCAATCCTGTTGATGTTGTCTGTCTACAGTTACAAGTGGAGGTTGCATTGAACACCGGTAGTAAGCATTATGCCACCAGTAAAGGTGAACAGATCGCCATCAATGTGGATGGCAGGAACCCGGATGGCTCCTCTGTGTATTCCAGGTAAAGTACTTACTGATGAACCTAAATGACCAAGTTCAGAGGGCTTTTGATTTAGTTGGAGGCAATCTATTGATATTAGAATCTTGAGTTTTCATGTCAGCTGAATGGTGTTAGAAAGCAGACATTTCTGTTTTGGGCCAAGTAAAACAGTCGAAAATTTGCGTTTGGTAGAGGGTTAAAGGAATTATTGACTTGTAGTGTGTTGCAAAAGTTTGCATCTGCAGTTTTTGGACTAAGGGTGCATCAGCACCTTAGTCCATTGATTTTACATACCACTTTTTGAGGGACGGTACTTTAACAATACATAAACAGTGGTCTGACCTCAATTACTCATTAAACATCGGCCTTCACTGTGCAGACTAATACCTTCTTGGAACTAGGAATGTAGTCCGGATTTACTTGCTTTGTTTTGCTCTATATTATTATAACTATTGCCTCTTGGGAAATTGTAAAATGTCCAGATGGCCGAAAAATAGACTATCGTTCAGTCTCTGTTCACAGAAATGATAATTATAGTAATGGTAGTAAAAGGAGCAGCTGATTTCCTTTAGATGTTGCCCAAAGAAATTTTCAAATTTATCCTCAATCATCTTGCTTTAAACGCAACTTAGTCCTTAGTCCTTCAGCGCTATTAGCGCTTTGATTTTTTTAATGAGCCTTAAGTAAGCCCTTTACCTTTTTGAAAGACTTTTGAAATATACCAAGCCTTGTACCAAACCCTGATGTGATATGTCGAATTATAGACTTACAATTTGCACATGGTTTGTTTCTAGTGGAATGATGGATAAACAGCTGTTGGGATCCTGTCCTAGGGCAGCTACAGCGGACAATGGGAGATACTCTGTGGCATTTTATAAACAAGGTTAGCTTTAACACTTCGTCATATCCCTCAAATTGTATACATGTAGTACATTGTAGACATCCAGTCATCTAGTTTTAAATATTTTACTCTGCCTGTTTTAATAAATTTGACACTAGTCTAGATATGTAAGTGAGTGTATAAAAGCTTTTTTCAAGCGCTGTCTTCGAAGCTGTATGTCAAATTCTATTTTGTTGGTACTTATTAGAATTGTCTATTAGCAGCAAAGTTGTTAAAGTCAAGACACCACAGGGGAGAAAGCTGCCCATTGTATCTTTTAGTTTAATCTTATTTAGTCTACATCGATTGTAAAACAAGTTCTCAGAACACTTTTGGTTCTGCTTCCTGCATACATAACCAGTGCTCAGGCCGAATATGGCTTAATAAAAAGTCACAAGGCAGAAATTGCTACTCATAGGATGTCAAATCTCGTATCGGCAGGCCAACACTACACCTAGATCACTGCCCTTCACATTGTATGTTTTATGGTTATGCTTGTAGGAGAATTGTTCATCAGCCCGTTATGTGCCCAGTTACAGATGAAGCCTAGCTTTGAATACCTAGACAAAGCTGATGTGAAATCGGACAAAAAGGCAGCTGAAATGGAGGCAGGTATGGATGAACATTGATAAGATTCTGGTGTGGTTCTTAATTGTTATAATTCCATATGAATCAAGGACTTTTAACCTTAGAATGCTGGGTAATTTTCTAGATTTTGTGTGTCTTCTGCTTTCCAAAACCCTTAAATATCTGCTTAATTTTGATGATGAAAGATACTCATAGAACAGACTGTAGCAAACAGGTTAGATCACAGGCCAGTCTCCAATTTACTTGGTGGCTGGCCGGGATCTAACCTGTATGCACAGGCATGATGTCAGTTCCAGCCCTTTAAGGGTTAATAGTCTTTAACTTGTTCATATGAAATGATGTGGAATGATATTTAATTGTATCAGCTTGACTATAAACAAAAAATAAAAAATTTCCACTTCAATGTTTTAAAGCCAAATGCATATATTTGAATATCACCTACTCATCATGTTTCTTCTCATAAAACTTTTTTCTGTCACAAACTGAAAGGTTTTGCTTATCACATTTGGAATAGCATATATCTTTCTGTCAAATGAAATTTATTATTAAAAAAGATAAATCCGAAATTTGAGCAATTCTTAATTTTCTCGTCAAAGTTTCAAGTCATCTGCAAACAATCCACTATGAATTCTTGTATTGTTTGTGAAAGTGTTATTAATGACATAGATCTTTATAAGTGATGAATTCTGATTACTTGGCTTATTCTATTTGTTTTGAAATACTTCATGCAAATGCATTGGATATGCTTTTAATCATATGTTAACTAAAATAAGCTTCTCTCTTGCATGCCTATACTATAGGCTAAAAGTGGACGATATTGGTGCAGTGGTAAAGGTCAGCCTCTTGTACCGAGGGTCCAGGGTTTGATCCCTGATAGGAGAGGTGAAGATTTTTGGGACTAACCCACAAATCGGTACAAGTACTGGTTAAGTTTGCAGGAAACAGTCATTGAGAGTGAATTTGATAAGCTTTAAGCTTCCATCACTATCAACGTAAAATGAATAAGTTTAAACAAAGGCTTAAAGGACCTCGTCAATAATCAATGAAATCCTTAGATAAACACTTTCAGATACTACCAAAGAAATTGCCATTGAATAGAAAAAAGAACAGTTTGCTATAATCATTTTCCACAAAATATTCTGTGATTCCCATATGGGAGTCGAACAGTTTTCCTGGCATGTTGTGTAACCCTGCATGCAATGTGCCAGGGTTTTCCTTGAACCCCAACTTATATAGTAAATGACCTCCAATTGCTGGATTTAACCCATTAGCAAGCAATAACAAAATTTAAACACTTTGTTGCAGACGACTCTGGAAAACACTGTGGGAAAAAGAGAAATTGCTCTTAACGAGGATCAAATGTCTACCCAAATTAGCATAAATGAAGGGGTCAAGGGAGAACCCTGATGTGCCTCTAGTTAATGTAGAGCCATGCAAGGGTTAAATGCAAGACTATGGTAAGTGCTTCACAAACATAAAGCACTTACTATTGTCTTACATTGACCCCTCGCATGGTACTGGTGTTGATGTATAGCTTTGTTTACCTGTAGGGGAATCCTCCCAGGATGAGGGTGAGGACGAGGCACAGGCTGTAACCGTCCAGTTTGCACGACCAGAATCAGATGCAGCGAAGGCCCGTAGGCTAGCCTCCTTCAACCATCTGATCAAACAGCAAGAAGAGGAGTCCTGGGTCCCACTTACTTACAACAATATCCATGTGAGAATTCTGACTTTAACACAGGCCTGCTGATTTTGGGAAAAATTATCAATTTAATTGCTAAATTCGGAAACCAAAATGCTGGTGTGAAGTTGAATTCTTTGGAAAACTGCATGCTTTTAAAAGAATTTCCAATTTAGAAGGTGCCTTTTATGGACCCCGGTTATATAACACTAAAAAACCATGTTACAGTTTACTATCTTATGGGCAAATGACTTCTCTATTTGACACAAAGGGTTTTTAGGATAGCTTAATGACTAGAAAAGGCAGTTCCAGGTAAAGGGTCCTGCATGGCCAAGTTCCTAAGATGTTAATCATAGAACTCGGGGTTGGCAGGTTAGAGCCCCACGAGTACCTCTGGTTTCATGGTAGTGTTCTATTGCATGATATTTTAGGTCAAAAGTAGTTATGTTTTTTTACCAGGGAATGATGCAGTATGGTTGAAAGACTTGTGAAAACAGTGTTAACCCTTATAGTGCTGGAGTCAACTTCATGCTTATGCAAACTGGTTGGATCCAGACCAGCCGCCAAGTAAATTGGCAGCTGGTCTGTGGTCTAACCTGTTTGCTACTCTGAGTATCTTTCCTCAACACAGTAAGGCATACATTTAAGATTTTGGAAAGCAGACAGCACAAAAATCCATTTTTAGAAAATTACCCAGTATTCTAAGGGTTAAACCATAGATATACATATACAATACATAATTTTTACAGACATATGAAGCTGAAAGGGAGCGAAAATTACTGCTACCAGAAACAAAGGATCTCAGTAATGAGTTTCATGTGGACAGTGTTGAATATCTCAATATGCTAACGGCACACACCAGTGAAGTACAAAAGTAAGAAGCCTTCCTTATTTACTTATTTCTTTTCACTGGGCCAACTGAACACATGCCAGTAAAAAGTAGGAGTAGGCTGCTTTACTGATTGGCTTGTTTCTACACATTGAAATTTGGCACCTTTCTAAAGTGAAAGGAACAGCAAATAAAACATTTATTTCTAAAAGAAAAAATTTCCCATTTCGATATTGTGTAAAAGTCATTGTTACAAAAGGTTCATAATGAGTGGCCTCTCTCATCAAAAGTTAATGTGCTATTCATAACTTTTTAGCACTGTCTTCAAATGGATGCTTTGTTGCAAAACTATTTCACCCAGGAAGTTCCCATGAGTAAAATCAGTGTTATTATTCTGATAAAAATATTGATAACTTTGAGCTATTTTTCATTTTGTTCTATAAGCTTTATATATCTATTTCTATGTATTTCAGTGAAAAGCCAGCTATGCCTAATAATGTATTATCCCTAACCCAGTTGAAATCCATGCCCCTCAATGATCAAGTCAAAGCCCTTCTAACAAATGGTAAGTATATATAGCATTTATTTCTTTCCTGTCATTCTAAACTTATATTTGTTTTTATTTATCTATATTGAAATAAATACCAATTAACAACATAAGGCTTTAATATGAATAATTTTCTTTTGGACACCAGGAATGAATCAATACAAAAAAGGAAAAACTGCTAGTTTCATGAAATGTTTACTTGTACATTTGTTGCTTGAGTCATAGGCTGAAGATTCATTAATTTTATTAAAACACAGTTATATTAAAAAAAGGTTGAATATTTTGTATACAACTTCAGTTATTGGTAAATGACTGTCTAATTTTCATATGAAATCCAAAACTAAGGTAACCTAAGGTGTCTAATTTTCATATGAAATCCAAAACTAAGGTAACCTAAGGTGTCTAATTTTCATATGAAATCCAAAACTAAGGTAACCTGTGGCTTGAGATAATCTTTTTAAAAAATAAGATGATTACCATAACATGTTCTAATCCCTTTTCTAAGTATTTCTTATACAATAAAGATAATCCTCAGATGAGCATTGTAAAGAGCTAATGATGAAAAGTGATAGCTTAGAAAAAACATTAAGAGTGCAATTTGTCTTTTTGTCATAGTGGTTTCTTGAATTAAATGTTATGTGCATTATAACTAAATTTATATAACTGAAAGAATTGACTTGAATTTGTGACTGTTACAGCTAAGGTTATCCGGTTTAGTCAGCTGATGCAGTTATTACCCCAAGGTACAGACGCCCAGTCTACCCTTAGAGCCCTACAGAATGTGGCCGTCCTAGTTCAAGGTTGTTGGGTTGTTAAAAGGTGAGTCATCATATTGCCCTGGGATAAAGGCATGATGTAGCTCATTGGGTTAATTTTGTTTGTTAGGGTTTAACATAACATTAGCAGTAGTTCAGTTAGTTTGGGATCCCTGGCTCATAGTCAACGGAGAAAGACCCCAAGTTTAATGTGTCATAAGAGCGTATCAATTAAGGTAAAACCATCAGCATTCTTTAAGTGAACCAAGAAACTTCCTTTCATGAAAATCCATATAGAGAGGGTGAATGGGAATTCTTATTCTGTACTAAAACCAATTGGCCACAGGAGCCACTCTGTCAATGGGTTTGAAACAAGATATGGTGCTCTTGGATCCTACAAAGATCCCTGCCTATGAAATGGGGTGATTATTAGGGATCCCGTTTGAAGAGGAATCGAAACATATTTTATATTCAGATTAGACTGACATTTTAAATCATTGAGAATTTACTCATGTTTAGAAACCCCTTTCTTGTTAAAATTTTCATGTCATCAATAAAGAAAACTAACTATTGTGTCCACAGAGAACTATAATGTACCATAGATTAATTCCTCCCTGTGATACGAGATGCTCAGGATACCTAGACACTGAGAGTAGTAAAGCCTGAACTCCAATTATCATTTTACGTTTTTTTTTTTTATCCTTTACTAAATCAAACATTTTGATATACTCATGAATTTCCTTTTAAGGAAAGGAGTTGCCTTCCTCAGTAACAAAGATCTCGTATATTTTTATTTCAGTGAAATATTGTATCCCAAAGAAGTGTGCAGTCCCAACAGTGGAATTTCATCAGAACTCCTTTGTAGAGGCAGAGATTTTCTGGTAAGTGTCATGCTCAAAACAGAAAGGAAGAGGAGATGCTTAAAAGCACATCAAAGGAGAGGAGTACAAACAAATTACTGAAAAAATATATGGAGTTCTTTTATTATGTTCATAAAATCATGAGAATTCGTTGAGAAATGCATTGAGACCCTTTTAAATAGACTCATTTAAAATAAGTTATTTTGTGCTTGAAATATGGTTGTCTCCAATTCAAACATGTTTATCAACAACTTCTTTGTTTATATATTCAAAATAACGGATTCTGATTGGTCGGTTCAATATATGTGTGTATCAACTGTCAAGGTCAGAGGTGAAGAATTAGGAAATCTGATTAATAAAACTTGCAAATCTGGGTTATTTCTGGTTTACTTTCTCATTTAAGTTACGCTCATGGTGTTTTCTGGTGATTACTATTTGAATCTGTCCTAAAGGTTACCAAATAATATAGTTTGATACAGCATTAATCTCCTTTAATGGGCCTTTATTAAAGAAAGGAAAAGAATTCCTCTTTTGCTACAATTGTTAAGTCTTCCTTCCCACCCACCCCACACACACACAAAAAAAAAGAAAAGAATTTTTTTATACTTTATTAGAGTTATCTTGTTGCTTTAAAATTAGACTTAAAAGTTGCCATGTATGTAAATTGGTTAAATGTTTCTATCAACTGCTCCTAATGTTATATTTTACAGATGTGGCGATTCACCCAATCCCGTTGTGTTACCCGTAAAGAGATTGCCTCCATTATAAAGCTGCCTAGTGAGGATGTAAAGGATATTTTAGAACAGATGTCTAGGATACGAATCAACCACGGCTGGGAATTTGTTTTCACACATGATTACGACTTTACTGACAGGTAAGTCAGCAATGTCTATTGCCATAATGATTTACATATACATGTATATCAATTATTTTCCTGTTATAAAGGGGATATCTTGTTACTCTGCACATTTTAGCCTGTAAATAATTCATAATACTTTTATCTAATCATCATAATATGTGCTAGATGACCATTGCTGTTGATCCCCCTTAAAACAACATTTGCCATATTCTTATTTTGTAAACCATGATTCTTCACTTTATTTTTGATGTTGTTTGTGTAAACCGACTCATTTGTCTTCAATATGAACCATTACTTTATTTGGTTGTCTTAAACGTTCAAGGAGTACGTCTGTTTCATTATCTTTAAACTATTACTCTATATGGCCTTCTTAAAGTTGTAATTATGAAGAGTCACTTTTTTATATCCCATCAAATAAACACACCTATTCTTCAAACAAAAAAAGCACCATTCCATGATTTGTCAAACAAACCATTATTTTCTTTTATTATAATAAGTTTTTTTTTTTTTTTACAAATTACAATTATGTTTCTTTAACCACTTTTGCAATACGAGACACTTGAATCTATATCTATATCTGTACTTGTAGACATTCCGAGATCTGTGATAGACAGAGAATGTTGTGGGATGCCAAGTACAGTACTTTAGCCTCTCAACTGAAGATAACCGAGGCACAAGAGAAGAAAATCCGAGGTAATGGTGGGTCGGATTGAGTAGTATACTGTTTGAAGTGTATTTAAGTAATACTACAGCAATCAGTTACCTAAATATGGCTATTACCTAGCATTATTTCGAAGCTATCAACAACTTTCCATTTTGCAGACAAATTATGGGTTCAATCCAAGACTATAGTATGTGCTTCCCAAACGTGAAGCACCTTACTTTAGTCTTGAACTGAACCCTTAAAATGTTCAATTATAAGAGGCAATAGTTTGAATAAAAATGATGATTAAATCAGGAAAAAGGGGGTTTCATGTCTGATTCTTGGCTGATGGCGTTGTCAATAATGCATTGGAGGTAATATTTTAGTGAATGGACAAAATAAATGGCTGTGGTTAACTTAAGATCACCTAATTTATTGCCCTCTTAGGGAAATTTTGTGATCCAAAATAAAGGAAACAGCAGCAGAGGACAAAAAAGGCCAGAAAATTGTGTATTTCTTTTTAATGATATTTGATAGAAACCATTGTAGCATAAGAATGAATTGTTTATGTATCTCAACCTTTCATTTGTGTATGTCTATAAATTTGGATCTCATGACAATTTTAGTGTAAATGTATCATCAATAAATTATTCTACATA
The DNA here is from genome assembly GCA_947846245.1 of Cerastoderma edule. Lineage (NCBI taxonomy): Eukaryota > Metazoa > Mollusca > Bivalvia > Cardiida > Cardiidae > Cerastoderma > Cerastoderma edule. Next base: position 46,729,070 of record OX401406.1, read on the forward strand.
TAAATATTTTAGAAATGTTTATTGGAGAGCGTTATAAGTATAAGTAAATCATATTACTATATTATTGTAGAGGCAGCCGCAACGGAGGCTTTAACTGAGAGACCACGGCGCCGTAGAACTTCCCGGACCCGCAAACGAACTTTGAGTGGTCGCTCTATATCCGATCACAGTGACATGGAACAAGAAACAGAAATAGATCTTGTGTTAAAAGAAGCAGCTAGTCAAAATATTCCAAATGACCATAGTGGTTTAAATGGGACTACAATGGAGATTTCAGATGATCAGTGTTTAACCTACAACAACGCATCTGTGGAACTCCGAAATGAACTGCGCGAGTTTATACGTGAAAAACTGTTCTCGCGATATGTTTTGTCGTTTAGTGAGTTGAAACATTTATTGAATATTAAATTATCCCAGCTGCCACCAGGAAATGTATTAGGGTCTGGTGTCACAGACAAGCTGTGTGAACGTACTGTGATAGAACTTGGAGGTATATCCCTCGATGCAAAGGTATGGAACTTTGACCTTGACTTTAATTGAGAATTTATAATTTACTGTTCCTATGCAGAACCAACAGCAGACATCTATTTCTAAGTTGGCTTTTGAACATGAGGGTCGTTGGTTGGAATTTCTGTTTGTCGCCTTTCATTAATCCCTTTTTGGTGCATGTACTGGTGGTGTATCCAGGTAGTGGAATCAAGAGTGATTGGTCCAAGTTGTAAGAATGTCTTACACAATCGATGTGAAATAAAATATAGATACACTGCAGACTCATTATACCGCGACCCGTTATATCGCGATATTCATTATAACACGGGTCTTCTATGGCTCCCAAAATTTCAAGCACATTAGGGCTTAAACGATAGCCTAAATCTCCCCCTTTCTGCAAAATGACGCGGTCGGCATCCTAAATAGAAAGTCTACCTACAAATTGCACTCCGAAGGCGTGAAAATCAATAACTCCCAGGGTAATCCCCATTGTTTGTCACGGTCTTTTAAACAAAGCGCGTGGCCTTTATACGTACACAATCCGTGACCCGAGGGAAGATTTAAATCTATGTGTACATAGTGTTGATAAATTACATAATATCATTAGTTTGTACACGCTTATTCAGGGGAGTGTTTTATGCCTGATTGACTCAAAACTTAGAGCAACTACAGGTTTTTATCGGACACAGATGCATAAATCCCCTCGTGCACCCATGCTTTTCCCCAAACCTAGGGCGTCCAACCGTATGCACACTTTTGAAACAAATATCACTAACACATGAAGTTTTATCTTCTTTGTTTCCATCATATATATACACACACCTAGTTTTAAATGGTAAAGCATTAGGTACACATGCTGGGAGAACTATCGATAAAATTTACTCACTCCTTACTTGGAGTTTAAATCTATAAATAGAACATGGGTTAACTGAATCCACCCTCCTTTTTCTGTAGTGTGTATTTAAACTGCATGTGCCTCTATCAATGATCCTTAACTTGAATCGTAATGAAACAAATAAAAAGGAATATATAGTTAAACATGTAAGTTTTGATTATGTTTTTTATTTGCTTTTCTTTTATTCACAATGAATTCAATGATAAGTCCGTAACTCAACACAATCTTGAAATATGAATAGACTACTTCTTGAATCTGATTGTTTCTTAAGTGGTTATGGTCTGGCATATAGCGCGTAAGGGACCCCGCGTTATATTTGTCAACCCCACTATTAACGCGGATCTAGCATCATGGCTCCCGACGACCGTGTTATAATGAGGCTGCAGTGTATATAAGGTTAAACTTAACTTTTTTTGAAAGTACAAAAAAACAGTTCCTTTTAAGTCAGATTTGGAAAAAAATGTGAAAGAGGCATATCATAAGTAAAATGCTTACATATATGTTCAGTTATAATCACTAGCCCGGTCGGGCTACCACTCTGGGGGAATTCAATAGCCCGAAACGAAATCCACTAGTCTCGGGCTATCGGGCTAGTGCGAATTTCGCACACTGCGTCAGGTGCGTTAACACTTTACCAAACAATAACAACTGTTGACATGTTTGTTGCAGAGAATTCTAGAAAACATTGTAGGAAAAGGAGTAATTGCTTGTTAAGAAAAATTGTTTTCTGCCCTTTCAGAAGATCATTTAATTTCATCACATTTTGAAATGTTGTCTGTTATTCCTACGTCGGACTACTTTGGTAATGATTATATATGCATTTTAATATTTTGATGTGTTTTTGTTACAGTGGCAACAAGAGATGATATTTATACATGTTAAAACTGGAGACGAGAGTGAACCAGTAAGTATATAGAAAAAATATGGTTGGTTTTTGTGAATCGGAAATGTTATCGGGCAAGGCTTAGGAATATCATACGATGAGCTGAAGACGAAACAGATAATAATCCGAAGCCAAGCCCGATAACTTTTCCCATTCAAAGACACCAATTTTCTATTCTATTTATCCTGTTACCTTTATGTACTCTTTCAAACAAACAAGATGTAAATAAAACAAGAGAAAAAAGAAAAAATATAAGTAAAGAATGGTGTAAACATGACGTCATGATTTGTCGCATGGATGTGTTATATGGTTAGTACCGGATATCACAAATATTTTACGGCACTAGTGAAAGGATAATAGTTAATTCATTGTATTGCTTTAAGAGGTCTATTTACAGATGCTTGTTTACGTTACAAAGGTTTTGAAATTCATTTGCAAACTGTCTGTACATACTTGGATAAAATGACATATTCTGAATCAAATTTAGGGTCCAATACCCATTTTTCACTAGATATTATACCACAATACAAAACTTGTGTTGTTTATTATGACTTGGAAAATGACTTTTCTGTGCCAAGCACTTTTTAGAGGAAATTATACAACCAGTTAACCCTTTCCAAAACAACAAATTTTCGACTGTCCCAAATTGAAAAGGTTTGCAAACAACATTTCAAAATGTGATGAAATGGAAAACTATTCTTCAGAAAGAGCAAAAAACCTTTTGGGAAAAGGAAAAATTGCTTGTGATGAGCAATTCTCCTTTTCCCACAATGTTTTCTAAAGTCTTCTGCAAAAAAGTGGTCAGATGTTTGGGAAAGGGTTAAAAATCCCCCATTTCTTATTAATTTAGAAAAGTGACCTGATTGCTTTCTTATTTACAAAGATTTCCTAAACTCCGTTTGTTTGAGAAGCATAACTTGAAATGATTTCATCTTAACAGGTGATTGATCAAGAAGAATTGATAAGGTGTAATATTTCCTCAAGTGTATTTTGCCTTTGGAATGTTTGGTAATTTTCTAAAAATGGATAATTGTGTTGTCTGCTTTCCCAAACCTTAAATATCTGCTTAATTTTGATGAGAAAAGATACTCAGAGCAGCATAAAGGTTAGATCACAGGCCAGTCGCCAATTCACTTGGCGGCTGGCCTAGATCTAACCTGTTTGCATAAGCATGAAGTCGGTTCCAGCAATATATATAAGGGTTTTTATAAGTACAAGTATAAATCCTGGCTAATGGATTTGGATGAAGGTGAAATCATAAGACATATTTTGTCTGTTAAATCAAAATGGTTTCTATGAAAGGGTCATTGTTTTGTGCTTGGGGAGAGGCTGTCAAAATACATTCTTTAGTATGCTTTTTAATGTGCCGCTGTTTATACTTTTTAACCAGATCCGCCATGCAGTCAGTGAGATGTTGAAAACCTCCTACAAAATGACCAAGAAAAGCTTAGTAAAAAAGATTGAAGACATGATAGGCTCTTCATTACCAGACAGTGAGATAAAACCAGTCATGAGGGTGAGTAGAATGCATTATTGCTTATTGCAGAAGTCCTGCGTGGTCAAGGTGGCAGACTTGGAACAAGGGTGTCCTGCGTTTGAGCCCCACCAACACCTCTGGTTTTGTGAGAAAGACCTTTGGCAAGTCATTTGAGAGCCCTATCCTAGTACTAGGGGATCCAGGGAAGCTGTTACATAACTGAAAAATTGTTGATATGGCCTTAAACACCATACAATATTGTTTATTGCCCATTCCCTTATGGAGCTATCAGACCTGCTATTTTTCCAGCCTGAGCCAGATTTCGGACTTTGAGAAGCCACAATAGTCATTCATATGAATCACCCAGATCTGATGAGGAAAAAAATATATTGGGGGATATGTTAAGGCTGAAACTAGCTATTTTTTGTTTGTTTATGTCGAGACTACAATCGGGCCTTACGAAGGCATTGATTGGTTCAGACTGTTTTCGTCATCCAATCCGCACCTGGCTCCGTGAAACTGTCAAGTTCACTTGTCTTTTAGATGCTTATGTTTTACACTTACAGTTATAAGATAATTATTAGGCATCCGATTGATTAAGATTATTGCCACAAAGCCCTGTTGCAGATTGAAGAAATATTTGTATAAAATAAGAACAATACTACATGAAAAATTGGTGTGAAAGGCCTTTGAACCCTGGCATAAAAAAAGATTTAAGGCCAGGCTGTAAACCCATAATTGCAGGCCTAATTTGTACGGCCAATCCAGACACTGAACAATTTAGAGCTGTTTTGAGCGATGAATAGATAATGATAACATTGAAGCGGAACATCAATTAGAAATTGTAAGAAACTATGAGTCAACTCTATGTAAGTACTTCTAGGCAAGTCCACCAATTCCTGTATTGTGTGACTTGAATTGATTTAACCCTTATAATGCTGGACAATTTTCTAACAATAGCTTTTTATGTCCTCTGCTTTCCAAAACCTTAACATCTGCTAAATTTTGTTGAAGAAAGATACCAAGAGTAGCAAACAGGTTATATCACAGGCCAGCAGCCAATTTACTTGGCGGCTTGCCTGGATCTAATCTGTTTGCATTAGCATGAAGTCGATTCCATCATTATAAGGGTTAACCATATGGATTTTAATGCAGTGTAAATGTCAGAATTTAAGTTTGGGCCGTTGTGAAGAACTTTGGAACCAAATATTTTGTTCCTATAGTTTCATCTCTATCTCTAAATAGCAAAGTTAAATTCACAACTTATAAGCTTTATTTTCAATTTGGAATGATATGGCATCTCTCTGTTTTGGGCCATCCTAATGTTTTAGAATTTATTTGTCGTTGATAATAAACACATTTTCAAAAAAATATATAAAAGTGGATAATGAGAATAACCAGCAGCAGTGTAAGATGAATTTGAAGAGCAAGTTATAATTTCGTATTTTCCTTTTTATTACAGGATTATTTTGTCAACAAGAATGGAAATTGGTGTTTGAAATGCTGCACGACCTGGACTTGACAATGGCTGATGCCTGTTAATGAATCAAATTGTTGTCATTTTACAAATGCTTAGATAAAAGTAGAAAAACATAGGATAATATTGACTTATTGTTTTTATTAAGTTTTCCATTTGTGTTCTGATAACTTATCCCACTCAATATTTTGCACATCCCCACTTTTACATATTATCCCTTATAATGCTGGAACCGACTTAGTGCATATGCAAACAGGTTAGACAAGTAAATTGGCGGCTGGCCTGTGATCTAACCTGTTTGCTTCTCTGAGTATCTGTCATCATCAAAATCAATAACATATTTAAGGTTTGGAAACCAGACAAGAAAGACTATTTTTAGAAAGTTACCCACCATTCTTGGGGTTCAGGTTTCAATGAAAGGCTCAAGTAAGATACTAACAAAAGCTTATTCCCCTCTCCATGTTGCATCGGCACAGTACATGGACTTAACCCTTCCCAAAATAACAAATTTTCGAGGGTCCCAAATTGAAAAAGTTTGCAGGCGACATTTCAAAATTTGATGAAATTGGACAATAATCTTCTGATAGGGCAGAAAACATGTTGGGAAAAGCAGAAAATGCTTGTTACAAGCAATTTCTCCTTTTTCCATAATGTATTCTTAAGTCATCTGCAACAAAGTGGTCAAATGCTGTTATCGTTTGGGAAAGGGTTAGTCACATGGAGGAAAGCTAAGTCAGAGTGTGCAGTTGCGCACTGACTCAAGAAAAGCTAAATTAGTTTCTTGGAGTTTTTTTCTTGTGATGCAAACTCAGTTTTCCAGAAAGTTGAGTTAGAAACTGAGTTTTGAGGAAAATAAGCAACCCAGGCAACAAATGATAACCCTTTACCATATGCCAAATTTTCAACTGTCCCAAATTGAAAGGTTTACAGACGACATTTTAGAATGTAATAAAATTGAAAAATTATCTTCTGATAGGGCAGAAAACATTGGAAAAGGAGAAATAGCTTGTTGAAAGCAATTTCTTGTTTTCCAACCATGTTTTCCAGAGAGGCCTACAACAAACTGGTCAAATGTCATTATTGTTTGTAATGGGTTATGGTCAAGTCCTGTAGGCTGAGAAAGAGAAATACTTGGTTATTTCAGCAATTAAAAAACATTGTATTGTAATCAGAGAATAATTTATTTTAAGAAATCTTAAAATATGTACATAAAAGTTAACAATGGAATGTGTATTCAATTCATGTTTGATCATAAGCTTTAACATGTAACCTTTTCTCTTAAACAATGCCTTTTAATAAGCCTGCAGCAGAGGATTTTGTAAACATGTATTCAATACAATACTTCACAGTATATTTTGAAATGAAAAAAATGTAACTGCAAAATGGGGCAGAGAACTTACTTTATCGCTCAAATAGTTGGGAATGTTATCTACTATAATTACTGAAAACAGTACTTTTTCAATTTAGGGAATTTGGCTAACCCTTAACCAAACGCCAAATTTTGACTGTCCTGAATTGAAAGAGTTTGCCGATAACATTTACAATGAGATGAAATTGAAAAATAATCTTCTGATAGGGCTGAAAACATTGTAGGAAAAAGAGAAATTGCTCGTTAAGAGCAATTGCTCCTTTTCCCACAATGTTTTCAGGGTTGTATTCAACAACCTGGTCAAATGTTATTATTGTTTGGTAAAGGGCTGAAAAAATTACAGGGAGCATTTAGATAAGGATAGCTTGGACAAATTAGTTTTCTTTTAAAAAACAGTTGTCATTTGACAAACTTATCCCACAAAATATTGTTTGTTAATAATGGTATACATTTTTCTATTCAATGACTTCCTTATTTGATGAAATAAAAGGCTGTCAAATTGATATCTTCAAACACAATGCAAGGCATGCAGAAAACTACTAGTGAAGCTTTCTGCATAACTGGTTCCCTGCTATAAGTTGTGAGTTGACTAATACATCTCTGCCACATTATCATGGTCATTTAACCCTTTACCAAACGCCAAATTTTCAACCGTCCCAAATTGAAAGAGTTTGCAGACGACATTTAAAAATGTGATAAAATTGGAAAGTAATCTTCTGATAGAGTAGAAAACATTGTGGGAAAAGGAGGAATTGCTTGTCACAAGCAATTTTTCCTTTTCCCACAGTGTATTCCAGAGTCGTCTGCAACAAAGCGGTTAAATGTCATTATTGTTTGGTAATGGGTTAATAAAAGATTGACTACAAAGTATATCATGAATACACTTTAGTTAAATCTGTTGCTTTTCCAGCACTGGCTCGGATTTTTAACATATGGACGGACCAAATGGAGTAAATATGAAATAATGTATAAAAACCCTCTCCCTGTGTTTAGTAATCTGCTGAGAAAATTTAAACAAATTGACAAAAAATCGTCTAGGAAAATAATCATAGTTGATCTATATTTATTGAAATCTTTGTGATTAAAGGGAAATTTGTCCATCACAATAAACAAATCCCTCTTTCAACATGCTTTCAATTGTTTTCTGTTAATCTTTTTATTGAAGGAGAAGCATTAACAGGGTTTTCCTTGAACTCTATCATATATAACAGATAACCTCCAATTCAATTCCTGGATGTTACCCCTACAGATCATCATTTCTCATTTACAATTGCATATATAAGGTCTCAAAGTCCCATAAATTAGCTTTAATGAAGGGGTCACGGGGAAACCCTGGTTTAGAAACCAATCCTTCGACATAATGAGACAAAAAGCCCTTGCAACTTGAAAATATTTCACTTAATATTAACCCTTTTCCAAACAATAACGACATTTGACAACTTTGTTGCAGATGACTTTAGCAAAAATTGTGGGAAAAGGAGAAATTGCTCTTGATGAGCAATTTTTCCTTTTCCCACAAGGTTTTCTGCTCTTTCTGAAGAATATTGTTCAATTTCATCACATTTTAAATGTTGTCTGCAAAGGCTTTCAATTTGGGAGCGTCGAAAATTTGTTGATTGGAAAAGGATTTAGGAAAAAATTTAAATGAACCCCACTCAGTATTAATTGTAATATGCTATTGCAAAGATCCACTATTAACTATACCTATGTGCTTGCCTGTTGAAACAATTTTCTATCATGTACTCTTTATAAGATATTACAACTAAAAATAAGTTAAAAATATTTTACACATTGTTCTTATTAAGGTTAAAAGTCATATGAAGAAAGATGAAATTGAAGAAAGAGTCTACTGTTTTACTGCACACAATGTTTGAGTTTTTGATGAAAGGTTTCAAAATGGTCACTTAACATCGATAGTGAATTCAATAAGCTTCACACTTCCGTCGCAATCGTAAAATAAATAAGTGGTCACTTAGCGGAAAAATGATACATGTATATGAAAACTTTTCTGAATCCGAATCAAGTATACATAGATAAAAGTGTCAAAATTTGTGATTTGATCTTCAATGATACAATTCCCTCCACCAAACTTGTGTCTCACTCATTCAATACGAAAAAAAATCCAAACAAAGCGAAAACGTGCAAAATACGCCATATACTTAGTACAATATCTCACTTCTGTCTTAAAATCAACACTATACCAAAGTATTAACCCATCCATCATAAATTCCTGTTTGAATGTGTTTGTGCATTGCAGGGTCACTGCAGTAAGAGATTTTCTTATAGGCCTCAGGGGTGGCGAAATCTGATTTTGATTAATTTGTCTGCTATTGCCAAATTGTTTCCTGCATGCCAGTGAGTCAGTTTGGACACAAGCTGTCATAAAAAATCCTCACCCGAGAGTGTCCCTGAGATTTCAAGTACTGTACTCTAACACCTAGTCCACATAGTCTCCTAGTTTAACCCATTACCAAACAATAACAACATTTTACCACTTTGTTGCAGACGACTCTGGAAAACACTGTGGATAAAGGAGAGAATGCTCGTAAGGAGCAATTTCTCCTTTTCCCACAATAATTTCTACTCTATCAGAAGATTTCTTTCCAAATTAATCACATTTTGAAATGTCGCCTGCAAACTCTTTCAATTTGGGACATTGGAAAATTCGGCTTTTGGTAAAGGGTTAAGTGCTGTATGCTGCATGTTATTTGGAACAGGGATAGAGCTATAGAACCTACAACATTATACAAACAGTCCGTTTTGTTTCACCTTTCACCACGCATTTTGCACTCTAGCAAAGTGAGACATCAAACTTCTTATGAGAATTAACAATGTCACTTTCATGGAAGGAAAAGTCATAAACAGAATTGGATAAAAAGATAAGATTCAAATGAAGCAAGTTAATTGTACCATTGTCACAATATTTACAATTGAAAAAGAAAATGAAGTGGGGATGAATGCTATGCTATGGTGTGTTGCATTTTTAGAGTAAACAGCTTAATTTGAATAAATCATTGACTGATTAGCAAGTAATCCAGTACTTTATTGCTTAACATTGTTTTTCACATAGTTTTCCTCACTATCATTTCATTACAAACAGCAAGTAAAAAAATTTGTCTGCTGGTGATAGAGTTAAGAGTGGTGGCTTAAAACAAGATTGTTTGTATATATGGATGCAAAGTAATGGGTAAACCCTTTCCCAAACAATAATGACATTTGACCACTTTGTTGCAGACGACTTTAGAAAACATTGAGGGAAAAGGAAAAATTGCTCATGATGAGCAATTTTCCCTTTTCCCACAATGTTTTCTGGCCTATCAGAAGATTATTTTCCAATTTCATAACTTTTTGAAATGTCATCTGCAAACTCTTTCAATTTGGGACAGTCGAAGATGTGTTGTTTGGGAAAGGGTTATAATTTTCTACAGCAAAACTCTCAGTGCAGGGAAAGAGTTCATGATTCAGTATACATTTAGAAAAGATAAAAAGTAATTAACAAGAAAATGAATTAATAATCACAAAGGTTTGTAGCATTTGACTAACAGCTATCAATTATATACAAGTCAGCAGTTAACAACAAATCACATTGATTATTAAAACGTTTTTAAAACGGAATCATTACTATCCAAAATTATATCAACCTTTCTTTTCATTATTTTCCATGCCTATAGGGTAACTTTTTGACTTAACAAATTGATTCAAATTCAAAAATGTTCAGCATAGGTCTACTTTACATTTCTTTCTTTGAAAGAAAATGATTGCGACAAAGAAAACACAAAATACATATGTCAAGCAATTCCTTTCTTACAACTATGTGAAAGATTTTTCAAGTTGAGGTAAAATCACATGTATGAAAAGAAGGAAAGGAGAAAATGCCCGATTTCAATTCAATCATTTGTTCGTTATTATTAATTGTCTGTATCTAGTCTTCTTTGTTTTTCAGCTTAGTTCCTTGCTAGGCTGAATCCTGTAATGGTTATGTCCCCTTTCTTATAGGCTGGAATGGTTGCTGGTGGACGTTTCGACTTTCCATTGCTCATTGGTGTACTTGAGTTGGAGCTCTCTGGAACCAAACTCTGGCCTGAAATGAATATTTGTTTGATAAACTCTATACATATTGGATATTAACCCTTTACCACACACCAAATTTTCGACTGACCAAAATTGAAAGAGTTTGCAGATGACAATTCAAAATGTGTTGAAATTGAAAAAATAATCTTCTGATAGTGCAGAAAACATTGTGGGAAAAGAAGAAAATGCTTGCTTAGAGCAATCTTTTCCTTCACCCACAATGTTTTCAAGAGTCTTCTGCAACAAACTGGTCTAATGTCGTTATTGATTGGTAATGTGTTAAAAAAATCTTCTAAAGTGCTGATGAATAATCTGCCTCAAGCGTGAACAAATTGTGTAAAATTTCATTCATTTTATCAAAAGGAAAACAATATCATGAGCAATTTCATTTGTTTGTAACACTGCTTTCAATGCCATCTGCAAAGGGATTTAAATCTTATATAGATACTAGTAAAAGAAAATTATATAACATTCAAATGTATCTTGGATCAAATTGAAACCATAGATGAAGGAAAGTCATGAAAAAAGAGTTAATTAGTATTTTAGTAAAATCTCCAAATTAAAAATAATAAGCAATTTTTTAAATGTTGAAGTTGTCTGTTGTATGAAGGAAAAGGTTGAATCAGTCAATGACTTACCTTTACGTCTTTTTGTTGATATGGTGTCAAGATCTGAAATAAAATTATAATCTCATGACTTTGGATTGAAAGTTTATCAATTAATCAGCATATACTCTTCACTCCAGAGCTAGCAAAAGGTATATGAATTAAAAATAAAATAAAAGTTTGTTCCGTTTTCCAACAGATTTGTTGAAAGTTCCCCTTGATAGACTGATCCCTGAATAAACCCGGGATAACTACAGACACCTATGGATGAACCCAATCCCTTCTAGCCCTGTCCAAAAAGTAACCTGAGACAGTTCTGCGTTTTATACATATCCCGAATAATAACTCTAAACTACTTCCGGAGAGTGCCATTCAATATTTACAATGGCATCCAACAAAGCGAATCAGCGAAGCATACAGTGGTGTTTTAATAGCCTATGGGTTTAATGTTAATTGCCCGGTAAAGGCTACTTCATTTATACAGCCATCCCCCAAAAATAATTCTACCTACAAATCCCTGTGACAATTTTCATTCAAATTAATCATATCTCAGCCCTGAACTAAAATGTTCATGTGGGATAGCAGTTAGTAAACTGGAAGGAACATTGTATAGATGCACTGTCTCCGTGATATGACTGAAAATTTGTTGAAATAGTCATGAAAATTACCCTCTAATATACCCTTTAAACTTTTACCAAACACCAAAATTATGTTCGACTGTCCCAAAATGAGAGATTTTGCGACATTTCAAAATGTAGTGAAATTGAAAAACAATCTTCTGATAGGGCAGGAAACATTGTGGGAAAAGGAGAAATTGCTCGTTAAGAGCAATTTCTTCTTTTCCCACAATCTTTTCCTGACTGTCGTCTGCAACAAACTGGTCAAATGTTGTCATTGTTTGGTAATGGGTTAATATTCTCTCTCCCAAACTTTTTCTCCACCTACAGAGTTATCAGAAGCCACTTAATTACCTTTCTCATTGCCATTCTTTGGTCGGTAACCATCATCATTGATTCTGTCACTTAATCGCCGATTCTTCCCATGTTTCCCTTGGTTTTTCTTCAAGAACTGGAATGGGGTAAAGCATCAATAATTTGATATACGTAGGAAGGCTTATTTGGTAAAAAGATATGCCAAGACATGACAGCCACATAGCAATAGAAATCTAAAAAATAAATGCAATAATGCTGAAAAACCATGAAAGTACACCAATGGGATCCTCAGGATTGCAGGACACTGAATAAGGAGTACAGTCCTTTGTTGAGACATCGACCTGATAGATACTACTTCTTATGTGTTACATCCAAGAAGATACATGAGAATAAAAAGTATTGCCTATTTCAACCTTTTATTTGCAAATCACTAAAAATTCATAATTTACCATGGATTAGCAAATTTGAAAGCAACAGCAGACTTTAATCAAAAATCATGAAAGCCTACAATACGCTATGATTCTCTTGTTGGCCTTTCATTAATCCACATTTTGCCCAAGTACTATAGTTGTGTATCAAGTGAGCAGAATATCAAGTGAGCTATTCATCTAGGTTGTAATAACTGTTTCATAATCATTGTAAAACAAAAAGGTATAAACTAAACTAAACTAAACAAAATTCAATGTAAGGAGTAACTGGTTTTCACACTTACCTGATGTGTGTAAGATGGTTCCCGTACTTTCTTGTTCTTCCTCTTCGCATCAACTGGTACCCACTGCCTCATGTTTCTATTTCTGTCAATGTTCTCCCCGACTCTCCTCAAAGGTGGGAGGGAGTGTTCTGATATTGCTGTATGTTTTGTCACTATAGATAGACTGTCATCACTCAGATCCTTACTTAATGACGTATATGGCTGATCACCATTATACTTCTTGTTGTGCTTGTCAAGGCGACTAGGTGTGAGATATGCATCTCTGTCATCCGTACCTCGTCTATCATTACTCGGTCTGTACAGTGAGCGAGTTTCCCCAATGCTTTGACGCTCTAAGTTCATCAGATTGGTCTGAGCCTTGTTCCGTTTTTGTGCAGCCAATGCGGCGATGCTCCGTGTGTTGCTGAGTATGGTGTGCCTGTCGCTGTTGGAGATTCTTGACGGGGCAGGGGGTGTAGCCCGTATTGTGGGTATTGGTGGTGGTGTAAGTCGGTCGATCTCCCCACTAAGGTTTGAGTGGTTTCTCCAGGCCCCCGAGACTGACTGCGGTTCATTCAAACGGGAACTACTGCCACCAAACTTGGTATTGGCGTTGTCAAGCTTTCGGGGTGTTTGGAAAACATTGTCATCGGAATTTCTGGAGGAAGGAAATAAAACTCAGCTTAGAACCTGTTGTTTAAACTGTCTTCCCAATGCAAATGACTTTGAATGATTAAGTAGCTATCAGTATTTGAATACAATGTAACAGAAAATTGTGAGAAAATATTTTAAATGCCTGTTACGTATACACAGGGCAGTTTTCAGGATATTTAAAATCACTATACTTGAATTTGATGCTGTCTGATTCAAATGCTTTGTTACAGAGACATGTTATAAGACGAATTGTTTAGAAGATTTAAAGAAAACACTAGGATGTGTATTTTCTTGCTTTTTGTCACCATGTAATATAGATTCCTTGTACATGTTTCAATCATGCATACTGCTTAACATAAAAAAGGCTATCTTTGTGCATAGCTGCATCGAAGGCAAACATTTAAACATTTCAAAGACACAACCTTGAAAGTGCTTTACAGTAAAACAGAAAAGATAATGGCTAAACAAACATATTTTTAAACAGCTTGATTCAAATAATTCAAACAGTTTACTTCAGAAAAACTCCTAAATATCTGAAAATTACATGGAAGTTTCATTTTCAGTCAGTGTTTTATCTAATGGCTTCCATTAAAATAACTTCATAAACAAGTTAAGTGGATTATGAAATTAAATATTTCCAACTTACGCTCTTCGGAGGTCATGTTGTCTTCGTCTACGACTAACAACTGGCTCAGTCTCTTCTGTTAATGTGCTGAGTTGGTCAACCTCTAGTAAACCATTTATCTGGAGAAATAGAGATATATAATAAACCCTTCCAAAGTTTACAAAACAGGAAATAAAAACATTACACAATTACCAAATCATGAAATCTTAAGATATTTCAACATCAAAAGCAACAGCAAGTTTTTTTTAATGGTTTTCATCAAATTATCAAAATCGAAAAATAGCTTTTTTATTGTGATATTGTAATTTTTTCTTGATGACAAAACTGTTTCTTAAATCTTCACTATAAGGTTCATTAAACCATGAACAAATAAGGGACAACATAAACATGTTTTAATGCACCCTGCAGAAAATGACATAAGAAATAATCGTGATATAAGGATAAATTGCTCAAAATGAGAATTTTTTCTTTTGTCCCAATCGTTTCTAATCATTTTCATATATGAATTACGCCCTGCTGGTGCTTTTATCAAATTAGTTCAGCAACAATATTCTATATGAACAAATAGGTTATGATAATATGCATCATGCAGGAAAAACTGTAATGAAAGAATGGGTTATGTAAAATGACAATTGGTCTGTACTAACCTTGAGGTCTGATCCTAGACTGATATCTGAATCTTCTCTCTGTAGCCGCTTCTCCATTTTGTACACCTCTATTAGCTCTTCCAGCTCTCCAGACAGCTTTACTGCATTTTCTATGAACAATGTAAATAGAGACGTATATATTCATTGTCGTCTACAACCAATTTATTTTATAATTTAGCAGACTATCATAAAGTAGAGCTTGACTGCGTTTTCTACGAAAGATGTAAAGATACATGTAGTTACATGAACATTCATTGTCATCTGCAACCCAAACTCAGCATTTCAATTAGGGTTATTTTCAATCAGAATTTCACATCCTTTTCAACTATTCTTCAGTTATTTTACAGAATCAGGTTAAAATGGCCGCCATTGCAAACGTCATGGGTGTGACGTCATATGAAAACGGAGGATTGCAGAATCATGTTTTCTTGGTAATTTATGAGTACTTAAAGAACGAATATCTTGCTCGTTTAGGAGCATTTTTTAATTTATCATTAAGTTTTTTCTAGAAATTCTGCTATATTTGCATTCAAATAAGTGTCTATGAAGGCAAGTGTTAAGCTTTCCATAAATCAATCTTCTTTATTTGTGGATATTTTACACTGTATTATGTATTATATAATATTGTTATTTTTTTGTTTTATATGGGTTTTACATCACATCAACATTATTTCAGTTATGTAGCAATGCCCGACTCTTAATGATGGAGGAAGACCCCATACTCAACTGCCCATAAGGGCTGGTCAAGGCTGGTAGAACCATCGGCATTCTGTAAGTCAGTCGAAAGACTGCCTCTCAAGAAAATCCTGTATAATATTGTTAAAATGGCCTTTTATTTACATAGAAAACAGTAACAGGCTATGGGCTACTTACCATCCATCAAGTTTTTCTGCTTATGAATAATTTGATCGCAGAGGCTTTGGTGCTGCCGATATCTGGAGATCACCATATCTTTCTTTTTGATCTGGAAGTCTCGCAGCAAGCAGGATGATTGAACCTCAGTATTGCTTATTTCTAATTCATGAACTTTACACAACAGCCACAGCAGTTCTTTCTGATCTTCTGAACTAATCCTCTGGGGTATTGTCTGTAGGAAGAGAGAACAAACTGTGTTCAAACCTTATGATTAAAATAATTGAAGAAAAAGCTGAGCAGTGTTTGTTTTTATGAAAGATTCAGCTTTATTTTAACCCTATTTCCCCCTCTATTGAGCAAATGATGCTTTTGTCAAAGTGTTTTTTGCAGCAGAAATGTCAAAGTGATGGATTATTGAAGGGTTAATGAAGGACTGTCATATCCTGCAGTAGGAGACTCAAGAAAGAATTGAGAAAAAAATAACTGCTCATTTAAAACAATTTCTTCCTTAGTTAAATATCCTTTCTCTAGATCTTAGAATTCTTAAGAGTTCTGGGTAATTTACTTGGCAGATGGCTCGGATCTAACCTGTTTGCATAAGCATGAAGTAGGTTCCAGCACTATAAGGGTTAATAATCCCCTTGTAAGGAAACGGTTTAAGATTGGTTGTGCTAATGGATTGATTCAGATGAACGTAAGTTGCGTACCTCTTCAAGTTTCCTAGTTTTAGACCGTGCTGTTTCCAATTCCTTTTTTACAGTGGCCCTAATTTTCTCTGTTCTGTATTTTTCCTCATGCAAAACTTTTAGTTCTTCTTTTGCAGTTTTCACCTCCTCAGCGCCCACAATTTCATCTGTACCCAAACCTGCCATTTCCAATGCTTTATTTGTGTCTGCAAAAATATCAAATTAAAAATCCAAATGTTTTTTGCCAAAACAAGGCATTTCACCAGTACAATTGAACTGACACATTACTTATAGAGCCTTTTTACAAATGTGCAAAATGTTTTAATCTACAATCACTAAGGATTTTTCTTTATTTGTAGAAACTTTGCCTGGATATCTTAATTTGCTGAACATGACTTTCTTATCTAGTGAAATACCAATGTCATAAGACTCATTGAATATATTATAAAACAAAACCAGATGGTCTTTAGTGATCTCAGTGAAATAGTTAACTGTGGAAATACATCTTTTATGTAGATCACTTTCTCTAAAATTAAAATTGCAACTGGTTTTAAAGTCATGGCTAATTATGTTTCTCTGTTATGAAACAATCACAGGTTATCTAATGCAGACCATTTAAGAGTAATGCAAGAAAACAAGATATTCCTAATGTGAGTAATTTTCATTTTGTTTGTATGACAAGGTTTGGACACTGTTCCATTGGTCAGAGTGTTATCAATATTCATTCCAAGGCAATTTGTCGTCTTTTCAAGTGCCCTTGGAAGACCATCCTAATGTGTACTCACAACATAGGGTTAAAAGAAGAAACAAATGCCCACTTCAAAACATCTTAAGTAGATGTCTCAAGAAAGTATAGGGATACAAGGAAAGCTTAAACTTGCATGTAATAAACAAAATCTTTTGGATTAAACTTTGTATTTAAAAATGAATGTAGGAGACACAGAGTTGGTTGAAGATTCATTCATATCTGTAAGTCAAAGATGAATAAAGAAACATACCTTCAACTATGCTTCCTAAACTTTTGCGGGGGTTTTCTGATCTTTTTGCTTTTGCCATTTCCAGCTCCCATCTGTAATAAAATAAATGATAAAGGAAGATAGAAATAAGATCAAAAGGTCAAAAGAAAAACCTTTATTTTCCTGGGTTCAAATGCTTTGTTCACTAAATTATCAACAATTATAGAATTTATTGAGAGAGCACTGTATTGATTATTCTTCAGTTATATAATGGCTTTTCTAGGATCCATCAGTACTAAACTAGTGCTCTGAATTATTGTGTCCTTTGGCAAGACACTCAGGGCCAAAGACAAGTTATGATGAATTCCAGGTATGCCGCAATACAACTTCAAAATTGACATGGTGTTTACCTCGACCAAAATAATGTACCGGGTATTCCCTGGTTCCATAACAACGCTGCCCTTCTTTAGACTTGTTTCTATTCAACCAAATATCCCAAAGTTAATGCTATTGTCATCTGCTTATGCTGTCATTTAATACTCTTAGAGTCTGAGTAACAACAATATTGCTTTCTATTTGGTCAACAAACAAAATCTTCTATAAGGGTATCAGTAAACAGCAACTTTTCTTCTTGCTGCCGTTAACCCATAGAATGCTGAGTATATTTTCTTAAAATAGATTTTTATGTTGTCTGCTCTCCAAAACCTCAAATATCTACTTAATTTTGATGAAGAAAGATACTCAGAGTAGCAAACAGGTTTGATCACAGGTCAGCCGCCAATTTACTTGGTGGCTGGCCTGTGATCAAACATGTTTGCCTTAGCATGAAGTCGGTTCCAGCACTATAAGGGTTAATAATTCATACCATTCAAACAATCAAATATCTAGAAAAACGATAAATTATTCCCCTGAGAACAATCAATTCAAAACTTACTCGCTGATCACCATCTGGTTTCTGTTCGTCTCCAGGCTGATCTCCATGGTAGCATTGTTGAGCTCCATCATGCTCTTTCTCAGCTCCATCTGATCAGTGAACGAGATCAACAGCTGTTCCTTCAGCTTGTGCAGCTCCTCTCTATCTGCATTACGCTTGGCCTCCAGCACTTCAGCTGTAATAGCATCATGCACATTGTGTATAATCATTATTCCAGCACTTCAGCTGTAATAGCATCATGGACTTTGTGTATAATCATTATTCCAGCACTTCAGCTGTAATAGCATCATGGACTTTGTGTATAATCATTATTCCAGCACTTCAGCTGTAATAGCATCATGGACATTGTGTATAATCATTATTCCAGCACTTCAGCTGTAATAGCATCATGGACATTGTGTATAATCATTATTCCAGCACTTCAGCTGTAATAGCATCATGGACATTGTGTATAATCGTTATTCTAGCACTTCAGCTGTAAAAGCAACATAGGCATAATGTTTGTTCATTATTATAATAGCATCATGGGTGTTACGTATATTCATTTTTGTAAAAACAGCATGGGCATTGTGAATATTCATCTTTGTAATAGCATCAAGGGCATTAATTGTGTTTATTCATTATTATAATAGCATCATGGGCATTATATATATTCATGATAGTAATAGCATCAAGGGCATTATGAAAATTCATTATTGTAATAGCATCAAGAGCATTGTGTATATTCATTATTGTAAAAAAACATCATGGATATTAAATATATTAATTCTTGTAATAGTGTCATAGTGGTCCAGACTCCAGAGGTAGAGGGTCGGCCTCTTGTACTATGGGTCCCAGGTTCGAATTTCCGTTATCATTGCAAGTACAGGTCAAGTATCCAGGAAGGTCATCAAGAGTGGCTTTGAACAAGCTTTAAGATTCCTTCACAATTGATGTAAAACAAATAAGGTAATTATTGTAATAACATCATGGGTGTTAAGCACATTCAATGTTGTAAAAGCATCATGGGCATTATGTAAACTCATCATTGTAATAACATCATAGACATAATGTATATTCATTATTGTACAGCATCATAGGCATTATGAATATTCATTATTGTACAGCATCATAGGCATTATGAATATTCATTATTGTAAGATCGTTTGGTAAAGGGTTAATTGCTACTTACATTGAACAGTGTGGATGGTTGACCTCCTGTCCCCGCTCTGTGATGGATGGGTCAGTTTACTCCGAAGTCTTGTGATCTCTTCGCGAAGTTCCTGAATGATGTTGGTGTATTGCGCAATGTGGAATGCAACATCTGTCACATTTCTTCGTACCTGATATGGAAAGGTTTAACACCAATTTAAATAAATTCTAGATAAGTTACAGAGTTGTTAAGATCCAATCAATATAATACTACCTTTCTATATTGAGGGGTCAGAGCTATACTATAATAAGTGCTTCATGTTTATGAAGCACTTATTATAGTCTTGCATTTAACCCTTCTTATGTTTGATATGTATCCTATATTAAAAGGACCATTGAAATTTTAATTCTTCTGTTTATGATGTGGATCTTGTATTAAAAGGCTATCTCACAGATTGAAATATTTATCCTATTAAATGAAACGTCTTCTACGAATTAAATGACACCAACATTTATGTTATATTTATGCTATTTAATAACATATAGATATGCTTCTCATCAGTTTTTATAACCGTGTAGTGGATATAAAACACATTTATGTTGCAGATTTAGTAAACAGTTTAAATGGATTATTTTGTAAACAGTTATATTTTAATTACATCCAGCATAATAATTGAACTGGGAAAGAGTGACTTGGACCTTGATTATTAAATGGCGAGACACTCCTATCACATGATGCTAGCAAGATATGTCCAAGAGCAACCATGTATCTTTTATAAAGTTTTGCAATCAAAGTATTGAAGGCCATATGCTTGTTTTGAAATTGTTCAAATAGATTTTCAGCATCTTTGAAATGAAGATTTTCAAATTGGTTCTTTATTTGGTGATGAGAATTGTTAATTGTTATTCACACATTGTGTGAGATCGTCCCTTTAAGATAGCCTTTTAAGTTTATAAATATTTTTTTACAAACTTTTCAGTCTCAAAGAGTGGTAACTTAACCCTTAGAATGCTGGGTAGTTTTCTAAAAATAGATTTTGCATCCTCTGCTTTCCAAAACCTTGAATATCTGCATAATCTAACGAAAGAAGATACTCAGAGTAGCAAACAGGTTAAATCTCAGGTCAGCCACCAATTTACTTGGGGATTGGCTTGTGATGTAACCTGTTTGCATAAGCATGAAGTCAGTTCCAGCACATTAAGGGTTAAAAAAGATTGACTGAGTATATAATACTCTACCAATCAGTCATAGGATTTACCAAACAGACATTGACTTTCTGGTTTTGAAATAAATCATAGCTGAAAAGGAATGTCGTAATATCTGTCAGCGAACATGAAATACAAAGATAGATGAACTGAAAATTAGCTGTGGTGTTAGGTAAAATTGTTGAAAAATCATTAACAAATAAATAATTATACTAACATTTACTCCCTGTACATAAAACAGATATCTTTCAAATGATTCAAGATTTGAACATAATAAAGTTTGATAACATCTTCTAAAAAAAAAATATTATTCAAAAATACACATTTTAACATTATTTTCTGTCCAGCATAATTATGCTCTATACACATTCTTTGTCATGAAATAATTGTTATATGGATATTGCAACAAAAGATAACAATGTAAAGTCTAATGAGTATCATATAAAAAATGTGGTCTTTTTCTGCAAGTTTGAAATTCTGATGAAAATTCTGTTTGCAACGATGAAGAAGACCTAAAACCCTAAAAATGCTGGACAATTTTCTAACGATAGATTTTGCGTGTCATGTGCTTTCTTAAACCTTAAATATCTGCTGAATTCTGATGAGGAAAGATACTCAGAGTAGCAAATAGGTTAGATCCCAGGCCAGCTGCCAATTTACTTGGCGGCTGGCCTGGATCTAAACTGTTTTGCATAAGCATGAAGTTGGTTCGAGCACTATAAAGGTTAAACACCATGGTCTACATACCTTTGTTTTGATATGTTTAGCTCGATCAGCGTACACCAGCGTATTTCTCGACTCCTCATAATGGATGCTGGATGGAGAGATGTGGGCAATCATCACCGTCTTACAGTTGCCACCGAGCGCATCCTTCAGCAAACGGGTCAACTTGCTGTCACGGTAATTCACGTAACCCCGCCCATTCTTGTCCGCTATAAAGAGATAAAAGGCGATTGTTATATAAACGTACCTGATTATCTTCAATTCTTCTCGAAGTAACCTGTCCTTTATTATATTTATGTTTTATGATATTTATGATTCAGAAAGAATTGTGACGGATTGAATATTTCTGCTAGCTAATGTTTTATTGACCAAATTACCAATATCTTTGTTCTAACAGAAATACAGCAGCTTACTCAAGAAACAAGAAGTCTATAATTTATAATTGGTCTTAACCCTTTACCAAACGCCAAATTTTCGACTTTCCCAAATTGAAAGAGTTTGCAGACAACATTTCGAAATGTGATGAAATTGAAGAATAATCCTCAGATAGGGGAGAAAACATGTTGGTAAAAGAAAAAATTGCTTGTTAAGAGCAATTTCTCCTTTTCCCATAATGTTTTGCAGAGTTGTCTGCAAGAAAATGGTTAAATATCATTATTGTTTGGCAATGGGTTAAGCTTTCAGAAGGGGTTGTGACTAAAGTAAACATTTATACTGGCTAAGATCATTTTGATAAAATTACTATGACATGTATCTTATTTGTAACAGAAATACAGAAGCTAGCTTAAGAAACAAGAAGTATATATAGAGAATAGATGGTTGGTGTCGTGAATCGGAAATGTTAGCGGGCAAGGCTTAGGAGAATTATCCGGTGAGCCGAAGGCGAAACGGATAATATTCAGATGCCGAGCCCGATAACTTTTCCCATTCAAAGACACCAACCATCTATTCTTTTTATCCTGTTACCTTTATGTATTCTTTCAAAGAAATAATATACAAATAAAACACGAGAAAGAAAGGAAAAAATATGTAGAGAATGATGTAAACATGACGTCATTTCGTTCTTATGACGTCATGATTTGTCGCGTGGATGTATTATATGGTTAGTGCCGGATATCACAAATGTTATACGGCACCTAGTTATCGGTCCCAAAATGACCTAGTGACAGGATAAAAGTAATCATGGTCTTAAAAGAATTAAAAAACTTCTGAATCATCATGAAATGTTTTGTTATTTCTAATTGATTGTGTAACGTTCCTTGAATGTTTATGCAAATGAGGAACCTATATAATGCATTGTTTAAAAGAACATGCTGGTATATATATAGACAACACAACCGCTCAGTGAACGAAAGTGTTTTTCATTAATCGGATGTGTTTGTGTCTTTTAGAGGTTCATTTGCTCGGTTCGTTACATTGGTGGCAGCGGTGGGATAAAGACTTCTCCTACTATCGGAGTTGCCTTCCCCACGTGTTTCCCAAGGGCCAAGACTGGGAACAAGTCTTCTTGGAAGTGGGAGTTATGTAACATTTGTTGAACGTTTATGCAAATTAGGAACCTAATGCATTGTTTGAAAGAACATGCTGGTATATATACTGTATACAGATAACACAACCGCTCAGTGAATGACAGTGTTTTTCACTGATCAGATGTGTTTGCGACTTTGAGAGGTTCATTTGCTCGGTTCATTACAGTTGTTCATAATGGGAAATACAGCCAACGAAAACCATAAAATTTCTGACAAATCACAGGATCATAATTATCAAACCTGGAAAAACATTGACAAAAATAAAACTTTGTCCGCCCTAAACAAATTCTTCTTTGCCCAACTTGGTATTTAAAGTATGCTAATGCATTAAGATTGTTACCATTGGAGTAATTGATTAAAGAAACAAATTGTTTAAAGAATATATTAAAGGAAGAAGTAGAGCAAATTTTCCTTTTATAAAAATAATCTTAAGCCAACTGTTTAAAACAGATGTCATCCAAGAGTGAACAAACAATAAATTCCAATTAAATCTCCTTGTGGAATCAATTTATCATCATACTCGAAAACACATACATTCATCAATTTTTTTCCAAACAATATCAGTGCTATAAATAAATGGAATATACAGAAATAGCAAAATGTCTATTACTCTTATTAACTAATGTACCTGTTACACTTATTATCTTTTTGCTCTTATTTTTATACTATTTGTTCTTGTTTCTTGTTTCCTGTTATTCCTCGCCCAAACAATAACAATATTTGACCACTTTGTTGCAGACGATTTAGAAAACATTGTGGGAAAAGGAGAAACTGCTCGTAACAAGCAATTTTTCCTTTTCCCACAATGTTTTTTGCCCTTTCAGAAGATTATTTTCCAATTTTATCACATTTTGATATGTCTGCAAACTCTTTCAATTTGGGACAGTCGAATATTTGTTGTTTGGGAAAGGGCTAAACCCATGGCCTATTTTAATATACCGGTACATTCCTCTTAGATCAATCTCTCTCTAGAGTTTTATGTTTGGTCCTGATTGAAAGTAATTTTTTAACAGGAGCCCACAGGTACCAGTTACAAGAACAGAAGAAGAAAGAAGTAATTGTACTTTGTATATAAAGTACATGTACAATACATTTTTTTTTTTCACTTGTACCTTTGCAGCAGCCAATATAAGGAAAAAGATACTCATGCGATAATGAGTTAGCCAAGTAAGAGAAAATGGGAAAAAGTCTGTTTCAATCAAATCTTTTCTTCAGTTACTAAGTTAGTAAGAAATATGTGATTAATGATTCTACAACTGAAGAAATATGTGATATGACTTTATGCTACATTTGATTATTGTTTGCACTTTTTACATTTAACAACCAACACAATTCATTGAAAGGGGGCATTTTTGGACTGATCATACATTTCTAGCTTCAAAAACATTCATATGTGTAAAGGTTATGACCAAACAAATCCCAAAGAAGAAAAGTTCATCCGTTTTAGGCAAAGGTTATTCAAAGACCATTGTTGCAAGCTTTATCAAAGAAATTTATAGCTTTCATATTTGGTTTTTCTGTCAATCATAACCACTATAAAATTGTAAGGTATGAACAAACACAGGGTTCTGATTAATGATCCGATTGACATCCTAACAGAGTATAAAAACAAATAACAAGAGTAACCATTAATTATTTATAGGGGTTTCATTAGGATTTCTTATGGGAATAACATTATAGACAGTATTCATAATTTATTGCAAGTTTGTATTTTTCGCTCTATTGATCACATTTTTAACTTTATTCTTATTCTACTAGTTTGGAACATGAAATTATTCAATAATAAATCAAAGTGAAAAAGACAGAAAACCGTATAATTGAATGGCAAACTGTACTTTTCGCTTTATTATTCACATTTTTAACCTTTTCCCTATCTTAGTAGTTTTCAGCATAAACTGATTCAATCAATTAATCCAAGTAAAAAAGACAGAGACATGTATGATTGAACAATATAACCATTTAAAAAGAAAGAAATTATGATAAGCTAATTCTCATGTTGAAATGCTGTTTTAAAAAGGCTTTATGAAGGCTGCTTCACAACCTTCAAGTTATATCAGATAGTTATATAGGTTTGTTATAGACAAAGTACCACTTTCAGGGTAAGATGCAATACTCTAGTTAGTGCTTCAAATTTCAGGTAGGCATGTTTGTAAAAGATGAAGTACTAGTTCGATGATTAGAAGCAATGTGTCAAGTAAGTTCTTCACAAAGGAAGATTATGCACTTACCCAGTAGTACTACAGTCTTGCATTGAACTCCTGACTTGTACTCTACTACCCAAAATGGATGACCCACTGACCTGATTATTTTATTGTATTTGGACTAGAAGCGTCAACATCCTAGTCCATGGGGATTTATAAACTGAATATGGAGGCTTACTTGATCATCAATAAGAATTTGTATATACCCTCATTTACTCACTAATTCATCCCCATCAAATTAAGTTATTGGCAGACTGATATCTTTGCTAGAATAAGGCTTTCAAAGTCAAGATTTAGTCATCCATAAGCCATTATAGGTAAAGCGCACTTTTTTGCAATGTTTATGTTTCATTCGATTGATACCACACCTTAGAAAAGGGTTGATTTGAAAATCAGAGTTACCTACCGAATCATTTGGCCTCTATCACCTATTTAAATTTCTTAAATTATGCCATATACTGCATTGGACCCATACTACAGCTATCATGACATAATATATCTAGACTTCTCATAATCGCTCCCTTTTTTTTCCTCTTTCAATCTTTAAACGCCTTCTCCCTTTTTCCTCTCTCTCTCCAACAGACCAACAAACTGACATATAATCCTTCCGTGCTTTCAGCGCTTTGATTTTTCATAGCATTACCACTAATTCAGTGATTTTGTGATACCTGGCTTATATTTGCATAAAGGTGACTCAAAGCTTCACTACCAATCAGTGCTGGGTACAGCTGTGCAGAAGTCTGAACCATCCATGCTTGGATACTCAGCCAGTCAACTGTGTATTGAGGGTTTATTGCAAGACTTTTTACAGATAGTCCTTCACAAAGTTTTACGTGAAGCACTTAATTGCACTGAACTGTCAATGGACATCATGAAAATCCTAATCTTGCAGTATTGGGTGTAAAAAAAATGTTGAGAGCTCTGTTGATTTAAAGGCACTTGTTCAATTTTAAATTTCAAAATAAATGTTGTTGATACAATATAGTTTTTGTATTGTTTTTTGATATACAATTAAATAAAGCTATTAAAAGCATAATTAATTCAGGAAGTGTCAATTTATCTAAGCATACTAGGTTCATATGTCACACTTTTGGATTGAAATATATTTTAAATCACTGTTTACAAAGAATTAAATTTTGCTTTCAATGAATATTCTTCAGTTTGTATCCTTAATTCAGTTGTACAGATGTTTTGCAGTTTTAAAGGAATTAATTCTTAACTTCCAAATTCCCTCACATCTGTGAACAAACAGATTTCTGAGTAATCTGTTTTCCCAAACTCTAAATATCTGCTTCATTTTGAAAAGGAAATATACTCAGAGTATCAAAAATGTTAGATCACAGGCCAGCCGCAAAATTACTTGGTGGCCGGCCTGGATCCAACCTGTTTGCATAAGCAATGAAGTCTGTTCCAGTACTGTAAGGGAGTACTGATGAAATAATGTTTGTTGACAATTGTCATTAATAACTATTACAAATTACCCATTCTATATGATATTTGAAGTAAACCACAAAAATGCTAGTCACAGGTAAAATCTTCTCTTTTTACCATTATACTTGAAATCATCTGCTATGGATGTGATAAAAACCAAATCTAAATGAAACATTGGGTCAGTCATGAACTGGCACTGAGAGATCACACGGATAAAACATCAACTGTCAATCGTTCCTGTCAATAATTCATCGCTACTTTATCTGTTATGATTCTGTTGCTAGGCAAACTAACGAGTGTCAACTGGGAATGTGAGAGGCGGGACAAGTAGACCATGCTGTGCTCGAAGTCAAAATTAGCTTTTAGCTTTTAGTGCGCTCGGCTTTTCAATATCTAAAGTATTCCAAGTGACAAACTTGATGTTAACCCTTATAGTGCTAGAACCAACTCCATGCTTATGCGAACAGTTTAGATACAGGCCAGCTGCCAAGTAAATTGGCACTTGGCCTGTGATCTAACCCGTTATTCTATGAGTATCTTTCTTCATCAAAACTAAGCAACTATTTAAGATTTTAGAAAGCAGATGACACAAACATCTATTTTTAGAAAAGTACCCATGGTTCTAAGGGTTATGTGTAAAGTATTCCAAATGATAAACATAATGTCAACCAATTTGAGGGTTCTACGCAAGACTATAGTAAGTGCTTCACAAATGTGAAGCACTTACTATAGTCCTGCACTGAACCCTTGATGTAGTATAATTGAATATTGTAGCGATAACAGATCATCAGTCAATCAATGATTTAATGGTTCTATGATTTTGTGCGATATCTCATTTCTTCAAACATGCCATTCTCATCTCACTTGTGGAAACTGACTTTAGTCCCGGCAGCAGAGGTTTTTATATAAACTTTCTGATAAATAAAATTACATTTGACACTGCTTTACCGTTAATTGTTTTGCACAGGTAATAGTCCTTAGCCTGTGACTCCGATGTTTTTCCTGGATCCAAAAGTACTAAGCTAGGGCTCTGAAGAAACTTGCCAATGGCCAGTCCTACGAAACCAGAGGTCTTCCTATCATCTTTCTAGTTCTAGTGGTGTATAATAACCGATGCTTTATAATGGCGTTACGTCTAACAATCAGCAGAAAAAGTTTAGGCAATGACTGACTGTTTGATATGCACATCGGTCAACTGCAATTTCTCTGCCGAGTGTTAGACGTAACACCATTATAAAGCATGAGTTATTTTATACCACCAGGACCGGAAAGTTGATGCGCGGGAGTACACATTGTTGACTGTTATAATTTTCAGATAACAATTTTCCTCAAAAGAATCTCAGTAAATGCCATGTATTCTCTTTGGTACTGTTTTCTTTTTCTAATCAAATGTAAATGGTTTAAAACGGTGTTGTATGTAAATGTAAAGAATCTATTTAACCCTGTATTTCTTAAATATCTTGTATTCTTTAATACCTTGAATATTCTTTTACACCTTGTATTCTTTAATACCTTGTATTCTTCAAAACCTTGTATTGTGCAAAACCTCACGCTTAAAAAGTAAGAAACTTCTCCATTACGTAAACAATGGTTTCTACCCAATATCATAAAAAAGTGTCATACTTTAAACAGAACTGGCTTTGTCTTTTGCATTTGCTTTGAATTAAGTACAGTCACAAATTCCCATAAGGAGGAATAGGGTTAGTTTATATGCAATTTCCCAATTTGTTGAACTGGTGTTTTTTTTTTTTTTTAACCCATATAGTGCTGGAACCGACTTCATGCTTATACAAACATGTTAGATCCAGGACAGTTGCCAAGTAAATTGGCGGCTTGGTGCTTGGCCTTTGATCTAACCCGTTAACTACTTTAGTTATCATTCCTCTTCAAAATTAAGCAAATATATAAGGTTTTGGAAAGCAGTTGACACAAAAATCAATTTTTAGAAAATTACCCAGCATTCTAAGGTTAAATCAAATGGTTACAGATGTGTTAAAAAAGGGGTAGTGAAGTAAAAAGTTATGCCAATGAAAAGGCTTTCATCTGACAGTCAGGTGCTGATATATGTGGCCAGGGTCTCTAATATATAGTCATTAACCATATCCCTGGTCTGGGTAACTTGAAGCAGACGACATAAAACAAATAATTAAAGTAACAAGGAAAATTAAAGGAAAATCAATTACAGATGAGAATGGATAAATTGATTAAGTCATTAAAGTCATTCCAGCTTTTTGGCTTCCCAATTCAGCAATTTCAGCGATAAAATTTCCAAAATTCAACAGGCTTGGGCCTCTTCCCAATTCATGGAAAAAAGCTGTGTTAATTAACATTTAGTGGGAGTATTGGTTACGTATCCAGGAAGCAGAGAGAAATTGTAAGATTACTTTTCACAATCAATGTAAAATTAATAAGTTTAAACTAAACTAACATTTTCAAAATTCCCATCTTATAATGTTTTGTTTTTACGTCTATTTTGCAATGCAATAAAAGGTGTTACTACATGTACAAGGGTTTTCCCTTTCCCAAACAATAATGACATTTGACTACTTTGCTGCAGACGACTTTGATAAACATTGTGGAAAAAGGAGAAATCGCTCGTTACAAGCAATTTCTCCTTTTCCCACAAGGTTTTCTGCTCTATCTGAAGAATATTTTTCAACTTCATCACATTTTGAAATGTTGTCTGCAAACTCTTTCAATTTGGGACAGTCCAAAATTTGTTGTTTTGGAAAGGGTTAAAGCATTCCAATGGGAAATTTGTCATGAATATTTCAAAAGACAGATATGTATGGGGTCCTTTGTTTCCTAACACATGAAACGATGATAAGGTATCTATTGTTTTGTATGTGACAAAATAAATCATTAATTGTCAACCTGTTAACACCTGCAGTAAATTTGAATTGAAAAATTTGACCCGATGCCAAATGACAACTCATTACAAACAAGCCCCTTCCTTCATAAATATTAGTTTTGATACACCTGGAGTGGATGATTTAAACCCTTAATAGAATGCTGGATAATTTTCTAAAAATAGGTTCTTGTGTTATCTGCTTTCCAAAACCTTAAATATCTGCTTGATTCACTTGGCGGCTGGCCTGTGATCTAACCTGTTTGCGAAAGCATAACATCGCTTCAAGCACTATACGGGTTGATGTATGGAGAGGGTTCTATGATTACAAAATCAATGGTTGCATGTCCTATCACATTTTAACCTAAAAGCTCATTTCATTCCTTCTCACACGCAAACTATGCATTGGCATAATGCACATTTAGTGCCAATGACACCATTAGCCAGATTAGACTTTGTGCTATTGACTATGAGTGCCTCACAGCACATAAATAAACCACATCAAGAAAAGCTCACAGAAGTAGTATTCAGTTAATCTAGTGCTGGAACCCACTTCATGCTTATGCAAACAGATTAGATCCAGGCCAGCTGCCAAGTAAATTGATCTAACCTGTCTGCTACTCTGAGTACTTTTCCTCATCAAACTTGATCAGATATTTTAGGTTTTTGAAAGCAGATGACACAAAAATCTATTTTTAGAAAATTACCAAGCATTCTAAGGGCAAAGCTACCACATTCAAATGTCAATGCAAGGCTGCACAATCAGGTCCTTCTTAACATACAAGGCAAATAAAGTAAAAAGCGCCAATCCGAACTTTTTGAACAATATTGCAGTGTTTTCATAGTATTTGATGTATTCAAACCAGTACTAAAATTATTTTCCTTTTTACTTGAAGCTGGCTTTTCCAGCCATAATGCTCTTCCCTTTACCCAGAGTTCCATTGAAAGAACCCATTTCTATCATTGGAATTATCATCTAGGGTTTTTCCTTGGCACAGACAACAAACAATGCAATCCTTCCAGCTCTAGACTCGCTACCTTTGGGAGCACTGTGATGGTTAAATTGTGTACTTACTCAGAGCGTTAATGCAGTTGCCAAGTGCGAGAAGAGACCGGTTGATGTGGGCACCTTCTACCATTCGTTTTCCCCTGTTATGTGTATTCGCAGCTCTCTCTGACCCAGCCAAGTCGATCAGAAAAAGTTTGCCCGTTCGCACTTCCTGCATGACGTTTTTTACACGGTTTTGTTGTCGCACAATGACTTGAAGGACGGCATGCGATCGAGACGATGTTTTGTTGGCGGCCGTCGGTTCCTGTGTCCGCTCCTTGTTCCCCGTCATGAGCAGCCTCATGACCTATAAAAGGAAAAAAATGTTATTAAATTTGGTAAGCTCATACCACAACCCTAGTTGTTAATCTTAATACCCCACCACCTAACGCCACATGTTTGTGTCTTTCTGCAGACAACTTTCAAAAAGCATTGTGACAAAAGGAGAAATTGCTTGTCACAAGCAATTTCTCCTTTTGCCATAATGTTTTTTTAATCCATTCACAAAAGTCATATCACAACAGCAGAACTGAACGTTTTTTCACATGTTTACAACTCTTTATCAAAGTCGACTATTTCAAGTAAAACAATGTTGCCTGCAGTTCGTAAAGACTTAAGGCAAACACATTATTCAAACCTCACTTTGATGCATCTGCAGCAGAAGATTTAGGAACCATGCTTCTTAATAGCAATTTGAACTTTGTCAAATTGGTTTCTTCCAAGTGTTATCTAAAATACTTTGGTAAGTTTTTATTAAGTTCTTTGTGGTCTACTACTATTGGTCTACTATTTCTATCAATTTTGACAAGTCTTAGACTCGAATGACCAAATTTTCATCTATTGGATTATGTAACAGTTCCAAATAGATTCAATTTGAATGAAAAATAGATTTGACACATAGGACAAAAACTGCAGCAAATAAAAGCAAAAAACATGTTTTATAGTTAACATTATTTCTATTGGTGCTTTAAAATTATCTTGTTAATCCTTTTTGTGCTGGAACCGACTTCAAGCTTATGCAAACAGGTTGGATCAAGGTCAGCGGCCGGATTGGTGGCCAGTCTGTGATCTAACCTGTTTGCTACTCTAAGAATCTTTCCTTCTCAAAATTAGGCAAATATTCAAGGTTTGGAAAGCCAATTTACTTGGCAGCTGGCCTGGATCTAACCTGTTTGCATAAGCATGAAGTCAATTCCAGCACTATAAGGATTAAGTAAAGTGTTAAAGTGACCTCTCACCTCATCTGTTGACCTAGCCTTGACCTCTGAGAGTCCCGCGACCTGTATCCCGCCTTTGGAGTCCTCTCGTAAGTCTAGGATCCCGGAACTCGGGTTAAGAAGGTCCTTGATCATCTCATTGTAAATCTGGATAACAACGAATTATATTGGGCTTAAATGCTATATTAACAGTAGTACAGTAATATCAAGCAGTAAGGGCATATCTATCTATTCTTCTTGGATAGAGATATTTCCAAGCCAAAATTCGAAATTCACAAGGCAAATAGTTTCTTGTCCTTCGCCATAACTAAAAATAGAATTCTCCTATGGACAACGACGAGGGTCTGGTTGCAATGGACAAGAGATTAATTGGTGAACCATATATTGAAATTCAGTGCAAGCGATCTTCTTCATCGGACTTCAATTGGTTTTCTACCAAGTAGAGCTGGGACGGGTAGCAGGTTACTACCCAGGTACCCGAGGGGATATTACCCGCAGGTACCAGGGTACCCGAGCCGATATTGTTCTCCCTAAGTTCCATTAGTTTTCCCTCCCTTAGATTACCGTTCAAATGTCGAATGGCCGCGAATTAATTGTTAAAAGCGCTTGTGACGATGGAAGATTATATAATAAATTTGAAAATTGAACTACAGCTTGCCATGGTTCTATCAAGCCTGGCCAGCCCTTTAGGGCAGATGAGTATGTGGTCTTCTTTCATGAAACCAATTGACTTAACATTGATCAAACTACTACAAAGACCAGAAATCTCACCTCGAGATATGACATGGTGACCTTGTACTTCATGTCCTCCGTATTCTCCATAGAGATAAACAGGTCATTGAGTGTGCGGGCCATAATGCCAGGCTCGTCATCTGTGCCCAACATAGTGTACGTCTTCCCTGCGCCTGAAAATAAGATGAGACAACTGAAAATATATGTCTGTATCTTTATTGTGCAGCATTTGGCTTAAATATGTCTATGTTCAATCTGGCTGTATTACTTTTAAAAGATTTACTTCACATTATCTAATTAAAATAAGAGATTTGAGCAAGGTAGAACTAAATAAATTGAATATGATTTTTGAATTAGTGACAATGATTGTTCATATCAAAAATCTAATTGAAAGCTCATGTCACCGAACTTCAACAATGAAGATGGAAAAAAATGACTTTACAAAAAATCTGCATCTTTTTTATTCAAATAGACAAAAAGTTCACATAGAGGCTTATTTCAGTTCGTAAGATTTTTAAAATATCAGCCCCCTTTTGTCATAATACCGAAGTTAATTATGTAATGTGGTATCTGAGAGGACCTTCCTACTCTATCTCTGGACAAATCTTAATCCAAAAAGATGACAAGTGCCTAGGCAATAATGAGACAAGTTTGCATGCACAGCTGCAGTATCAAAATAATCAAACTTAAATAATTAATGATATTTGAGGTCAACTTCCTTAATGTAATCAAAAGCCATTCTAAGTTTGTATGCTACAGATTTGCAGACATCATGCAATCTGTTAAATTATGTATAACTACATAAGCCCATTAAGAACCTTAATTGTAAACAGGGGCGTAGCCAGCAATACGCACATATGTACATGCGTAACATCAATTTCAAAAGGAAAAGTAAATAATATATCATGCAGGGTCCTTAATCTGCAAATCAATACCAAATCTCACCATTTTCACTTCTTAGTAAAAATTGATTCGCAACTGGGGGGCCGATGGGGCACCCTTGCCCAGCCCCATGAAATAGGGGGTGCGTCCCATGACATGTCCTCCCCCGTTGGTGAGTAATGTTGTTTTGAGGCTGGCTACGCCCCTGGTTAAGCCTACTTTTGTAAGGGTAATTATGAGATATGTCCAAAATGAAATCAACATGGATGGATGACAATGATAAAACTAGCAGTTTCCTTTGAGATATTGACAGAAAACATAATGCAAAAAGGACAAAATGTTTGTCATGGTCATTTCTTCATCTGTCAGTTTGTCAATGACTCATTCACATGTTAACAATGTTGCTGCTGTCATGATTAATTATAGATGATAAAGGCGGTGGATGACCGATAAGTTAATTAGAATTAATCTCATTACGAAACCTTTACTCTTTCCTTCATATTAATTAAAGCATTAACTTTTTGAAGAGGTCTATTTTTTTTTCCTTTTGAATGTTTAAAGGTTCATATTCACCGGAGAAAGTCAAACTAAAATTTCGTTGAAACAATTCAGTTTTATATTGTTGTTTGATATACAACTATCCCATTATGGGCCATGGAATACAGGTAATTTTTGAAAAATAGACTTTTGTGTTGTATGCTTTAATACCTGCTTAATTTTGATAAGTAAAGATACTCAGAGTACCAAACAGGTTAGATCAGAGGCCAACCGCCAATTTACATGAGGGCTGGCCTGGATCAAACTGTTTGCATAAGCATGAAATCGGTTTCAGCCCTATAAGGGTTAAAGGTGCTTGTTCACAGAAGAAACAATTTGAAAGTCAAAATAAAATGTTATTGAAACAATTCAGTTTTTGTATTGTTGTTCAATATACAATTAAGAGAAACTATTGAAACATATTCAATTCAGGATGTGTTAATTCACCTAAGTATGTGTAGTTTATATCTGGTAGACCACAAAAGCAAAACCACATTTTTTGGATTTGTATGCAAATTATTTCACTGTTTACACACTTTAGTAAAATAAAAAAAAGTATAAAAAAACAAGTATAATTTTCCTTCCATGACTCTTGTTCCAAGCATATCATTTAACAGTACAGCAGCTGTTTAAAGAAATAAAATTTGGACTGCCTCATTTCTTCACATCTGTGAAGAAGCACCTTTAAAGCCATTGGTTTAAATGCACTTAGAAAGTCATAAGATCATTGTCTCCTAATGGAAAGGATCCTGAGTATGCATGTACTGATTTATCAAAAATAAAACAAACTGACATCTTAATGGTATGCTGGTAACATGGAATTTCAATTTGAGGTTTACTTTACTATCAAGTGCATTCAATGACTCAACATGTACGTTTAAAGTGCTGATAAAAACTCTTGATTGATCATTAAATCTTTGCCTTTTACATGGTATCTACTGCTGGCATTGAGGGAATATCAACACTACACAGACCTGTGTCTTCCAAGTTGTCTCACTTTTTGAAGAGAAAAACAACAATATATCCTTAACAGGTGGGGGAGTCATGTAAACAATGTTAACGATCTTATGGCCAAAAAGATGTTTTGCCCATTTTTTTTTGTTTTTTTTCCTACTATATTGCTAATGAAAGTCGCATTTGTGTACCCAGCATTAGTTGACTATCAACTTTCCTCCGGTTCTGGTGGGGATTCATCTATGCTTTATAACAACGTTATGTCTAACACTTGGCATGCGCGTCCTTCTACTGCAATTTCTCTGCTGAGTGTTAGACATAATGCCGTTAAAAAGCAATGGGGTTATTATATACCACCAGAACCAAAAAATTAATCGTCAGCTCAATGTTTTCAATTAGAATCTGCCGCAAAGATGTTGAATGTCTTCAAAATAACTAAATATTTCTTTCCATTATACAGAAATGCACATGGTATAATTTAATTAAGTATATATATCAGCAATATTGTGAACTATATCTTTGAAAACAACTTCTACAGATTGATCCTCAATTATATAGGGTCTTAATGTTGTCTTGTTTCAAATTACCCAGAACGGGAAAGCAAAGAAAAGAAATATTTCAAAGACAATGAATGCTTTCAAAACCTCTCCATTTTATGGTTCTAAATGCTGTCTAAAAATATTAATTGACTGCATAGAATGAAATGTAATAGTGCATAATGTTTATAAAGGACAAAGTTTAATGGCTATCTCATGTTTGAAGTTACAAGGGGGAAATTGAGTGATCATAAAGGAAGTAGGAATTGGTACTTTTAATGAGTGAACTCTTTATTCACCATACAATCATATTGGCCATCACAATCACTTAAAAAAAAACATGTGTAACCCTCACCCCTTACTCTATACTGCTTTTAAAGTAGTTGAATCAAACAGTTTATGAAATAGTGTGACAAAAGGGAAAATTGATTATCACAAACTATTTCTCTTTAGGTAGCTTTTAAGTTTGATACCCTATAGCACAGATTAAATGATAATTAAGATATGAACAAAATCTTTTTCTGGTGATATTTGAATAGAAACGGTTTTGAAAAAGGAGACAATGCTTGTATTTATAGTCCTTTTCTTTTGTTACAATAAGTTTTTAACAAGATACCATCACAATGAACTGCCACCACAAATTCACTGAGAAAATGATGAAAAACATCTGAAACTCATATACACAAAAACATCAAAGTTGTTACCTGTGGCACCATAGGCAAACACTGTGGCATTGTACCCTGTAATGACGTTTTCTATGAGGAATTTGGTAGACGATTCATAAACCTCTTCCTGAAAAATAAATGGAGCATTTGAAGTTAAATGTTTTATACAAAATCTATCTCATCAAATGGAACATTAAACAGCTCTTATCGAACATAAAGCATGAACGCTTTATCAATAACAAAATCTAATTAAATATCTGAAATTTCCTCTGAAATCTTATTTATAAAATAAATGTCATGACAAAAGAAGATGTCTGTAACAAATGGTTCATTCTTTTGGAACATCAATATCACACAAGCACTATACAGCTTTTGCTCATTTTATCTTTTAATTCAATGAAAATAACTAATGATCTTTGAGGTGTTCATTGTCTGTGTTTAACAACGTGTCAAAAGTATCTAAGTAATATTATTCAAGAGGCCATCAGTGTAATTGATGTATTCAACGCACATTATTGCTTATTCTAAAGGGACTTTATATCTTTTAATAATTTTGCGCATTATCTCTTTAGGGAACATAAATGAGTATGCTTTTCACATTACATTTCCCTTCACTAAAATTAAGGTGGCTTCCAGTTTTTAACACATCATAACTTTTGTCAATCAAAACAGAGGTAGGAAAAGCAGCCAAATGATCAGACCCATAAAACGATGGCTGAAATACTTTGAAGTTTCAGTGCAAGACAATAGCAAGTCCTTCATTAAAGTGAAGAATTTACTACTGAACAAGACTTGAACCCTAAACACAATCTTCCTCAAGAAAACTTGATGAAAAGGGAATAAGATCACCATTTCTCTATTCAAAGTCACATAGATTTGAACCCATTTCATAAAACATTATAGATAGTAAAATTTGCAATCATTGACACAAAAGGGAAATTTGTTTTTCATGTCTAAACCCGTGATAAAATAATTTTTTAAACAATCCTTTGCATATGGGTCTAATGAAGTTTTAGTAAGGCAATGGTTAAAAGGCATGTTAATTGAAATGAGTTATAACATACATAATAGCATATCTAGCACAAAATTACAGGCAATTATAGTTGACATATAAGTTTGATAAATTGCCAAAAAACAAGTCAATATATCTTGCACAATTAGAAGGGAATATAACGAGGGTTCCATGCAATACTATAGTAAGTGCTTCATAAACATGAAGCACTTACTATAGTATTGCATTGAACCCTCCATAATACCTGTGCCAATTACCCTGTGTGTGATATAAAGACGGCATTCAATGAAAAGCACAGCATATAAAGCTGTTACAGTTATATTGAATTTGAACCTGTTCTTTTCATACTTTTATGTTGTAATATTATATATATATGATAGATTTCACAAGGATATGATTATACCTTGACAAAGGTAATGGCTAAAAACGGATTTTCCATGAAAAGGAAATTGAAAATTATGAAAAGAACAAAAAATATATCGTCTTACATAAAATGTCTAAAATGGAAAACTCGTGTTTGACTTTCAAAACTGTCTTCTTGATCTATTCAGCTCAAACCTTACAGGAACCTCACAAGAACGTCCGTTTAGCAAATTGCAGACGACAAAAAATGTCATGAGGAAAGAACATTAATATTTTGAAATTGATGAGAAAGAATTGACACAAAAGATTTGAGGACTTACTCGTTATAAGCAATTAATATCATGGACATGGTTGTTTCTCCAGTCTCAATTCTGATGCAGAAGGTTTAATATGAGGTATTATGGAGAAAAGATGTTGACATGATATTCTATAGTAAATCTTAATCATAACTACTTAATTGAAATTGTTGGTGCTTGTTCACAAACGAAAATAATTTAATATCAACATAAAAGGCTTTGAAACAATACAGTTTTCGTATCATTGTTTGATATACAATTAAAAGTAGCTATTGAAAGCTTTATTAATCCAGGAAGCGTCCACCTATTTGAGCATGTACAGTTTATATGTAGTAGATCTCAAAAGCAAATGTCATGGTGGTTAGATTGAAATACAGTACAGCCTCGTTTATCCAGACCACGATAATCTGGATGTCTCACAATCCGAACGAAATTGTAAGGGAACGGAATTATTTGACCAGTTTGTTGCAGATGACTTTTGAAAACATTGTGGGTAAAGGAGAAATTGCTCGTGACGAACAATTTCTTCTTTTCCCACAATGTTTTATGCCATATCAGAAGATTATTTTTGAACTTCACCATGTTTTGAAATGTCGTCTGCAAATCTTTCAATTTGGGACGGTCGACAATTTGGCATTTGCTTAAGGGTTATAAGTATACACCTGCATACAGTCCGTTTATGTCTTATTGTGTATAAGAACAGACTCTGCTTCATTAGTCCGGATAATTTGGTAATCCCGAAATTTTGTTGAGAACGGACGTGTTCGGATTAACGAGACATCACTGTACATGTTAATTCACTGAACACACACTTTAATGAATCAAAAACATTGCTTCCAATGACTATTTTTCTTTCCATATATAACAGTCCATCTGTTGTGAAGTTTGAAAGAAAATAGTTTTTAACTTCCAAATTTCCTCTCATCTGTGAACAAGCACCTTTAAGTATCAGCATGCAACATTTGTCAATAATGGTAAACACCATTTTGATTGTGAAATAGGGTAGAAATCATTGTGACAAACAAAGTGCTCGTAATGAGCAATTCTTCATTCTGTTTTAATTGTTTACAAATATTTTTCATTATCAGCTAAAATTGCATCTAATCTAGCATAATCTAGGACAGAGGTTCTTGGGAACATGGCTGGCTTCCAAACACCTCGGGGTCTTGAGTTTGAATCAGAACAGCAGCATGGTTTACTTGTTGACTTTTTATTATGCGGTAAATGTTATGTATCAAGGAAGCAGAATCAAGAGTAATCAATTAAAGTTGTGAGAACCTGTATCACAATCAAAGTAAAGTTAATAAGTTTGAACTTAATCTAGTGTATAAAAAGTAATTATTTTGTTTTTAAAAGGCATAATATTGAATTTTCTAATGATCAATAGCAAAACAAAAAGTTGGTCTTTGCCATGAACTGTGTGAATATAGGATAATGATTAAGGATAAAAGCAAAATCTAATAGTTTCTAATTAAGGTTTGTAACAATGAAATTCCATAATAGACAGGAAATTCAGTGGATATTTCACACTGCTTTACAGGGTTTCAGTGGATATTTCACACTGCTTTACAGGGTTTCAGTGGATATTTCACACTGCTTTACAGGGTTTCAGTGGATATTTCACACTGCTTTACAGGGTTTCAGTGGATATTTCACACTGCTTTACAGGGTTTCAGTGGATATTTCACACTGCTTTACAGGGTTTCAGTGGATATTTCACACTGCTTTACAGGGTTTCAGTGGATATTTCACACTGCTTTACAGGGTTTCAGTGGATATTTCACACTGCTTTACAGGGTGATGCTATCAGACAACTCTGCAGGATATCTCTCCGAGAAAGAACTGTCATTAAGTAGATTGAAGTTTTGATCCAATACTTGATCGCTTTAAATACAAAATCAATAAAATGTCAATCAGACCTGTCCTGCCATATACATTTACCCATCTTCTATTGGTTCAGAACCAGGGAAAATTGAGGTATTTATATTGATACCATGATTGAGAACAATGGTCCAGGGTAGTGTTTTACTAAACATTTATGCTTAGTTCAAAACAACATACATTTCCTCTGATTTCTATATTAAGAAAAGCCATATTGCAAAGTAACATTTTATTGAAATTGTCTCTTCGAGACGAGTCCCATGATGTGTTGTATTACAATATTGTACTTTTATTTAGGATAATATACATGTATATCAGTTTTGACTTGTGCAAATATTTTTCCTATTACATGTTGTTGTTTCTATTACCTTTACCTTTATTTCAAAGAACAAAAAGGGAAAATAAGTATAAAGGGAGCAGTTAGTATGTGATTTACCGCTGAGGCATGAATGAATTAAGAACTGTTGAATTATACTTAAGAAACAAAAAAAAATCCCTTTCAAATCAATTTTTCAGCACAAAATGAACTGATTACTTGTGTAAATAATGGCACAACAAATATGTCATGACCTTTTCATAAAGGTCAAAATCTAACATGCTAATAGGAATGTGATACCAAATTCCAGATATCACTGGTAGGTGGGGTGATAATTCACAGATTTCAGTAACCCTCATGACAAACCTCTGTCATAGACATCATGAGTGCAAGGTAACAAATGAATAAAGTTAATCAATTTGCCTGCATTCCAATTTTGTCTTAATTAACCCATTACCAAACAATAATGACATTTGACCAGTTTGGTGCAGATGAATCTGGAAAACATAATGGAAAAGTGAGAAATTGCTCTTAACAAGCAATTTCTCCTTTTCCCACAATTCTTTTGCCCTGTCAGAAGACTGTTTGTCAATTTCTTCATATTTTGAAATGACTTCTGCAAACTCATTCAACTTGGGACAGAGAATTTTAATTTAGCCTTTGGTAAAGGCATAAACTTTGACAGTCAAAAAAAAGGTGTTGGTGAAACAATACAGTTTTTGTATTGCTGTTCAATACACAATCAAAGAGAGCTTTTAAGGGCATACTTAATTCAGAAAGCGTTACTTTATCCAAGAAAGTATAGTTCATTATACAGTTGATCTCAAAAGCTATGCCACACTTGCTACCAATGCAAACGACTCCCATATCAAACCATCTAAATTAAGGACAGTAAGGCCTACCTGAGTTGAGCTGCCATCGAAACATGCGTCAAAGACAAATGTCTTTTCCCGAGATCTATTGGCCCGTAGAATATCTTCTGGGTCTTCCATTGGATCCATAAGGACCACCATCTATAAAGGAAAAAGGAATTTAGTAAACAGCTTAATTTCAGTACTAATTTTGGAGGGCTCAATGCAAGACTCAAAGGTAAAGGGCGGATGATGCCCCCATCTGCAAACATTACATTACCCACTTCCAACTTTTCTTAAAAACATGTCAAAGTATGTTATCACCATCCTTTCATACAATTTAACCAATAGATCACAAATAATCAACATTGTCTGCTGCCAATAAATAATGCCTATAGTTAAATAACATAGTTATAACTGAACCTTTGATTTATTTTTTCTTATTTGAATACTTAACTCTTATAGTGCTGAATAATTTTCTAACAAAATATTTTTGTATCGTCTGCTTTCCAAAACCTTCATTATCTACTTAATTTTGATGAGGAAAGATACCCAGAGTTGCAAACAGGTTAGATCACAGGCCAGCCGCCTACTTACTTGGCGGCTGGCCTAGATCTAACCTGTTTGCATAAGCATGAAGTTGGTTCCAGCACTACAAGGGTTAAATGCAGAAAGGTTCAGAACCACATTGATAAGAGAAGATATTGCTCATAATTTCACCCATCAGATAAATATTATTTTCCATACCCTCTTATGGTTCTCCTGCTTTTACTTTCAATATTTTGATCCGAGTCATACATTCCAAAAATGGTTAACCTATAAAGAACTATGGGCATTGCCTAAATTGATATCATTTGCAGACAGTTATAAATTATGAGAAATGAAAATTTGCTCAGAGATATGTGCTATGCGATATTGTTTCGTTGCAACAAAGGGAGAAAATCTTTGTGACAAGTTATTTCTTCTTTTCTTGACAATAACATCTTCAGTTATCTGGTAATTTCTCCTAAGCCAGAGTGATTTCTGATATCTTAATTCTTCTGCACAGAAGTCAAGTGAGTCAATAGGAAGCTTGACAGTTAAAGCTGATGGGATTGCCCACTTCAATCTCACACAGGACATGGCAACCCTTGACTCTTTCCCAAACAATAACGACATTAATTTTGACGACTTTGTTGCAGACGACTTTAGAAAACATTGTGGGAAAAGGAAAAATTACTTGTGATGAACAATTTTTCCTTTTCCCACAAGGTTTTCTGCTCTTTGTGAAGAATATTGTTCAATTTCATCACATTTAAAAATGTCGTCTGCCAACTCTTTAGATTTGGGACAGTAGAAAATTTGTTGTTTAAAAAAGGGTTAATGTGATTGATGGCACAATCTTGATGCATTTTAAACCATTCCCTCTTATGGGAATTTGTGACTGGACAAAACTAAATACAAAACCAGGTGAAAATGACTTAGGTAGAATACCCATAATTCACCATTTTGCTTCAGTTCTTGGCATACACCAGTCTGGAACAACAGAGAACAACAGAAGTAATCCGAGTAAAGAATAAGTTTCAAAATGGCCTATTTTGGTATTCTACCATAAGTAGTCGTGTAAAGTCTTGATCGTCATTGATATCTGAACATTTTTCGGCAATGTTGTTTTTGATATTTTTTTTTATATTTTATTGATGTATCTTTTGTTTCAGTGGATACTGGTATTATCCTCGAATACATATATATTCTGGAGTATTCAGTCTACATTATTAAAACAGATGTTAATGTTTACAAAATATAATACGAACTACATTTACCTTTTGTCACAATGGTTTCTTAAGTCTTTTGAAACACATTCATTGGTATCACTGAAAGAGCTTCAGTTTTGTGCATTGAACATTTGAACAGAACTGTGGGACAAGGTTCGATATTTATCCAGGGCTCAATACTACATTTTACATATTGTTTACATAGGTTGTGAAGGAAACTTAAAGCTTGTTCAAAGTCACTCTTGATGACTGCTTCCTGGATACTAAACCAGTATTCACACCGATTTGTGGGTTAGTCCCAGCAATTTTCGACTTGCCTGATAGGGATTTGAATCAGGCACCCTTGATACAAGAGGCTGACGCTCTACCTCTGCACCACTGTTGCCCACTATGTAATATAATAACTAAAAAACAAACAGTATCCTCTTCATCAGTCAGGACTGGCACTCTTTCATGAAATCATCAACAAATACCTTACCCTGTCTTCCACTTTGTGAGCAATGCATGTTGAACTGTACAGGATCTCATCTTCATTCATGGGTCGTATACGCAAACATACCTGGAATTAGAGGGATAAACAAATATAAAACCAGCTTTTCAATTATTATAACATCTGAGCAATGAAAGTTCTATACAAAATGTTTTCAATTGCCGATGAAACCCTTGTGAAAAATCGAAAATTTCTTATGGGTAATGCTGTCTTTTATAACTGTATATGTTTCTGTCCCATTCTTTGCATAGAAATTTGTTTAATAGACAGAATAAAGCAATTTTAAAGCATTTAATTGATACGTTTTCTTAGATATTAGATGAGTTTGCTAATGAGTCTTTTTCTTTCAATTAAATCATAGATTTTGGATTTTGTTCTGCAGCCTGATGTGTCATAAAGTGAGTGCCCATGAATAATAATAATTAGAAATGTTTCCTATCATAAAAGAAATCAAAACTCATTCTTTTCCTCCTATCATTGCAAGTCCCCTGTTGATGTTTTTTCATTTTAAATAATGTGTGACAACCAAATAAATATGTAAAGTGCTATAAATCAATCTCAATTGACTCTTCCTTATTCTAAATGGCAAAAGTCATTAAAACAAACTATCCCCTTACCAAACAATTTGACCGGTATGTCGCAAACGACTTTGGAAAACATTGTGGGAAAAGGAGAAATTGCTCTTAATGAGAATTTTTTTCCTTTTTCCACAAAGTTTTCTGCCCTATCAGAAGGTCGTTTTTCAATTTTATCACATTTTGAAATGTAGTCTGCAAACTTTTTCATTATGAGACAGTCAAAAATTGTTGGTTCAGGTAAAGGGCTATTAAATCAACATAAGCTAATCCGGACAAAAGAAATATTTCAATGAAAATCATCGAAGAAATTTAACCCAAAGTGGCTTATTTGTTAGTGAGCAAAGGCCTTCGATGTCACAATATTTTCAACTTTATTTCCCTTGAAAAGTGTTTGAAGTCTTTTGTACATGTATCATTAAAAAGAGTTTAAAGGACTCTAAACTTGTCATCAAAACTCACTCCCACAAAACGATCCACAAATGAAAGAGAATCTATTCATCAGATCTATACCGAGAGCAGTAAACAAGAATTAATGGTCAAACGAATATAGCGACCATCTTTTGATCCTCAATATAGTCAAAATAAAACTGTCGCAAAGTTTAATGTGTATCTTGGTTGTTTCAACAGTATGTAGTATCATCAGGATTAACCTGTTTCCAAATGGTACTTTCATATTACAAGGTCTGATGCTGACAAAATATACGAAATTGTTATTTCATCCAAGACATTTTTTTTATATCCTTTTATTTTGATTGACCAGTCCTAAAAAGACAATCTTCTGATAGGGCCGAAAACTTTGTGGGAAAGGAAAAATTGCTTGTGATGAGCAATTTCTCCTTTTCCCTCAATGTTTTCTGAATTTGTCTGCAACAAAGTGGTCAAATGTCATATTGTTTTGAAAAGT
Organism: Cerastoderma edule; assembly: GCA_947846245.1. Taxonomy (NCBI): domain Eukaryota; kingdom Metazoa; phylum Mollusca; class Bivalvia; order Cardiida; family Cardiidae; genus Cerastoderma; species Cerastoderma edule. The sequence continues at coordinate 46,773,401 of OX401406.1, forward strand.
GTTAAGGTATAACCATGCCCCTACTAAGAATGTTGCATATTTGTTTTGTTTTTTATCTATTACCACAAAACATGAATAATTTAACTATCACAGTGATACAACTCTATAGTATCCAGATAAAGGTAATAAACAATAAATGAAAAGGAATATTCAAATACATGAACTATCACAAAAATATTGTAAAATGTCTATTTTTCATTGCTTATTTGTTTTCCAGCTAAACAGTTCTTTTTTTGTAGACGCACTATTTACCACATTTAAAGGGAACAAAATCTTAAAGCAGGTTGATAAAAGGAGGATCTATTCACCCAGAGAAAATCTTCTATTTGTAACAATGAAATTAATCTTCGTTATCCAGTACTCTATCAGTTTGGTAATTAGTCTTGACGTCATCATCTATAAGTTAATTAAACATTGAAATGGTTAGATAAATAAGTAATCTCTATGTTTCAATATAGCTGAGTGTTAGTGAATGCCCTCTTAATTAGTTTTACAATTGGTCTTTTGTCCTTCGCCTTTGTTTGGAACCCCACTCAAGAGTTCAATCAATGTAAACCTACATATACAGTCAAATTAGATATAAAATAAACCATTACTTCATGAGTGATAATGTACTTGTTTTATCCAAATTGCAGTCTTAGAGCCTGAAGAATTGATATATCATAAGGAGAAATCAACATCTCTTCTTTTATAATAATCATTATATCCTATATAAATTACTATTGAAAATTAATTGGCCTTGGGTTAAATTGCATGTACATTAAATGATATAGAAAAATTACCCAAAGCATCCAATGCAGTAAGCTAAGGTACAAGACATTATAGGTAGGTAATAGGATATATTTCTAGTCCCTTTTAGTTCATTTTGAAACACATATAAAACTATTCAAAAATTTGATTTATCAGCATTTAACTTTAATATTTAGTAACCCATAGACAACATGAGAATTTTATCAAAAAAGTAGTAAACCAAATGGGATTAAATGTCAAAAGAAATGGGTGCTGACCAAATGGGAGTACGGGTAATCCAAATGGACATATAGGAAATGGGAATAAATTTCACAATTTTAGAAGAAATGGGAGCAGACAAAATGGGAGAAAACCAAATGGGAGAAATCTAAATGGAAATGAATTTCAAAATTGTATGAGAAATGGGAGGAGGAAAAAAAGGGAGATGACCAAATGGGAGTAGACCAAATGGGAAGTTGTCCCAAGTCAGAAATCAGAAGCTTGTCATTTTTTTTGTTTTTTATCAAATACATGTTTCACAAATCACTTGCCAAATTAAAGATATTAGAATCATCAGTTCATGTGATGAGATACCTGATGTACATTTTGTATCAATACCATAGGGTAAATTGGCCAACAAAGACAAAGGAATCCTGACATGCATCTCTCCTGACGTCGAGATACTGGAAATGTGAAGGAGTTAGTTTAGTCTTGCACTGAAATGTCACTTTAGAAATGGGAGTCAGCAGGTTCTAATCGAATATAATTTGGTATGATGGCGCTTGATCATGCACTGAATGAGTTGGACAATATTCTTTCCCTGTCCTAATCATATCGCGGACAGTACGTAACATCAAAACCAATTATTATTTTAAACTAAAATATCATTTGAAAAAGCTGCGTGATTAATGAACAAACTTTAATTACAATTTGTGAGAAAATTGGTGATGCCTTTTACAATTGATCTCTACTTTTGCCACAGTTTTTTCAAATGTTTAAATGGTTGCACCTACAAGGAAAGGGTCAAATATAATGGAAATAGTTTGCCCTGCCCAATATTTTTCTTTCTGCTAAATGGGTGCATCCAAATGATTTTGCACTCAATATTAAAAGACCATAATTGTTCAACAATAAGAATAAACAGATATTTACAGGTGATTAAGTTGGGGATATCAACACATTGTTATGTGTTGGTTTGTCACAAAGTAATTAATATCATTCCAATCAGAAAGATGAATATGTAGAGTGTGTGCAACAATTTAGCCCGGGAAGTCACAGGTATAAACTGACAGCCAAGTTAAATAGAAGTCCAAAAATCAACATGACCTATCATTATGTTATGAGAAAAATTGAACTTTTAAAATGTAATTGAGTGTTGGTCATATTCTGAGAGACTTATTTCACTGTTTTACTGTATGTATGGATAACAGACTGCTTTGAATCTAGTCTCATCAGAGTTTTACCATAGAGTAAAGTCTCAAACTGATTACCTTTTTTTTAATTTGAAAACTGTCCAAATAGATTATCTGAAATCAGTATGATACATAGAAGACACACCTATGTAATTGATGATTTAATTCATGGGTCTGGTGTCTGATCCTAGATTATAGCACAAGGTTAAAGGAAACTCGGGCTCAAGTATGATTTATTTTTTCAACTTCCAGGATCTTCATGAGACAATCCTAGAGTTTCTAATAAGAAGTGTATAGTTCTTATTAACCTATTTCATAATGGGGTCCTGCATGGCTCAGTGGTAAAAGTGGTGGACTCAGAACTCTGGGGTCTCGGGTTCGAGCCCCACTGAGACCTCTGGTTTTGTGGGCGTGGCCTTTGGCAAGTCACTTGAGAGCTCTAGCCTAGTACTGTTGCATGCAGGAAAGCATTGTTAGTACGGCACTGGCAAGGAGGACCAATATGGGACCTAGCTGGGTAAGAAATAACCTTAACTTAACTTATTCTTTAAATCCTTTACTATGGGTACTCAATAAAACCATCTAATCATTTACCACTGTATTTTGACCTAAATGTATCACTTTCTAATCTTTGACAAGTTTGTTCACATAGGCTTGCAATCAAAATGTAATATCAAAGAAATTAATTCATAAAGAAAAATCCAGATTTCACTGCAATTCTATGGTAATTGCTTGACATCTGTGCAGGACTTTGATTTGTCTTGCATGGAACCCTCAAGTTACAATGTACAACTGTGTAGGATTATTACAATTTGGTCAATATCATTTGAACCACAGGGGCATGTGTTGTATTCTTATGTAAATATAAATCTGTTTTGAATGGGCAAAAGGTTCCTAGTGAAATAAAATTACAAACAAAATGAAAGAGAGAGAAATTGCACAATATAGACATTGTACTTTATTGAAATAAGAGGAAAACAGAATCAATAGTGAACAATTAAAATACAGATTTTTATTTATGTGTTCTGGTTTTATTCTGCGTATTTGTTCAAAGTGTATAAAATGCTTTGTATACAGGCTTTGTTAAAGTCCAAATTTTCCCCCAAGGTGTATATGTCAATATCAAATTGATTTTGACCCTGTCCCAAACAACAAATTTTCGACTGTCCCAAATTGAAAGAGTTTGCCGTCGACATTTCAAAATGTGATGAAATTGGAAAATAATCTTCTGATAGGGCAGAAAACATTGTGGGAAAAGGAAAAATTGCTCATCATGAGCAATTCCTTCTTTTCCCACAATGTTTTTTAGAGTCATCTGCAACAAAGTGGTCAAATGTCGTTATTGTTTGGGAAAGGGTTAATGATATTCCCCATATATATATAATGAATTAGTTAGGAAATGGTATTCATTCATTTGCGAGACTTAAATCTCAGCATTGTGAATTTAATTAAGTTCTACAATTAGTTCATATAATTTCATGTATCTAAAAAAAATGCTTGTTGCTAAATAAATTAATTTGAAACTGAAATTTTCAATATGACTCTTTAATTTCTTTAATATGGTTTTAACAGAATCTTTTGAAATTGAAAATTAAGTTTATCATTATTTTTTTGAAATCCTGTTCACTAGCTCCACTTTTTCTTTTCTCTTATGTCAAGAAGATGAAGAAAACTCTAATAAAGCAGATAAAGAACAGTAACTTTGAAATTGTTACAATTTCAAAATGTTGTTTTCATCAAAGTAAATCAGTGTTTCAAATGGAGTGTGTTGTCATGTTGAGTAGGTTTATTTTTGTCATTTAAGCATCAAAATTAATGATTGCTTGTAAATTTGTTGAAATTCATATCAAATAAATGAAAATATGACTAATTTAATGTTTCAAATTTAAATTCAATATTTGAAGTGATTTTTCGTATACTTTTTTTGCTCCACAGTTATTGTTTTTAAAATACACAATAAAAACAAGAAAACGAAAATTTACATATGTTTAGATTATCACAATATAAAGACATTGGGATAGTGCATCTATCCATTTGCCAGGTACATGTATATTCCTACACTAAAATATTCTTTACAAGGCAGTGACTGCTTCTGATATTTCACACTGTGGAAAAACAGGCTGGCTTTTCTTTAGAATAGCATTTGAGAACCAGTGAAAAATGAATCAAAACATACTGTTTAATATGCAGTTTTCTTAACCTTAAGGTCATGTTCTACAGTTTTATAAAAAATAGAATCCTTCCATAGAATTTTCTAAATTTTTGATGTGTTATTTAAAATTCTTTTGTGAATTAAAAAATGAAAAGAAAAATGCAGGGCCACGAGTTAGTTTTTCCGTAAAATGACAGTTTCCATGGTAACCGTTTGGGGAAAAACTGTCAAAATGACCATACCATCGTCAAACGTAATTCTGGAAGGGTTATTAACACAAAAAACATGAATTCATACGTTCAATACTTTGTAATTCAATTTCTTTCCCAATGTATTACAATCTGAAGAATTTTTGTGATCCAAATCAGTTTTTGACGATTTTGTATTCATCAAAAAACAAAGAAAATTGATACGTATATTACAAATAAATGAAGATATTTAAAAATTCCTCTCATAGAATTTTCTTATTTTTCAGTATGTGAAGTAAAATTTAATCTTAAAATACAAAATGCAAAAAAAAGTATATGTTGACGAGTTACTTTTTCTGTAAAATGACAGTGTTTGAAAAACGTTTATAAACGTTTCTAAAAACTATTAAAATAACTTTAAACTTGAAAAATAGAAGCTGAGGGCTTATTATACATGAAAAGTATATAATAATGTTAATAACCTTTTAAAGTTGTAAAGATAATGTGATTATTCTTGAAAAAAAAATGCATATATAGTAAATCTCAACCAAATAAAAGTTTATCCGACTACTATGCAATTAGCTCTTCGGTAACAGATTATTATCTCCCTTGGATGCGCAGATGAAGTGCGCAGATAAAACTACCGAGAACGTCCGTAATCACTTTTGCTGTAATTCCTTACTTTGTAGCATCTGTTGCAGACAACTACAGGAAACACTGTGAAAAAAGGACAAATTGCTTCTAATGTTCAATTTATCCTTTAGCTAATGATTACAACACAACATTATAAATAAATTTTTAATGATATGTTACATGTATGATTAATTTTGCATTCAATCTTGACATTCACTCTCAATATTATGTATGATAAAGGCTTATTGTTACAATGATACACAGAGACATGGCAAAATTTTACAAATTTTACAAACAAACCTCATATTTCTTTTGTGAAAAAAGCTCAAAGCATTTTGAAAAAGTAATTTTCAAAGAAAAAAAATCTATTCAAGAAGGGCATAAAAGTATGTCTACATTTGTGGAAAGAGCATACATTGATATTTCAGTCATGATTTCCAAATAGTCTATAATCCAGTACTTGTTTAGATTAAGCCAATGTATGCATAATCCTAGATTTATTTGCACCCTTTATTTAACCTTCTCCTTCACAAATATTTGATATAACAACTACACAACACAAAACTGACTAGAAACAATTGAGACAAAAGGAGAAAATGCTCAAGATGAGCATTTTCTCCTTTTGTCACAATTGTTTAAACCCAACATAGCAAATGAAATGTCCCTTTCTTATATAGTTTATAATTGAAGTCTGCGGTACCTTTAAATCTAGATCAAAAAAAAATTCTATGGTGGAATGTGTTAACTTTTTCCCTTATAAGAATTAGTTTAAATGTCTTTTGAGCAGATAATACTTGTAACACTGCAGCAAAAGGAATGATAGCAAATGATGAGATTTTTTTCCTTCTGCCAGACTGACTTCTATATCCATTTGTCAATTATGCTTTTTTTCTATTAGTTAATTGTTGTGTATAAACAGTTTCCAAACTGTCTCCAGCGGATCACAACCAAAAGAAAGAGAAATGTTGTTAATATATCACCAATGAAAGCATTTTGTAACAAATAGCTAATGCAAACATGGCATCATGGGATATTTTTACTTTCCCATCATGTCTGTTATTCTTTCTGACTGTTCACATTGATTTTGACATCACAACAATTTAAAGTTATGCATAGTTTAATAATTATTTGTCTATTTCTGTTTTGATATCAATTATCTAAGACATGTGATAAAGAGAAGTCACAATGAATCAGCAAAAATCTTAAGGAATGAACCCTTAACAAATGCCAAATTTTCGACTGTCCCAATTTGAAATAGTTTTCAGACTACATTTCAAAATGTTATGAAATACAGAAATAATTTTCTGGTAGGGCAGAAAACATTGTGGGAAAAGGAGAAATTTGCTCTTTAAGAGCAATTTCTCCTTTCCCCGAAATGTTTTCCAGAGTGGCCTGCAACAAACTGGTCAAATGTTGTTATTGTTTGGTAATGGATTTATTCCATCCGTAACTGAAACAGAATTCATTTAAACCTAGAAAAAGCAAAGGAAATTATTGTAAAAGGCAATTGTGATAAATGGAGAGATTTCTCAAACACATTATTTTCTTCAAATTACTCCAAATTTTCACTTTCATAGCTTTCTGTCAACGATTTATTCTTAACCCAATACCAAAAAATAATGACATTTAACCACTTTGTTGCATATGACTGTGGAAAACACTGTAGGAAAAGGAGAAATTGTTCGTTGACACGTTTTCTGCTCTATCAGAAGTTTATTTTCAAACTCATGACATTTCAAAATGTCGCTGCAAACTCTTTCAATTTGGGACAGTCTAAAGATTTGGCAATTGGTAAAGAGTTTAATTTCGTACTTTTCTTTTTTTTCCCAAGGAAATATTGGGACAGGGTAAATCACAAAGTAACACATTGTTTAGAAAGTATTAAAGCACAGATTTTCACTTTGAGGTCATTGTATTATATGCTTTTATTGACCTTTCTTCAAATAAGTATAAGGTCAAGAAACGTTTTCCTTTTTTCTACCCCAAGCCACCTTATATACCTTGCAAGCTGTATTGTTCGGAGTGAAACATACATGTTTAAAAATGTCCTCATTTAGAATTTTTGACTCGTTAAATTTAAGGCAATGTTGAAAGGCAATTATGATATATATGAAAATGAACACATAGAAAACTTGTTACACAATATAATAAATAAGTCAAAATTAAGCTAAGCATTTTTTTCAAATAAGTTTGTTTTAACATGCCTTCAGAAGACTTGAGAAACTGCTCTAACACAAGGAAAGTTTTTCTTTTTTTAATGACAAGCAAATACCCCTTTTGCCAAATTGGTACCTTATGATAAAATAAAAAAATGGTATATATCAATGCTTTAAAGCAGATACGACAAATCAAGGTATTATGAATAAGATGTCAACAGTTCTCTGATATACAAATTAGTTCACTTAATTACTTTGACATAAATGGGAAATATTGAAAAAAAATTGCACTGACAATATCTTTCCATCAGAAATGAAAGGAGATCTTTATGTTGAATTATTTTGAGTATATACAAATAAATCTAGATGCTTTTAGAATAGCTTAACACTTTGAAACATTTTTATGACAAAAGGACCATTCAACAAATTGAATATAAATGTATTTTTTATTTTGTTATGCATTTAAGGGGATCCTTCTTGTCACTTGGTTAATCACATCTACAGCAAATAATAATGAAACACAGAGGAGGGCTCAAAATCATTCAAATTGTTCAAATGTAAAAGGATAAGTCCATTGTTGCAAATGTTTTAAAGAAGACATTCATATTTCTATGTATTACATTTATGGCGTAACCCCTGAATGATATCTTACTTCAATAAATCTTTTTTGAAAAGGCAACAAAGAAAAGATTGTAGAAATCCTATTAAACATACTCAAGTATTCAAACAAAATGAAAATGGTTTCAAGAGGAATAATAGCTGAGTGTCAACTTATGTCACAACTATAAATCAAAATGAGCCTTCCTCTAGAATAAAATATATCTTTTCTTATGTCTAATTTTTAGCCATAGCGTTTTTACGTTGACACAAAATAAGACTTCTTTCCATCAATCATCTTAAAAACAATTTTTTATCTTCCAGAATAAGATTAAAGGCCCACTAAAAGAGATTAATGCTAGATCAAAGTATATTATTTGGTAACGTTTTGGACAGATTCATTAGTTATCACCAGAAAACACCATCAGCACAACTTAAATGTGAAAATAAACCAGAAATAACCCAGATTAGCAAGTTTTATAATTCAGATTTCCTGATTCTTCACCTCTGACCTTGACAGTTTATACACACATTTTTAAACCGACCAATCAGAATTCATTATTTTGAATTTGAAACAAACAGGTTGTTGATAAACATAATTGAATTGGAGACAACTATATTTCAAGCACAAAATAACTTATTTTAGATGAGTCTATTTAATAGGGTCTCAATGCATTCCTAAACTAATTCTCATGACTTTTATGAACATAATAAAAGAACTTCATATATTTTTTTCAGTAATTCATTTGTACTCCTCTCCTTTGATGTGCCTTTAAGTCATAAAAAAAAATAAAGAAATGTTTATTGATTTAATAAAAACCTTTGTGAGAAAAGAACAAATCACCCATAAATTTAGTCTGTGATTAACATGATTTTGTCAGTCTTAACCTACAGGGACTTAAAATAACTCCTTATTTTGAAATTATTCTGACGCACCAAGTCACCAACATGGCAAAAGAAGAATTTTGATAACTGGTATCAAAGACTTTTTTTTAAAAAAAAAACATAATTAAGTTGCAGACTTTTATTCTTTATATCTAATTGTTGTCTATACATGCTTTCAAACCAAACCAGTCAAACTATTCCATTTTTGGATATTGGTTAAACAATTATGATTACCTTACTTGACTAATTAGCAAAGTTTTGTCTTACTAAGTGATTATGTTACCGCTATCTATTACACACCTATCTTGACAACTCAAAAAACAAAACATTTATAACCTCTCAACCTTGAAAATTGGAAACAGGTCTAAAACTCCTTCCTTCCAATGTATATACAGCAGAAGAATTGAGGAACCATTGAGATAGAAGGAGTTGTTGCTCATGATAAGCAATTCCTCTTTTCAGTTCATTACTTTAACCCATTACCAAACGCCAAATTTTCTATTGTCCCAAACTGAAAGAGTAGACGACATTTCAAACTGTGATGAAATTGTAAAGTAATCTTCTGATAGAGCCGATTTAAACATTGTAGGAAAAGGAGAAATCGCTCATTAAGAGCAATTTCTCCTTTTCCCACAATGTTTTCCAGAGTCGTCTGCTACAAACGGGTCAATTGTCGTTACTGTTTGGTAATGGGTTAACCACTAGGCCACAGAGGCCCCAACAGATCTTTAAGAAGAGATATATTCTTGAACATTGGAATATCTAGATAAATTTGGAGCAATTCATCATTTTGTCAAAGTGATTTCTAATGATTCTACAGCAAACCTGTCATAATGATGCAGGGTTCATTGGAATGCTTTAGTAAAACTTCTATATTTTTGAAGGGGTTATCATAGTCTTGCATTCAGCCTTTGTAGAGGTGTGTTCAAGACTTTTCAAGTTATTTGACTAATGTTTCAAACATTTTAGGATGAACAATGTTTTTTACCTCCTCGCTATTTTATGTTGGTGCTATATTCATTTTCATGTGAAGTCTTTTAATAAATCCTGGTCCCATTTTGCTATTGTTTCATTGATGGGGCAATTAATTGATGGCCTTCATGATTGCTTAATATGTTGCAGAAATAGATAAAAGTTATTTTCCATTAGTTTTTTTTTATGTGTTCAAATTGAAACAGTCACAGAATCTTTCATTTTGCATGTGCTTTATTAAGGTGCTCCATACTAATTTCCTTTTACACATAATTAATACCAGACAGAAAGATAAGCTTTATTAATCAATGTGACATGAAAAATAGGTAATATTTTCATTATCACAATGACTTGTAAAGGATTTATCGTAAACACAGGAAAATTTGATAGATGAAATAAAGCTGTCTTGAATCACTTCTCATTAGTGTGTACTTGTTCTTATGAACTTTACCTGACAAGAAAACTCTGTAAAGAATAGCCAATTAACCTGATGCTTTTATATTAAAACCAAACACCCGTGCAGCAAAAGGTTAGAGAACTAGTGCCAAATAAAGTAATTTATCAAGATGAGCTTTTTCTTGGTTTGTCCCTATTTATTGCATAGTTGAAAAGAAAAAGAATACTACATGTTTTAATAATATATACAATATGATGATGTTTATTGGGTAATTAGACCACCGGCCCATAATCCAACAGCATAAAAGTGAAAATATATAAGGTTATCATAATAAAAACTGCCAAAACTGTCGTCTGCTGTTGCTTTCAATTTGGACCAGAGACATTAACAGTTTACGAGTTCCATAAAAGATGCAATACAGTGCTATATTAACAGGCAATATTCCTTGGAATTCGTCAATTGTCAATGTCACTGGTCCAAATTGAGAGCAACATCAGAATGATGGTCATCATTACTTACCGACAGATTCTGCTCCCCTCCTCCGCGTGTTTTCGTGTCCGCCATTTCACACGCCGTTTACTACAAATCGTCTGACATAATTCCAGAATATCACGGGGGAATCAGCAAAATGTTACCCGCCAGTCGGCACATAGCTCTCAATCTCGGCGTCTTTGTTAATGAATTGAAACCACGAGGACTAATTAGTGACACGAAACTCTTTCATACAAAAACTCACTTGGAAATTCTCCGTAAACTGTTACATTCGTACAATGTATCAAAATCGCCTTTATTATAAACGACGAAAGCGATGGTATTTATAAATCCGTCACAAATTTCAGAAATCAGGGCAGAGGAAGAAGAAAACGCCGCCGAGTTTATACTGAAGTATATATATCTTCGTGGGTTTAAAAGTACGTGGCTCGCATTTCTATGTATTGAAAACCCTCTAGGTTGATTAGCCACACCGAATACTCACAATCCCTTGGCCGATTGGCCGCTATTATGGCACACTTTACCTTTACGATCGATACCCGCTAATAAAATAAAGCCAATACACAATTATCGATCCTTGCCCGAACAGAGATATATGTTTGTACCACGTGACGGCATATATCACCGTCTCGCTCAGGTGACCACTTTGATGTCCGTTCTGCGAGACGGACTCGGCCTTATTTGGTTGCAGTAACTTCGATGCTTATTTTGTTTCCTCAAGAGCAGTTTTCCCGCGCGAATAAACGACGCGCATAAATATGATTATTTCACATCATCGCTTTTCCATTGGAAAAGACGTCTAGCACTTATAGTGATGGAACCGACTTCATGCTTATAAAACAGGTTAGATCACAGGCCAGCCGCCAAGTATATTGGCGACTGGCTTGTGATCTAACCTGTTTGCTACTTTGAGTATCTTTCCTTGTTAGGATAAGGCAGATATTTATTGTTTTGAAAAGCAGACGACACAAAAGTATATTTATAGAAAATATCCACCATATTGTAGGGGTTAAAGTCTGTCAATGCCTCCTGTTTTGGTTGTATCAAGTAAAAACAATGCAACGAAATTCTCTAGCTTTATAAAACTTAAAACATTGTCACAAAAAGAGAGATATTCCCTGGTTGTTTTCTATTTATCTTTTGTTTATACGTTGCTTAAGATGTATATCGTGTATTATTCGGCTGCGTTTCTGAAGGTATATAATAAATACATTAGCTTTGCCATTTTCAATATTTTCCTGGAATTAATCGCAACCATAGAGGCACAATTAAACTGCCAGCCGTTTTGGAAGCGCCAGCACGACCCCTCCACCAATCTGAACACATCAGGTTTATCCAATGAAAAGTGTATTTCTCAGCTCACAGAAATACCCGAGTAGTTACGGCTGCCCCTCCACACCTCAATCGTGGCACATAGGTAGGTAGAGTGGCCAATATATGTGTGGAAGGTTGGGGGTTTGAGACCACATTTGGTTACACTATTGGCCCAAAGTTATGAAGATAATGGCCTCCCTACAATGAAGCTGTCTGGGAAGGGAGTATGTAACCCTTTCCCAAACAATAACGACATTTGACCACAATGTTGCAGACGACTTTAGAAATCATTGTGGGAAAAGGAGAAATTGCTCGTAACGAAACTGTTGATACCCAGGCGCTTGTTTACAGGTGTGAGGACATTTTGAAGCCAAACATTAAATTCATTAAAACTGCACAACAGTTATACTGTTAAATGTTAAATGATATGCACTGAATAATAGTCATTGAAAGCAAAATTATGTCGTTTTAATTCTTCAACGTGTTTTATAGTCAATTCAAATATATTTCAATCTAAAAGCATGACATTGCTTTTACTGTGAATTGTTTAGATAAATTGACGCGTCTTGAATTGATTATGCTTTCAATTGATACATTTAATTGTGTTCCAAATACCAATACAAAGACTAGGTTGTTTCAACAAAATTTTATTTTGACATTCAAATGTTCTCCTCTGTGAACAAGATGACATTATTTTACTGGAACTATTGAATGCCAGCAAATGATGTGCTAGATAATTGCAACACGCAAAACTAAACTGCGTAATTCATTGCAGAGTGCGTATCTTAGCAATTCGATATTGATAATGTTTAGCAGACGACAATTAAATTGTTATGAAATTGGAGGGAATGTTTATCTCTCGAAGCCAAGAAATGTTTGATTGGAAGGGAGTTATTGAATTCCCCGAATGTTCTCTTATTTCGTTAAGACATTTCCACATAATGCCACACAGCAAAACAAGCGCAAGCAATTTCACCTTTTGCCACAATGCTTTTTCAATATATTCACATATCACAACAGCAAAACTGAAAAGATTTTCACATTTTTACAAAGCTTTCTTAAAGTCGGCTGCTTCAAGTTAAAAATGTCGTCTGCAGGTGGTAAAGAGTTAAACCCACAAGTCTTTTTTAATAATAGTTCATAATAAAAAGAACTCATCTCTTCATACAATCAACATCATTCACATCTTATCAATCCATTCACTCATAATGGATTTCGTAACTTCTGGCTTGAATAAAGCAAAAGACGAATAAAGTACGTGTAGAATACCATTATTTTATAAATCTATCAGAAAATATCGTAGCAATCAGCGAAAGTTGTTCTTGAGCAAATTCACATTTTGTCACACTGGCTTGTCAAATCCATGACCTACATGTTACTGTTAACAAGTTTATGTATACCTTGGTATTAATAATGTCAATGTTTTATAGGGAAAAAGTAAAAATAACGAAAACAAAAATGAAAAAAAAACACATTACTGAACGATTGTGAAGAGGGGAGTAAAATGAACATCAAAGGACCTCTGTCCAACTATAGATTCCATGTTATTAGGTAACGAATGGAATTCGAATACAGCGGTCGAATGGGTTTATTTGCATTATTTAACATCCAATTTATTGACTGTAAATTGCAGTCGGGAACATAATGCATTTAATCAAACAGTCTTCAAAGGCTTTCAATGGTGTGGTGAAGAACGTTTCTAATAGCATATGCGTGAATTGGCGCCTAAGATCTATCTGCACATTTCACATAGTATTTTTGTTTGTATGGTGTTAACGCGATATCGACATATTTTTCCAGTTATATAGCGGTTTTCCTTGACCACCGGTACTAGGTTAGGGCTCTGAAGTGATTTGCCAAAGGTCACTCCCACGAAACTAGAGGTGTCAGTGGGACGCTTACCTTCGATTCCGAGTTCTAAGTCTGCCGCCTTAACCCTTGGGCCATGTAGGACCTCTTTTCTTTGTCCAACCCGGAACATCGTTGTGAGGTTCATCTTATAAAGACGAAATGAGATGGCTTTCCTGCCAAAGATACAGTGAAGCCTCGTTTATCCGGACCCCGATTATCCGAATGTCTCGCAATCCGAACGAAAATTGAAAGTGAACGGAATTATTTGACCTGTTTGTTGCAGACAAGTTTTGAAAACATTGTGGGAAAAGGAGAAATTGCTCGTGACGAGCAATTTCTCCTTTTCCCACAATGTTTTCTGCCATATCAGAAGATTATTTTTGGGACGGTCGACAATTTGGCGTTTGCTAAAGTGCTATAAGTATACACGTGCATACAGACCGTTTATGTCTTAATGTGTATAAGAACATGCGCTACTTCATTAGTCCGGATGAATCGGTAATCCGGACATTTTGTTGGGAACGGACGTGTTCGGATTAACGAGACATCACTGTAATTCTTTTGTAAAGAGTCGTGACGTCATGGGTTAGGATGCATAGACTGGTACAATATGACGCTTTAAAGGTGGTTGTGCACAGATGTGAGAAAATTAAGAATTTATTTCGTTAAAACTGTGCAAATGTACTGTTGTATGATAGGCACTGAAAAATGGTCATTAGGAACAACATTTTGATCGTTTTCGTATGCTTTAAAGTATGTATACAGTGGATAACATGTGTTTCAGTCGAAAAGCGTGACATCGCTTTTGAGATCTACCGCATAAAAACGGTACATACTTAGATACGTTGACGTTTCTGAGTTAATCATGCTTGCAATAGCTATCTTCTAATTGCATATTAAACAACAATACAAAAACTCTATAAATTCAACATTGTTTACATTTACAAATGTTCTCTTCTGTAAATAAACACCTTTAAAGTAATGCTATTAAAATCTACATAGACTACACGTCCCCTTTTTTGAAATATTTCTTAAATCGAGTATCACAATAAAACGTTTGTGCCTTTCTGTCTTTTGAACAGGTTTGCTGTGACAAGACATTTCCAGAGTATGGCTGCAGTCAACTGTGTCTACAGCTCCCGTAATTTGGCATATCAGCGCGTGTAACGTAAAAGATAACAGCTTATCACAGACGACTTGTGATGCAGAAAGCTTAGATATGAGTTTTCTGAGAGACTAGTCTCAAGGGATATAGGCTAACTGTTTCCTTTACTCAACACAGAGTTCTACGTTGCAGTCGAATGTGGTTGTAGCTTTCGGTGATATTATTCACTTATTTAGTCATGTTGATTGAGTTTCATTTTAACCCTTTATAGATCACATTTGTGGTATGATTATTTTGTTTGTGCTATTTATGTGGGTTAAATGCGGCATTTAACGTCTTTTGTTATATTGCGTTGATGATAACACGCCAATCGTTCAGACTTGCCTCTGAAAGGGAGATAATACGCGATAAACTCCCATAGTCCTGGGTAATTGATTATCGTTCTTGGATAACTTGTTGCGTGTTGAACGGTACCATTTTTTCAAACTGAACCTTTACAGCGCACTACACGCCTTACAGGTTAATGTTTTTCAACACTTATTCTTGTCGTCTAAAGCAAAATCTCCATTTGCAGCAATGAATCCAATGAATTTGTAAGCATTTATACAAGGCATGTATGCTAAACATTGGAAAATAACAGATTGTGTATTGCGAAATAAGTTAGCCGCATGTCACGTTTTACAGACCAAAAACCCCATTTAAAGATATAAACAAAAACCAAGTTCTGACTACACCAAACACAAAGGCACTATGTTATCTATGTTTCTGTCTACACTAGTCTACAATAAATGACACCAGGTTATTACCTTAATAAAAGGGATATACTACCTTCATTAAAAGGATACACCCTTTTTGAAACTTGTATAATTCTGAATATGTATTAACTTCATTATCGTCTTGGTCCATTGTTATGTTCTGAAAGCAGGTTATAAGCGCTCATACTTCAGGAAACAATCTAATACAATATCGACTATGGAAAGTTGAGTATCGCGTAAAAATAGTTGAGTATCGTGTACGAAAAGAATATAGTTTGTATAAAGACGTGTGTAATATATGTTTATCCTGTCACTAGTGCCATTTTAGGACCGATAACTAGGTGCCGTATAACATTTGTGATATCCGGCACTAACCATGTAACACATGCACGTGACGAATCATGGCGTCATAAGAGCGCAATGACGTCATGTTTACACCATTCACTTATTTTTTCCTTTTTTCTCGTGTTTTATTTACATCTTGTTCTTTTGAAAGAATACATAAAGGTAACAGGATAAATAGAATATATGGTTGGTGTCTTTGAATTGGAAAAGTTATCGGGCTCGGCTTCGGATTATTATCCGTTTCGCCTTCGGCTCACCGGATAATATTCCTAAGCCTTGCCCGATAACATTTCCGATTCACGACACCAACCATATATTCTCTATTTACCTAACGGTTATGAGCGACAATGAGAAGCAAATCAGTAATCTAGCTGTGTAATCAAAGGTATCTGTATTGCCCGTAAAACATTTCATAAAAAGATAGAAATCCCAATCTCTGTAAGGTCCCTTTAATACATTTCCAATATACCTGTTCTAACCAGTACAAATGTAAAACAGCAGTCGACGTCAAAATAAAACATAAACAAATAATTTTGCTAATTGATATAAGGTAAAATTGTTACAAAATGATGAATTGCAGTTAAAAGGTGCTTTTACACAAATTTTGAGGACATTCTTAAGTTTGAATTATTAATTTTTTTAAAAAAACTGCTCAAAAACTGGATTGTTAAATCATAACCACTGAAGAATAGATATTGGAACCAAATTTATTTCGTTTTTAATTCTTCAAAGTGTGCATACAGTCAGAGGCATACAGTGAATCAATATGATTTTCAATTCTAAAGCATGACATTGCTTTTGAGATCTACCGCATTTAAACTGGACATACTTTGTTAAATTTACACTTTCTAAATTAATTATGTTTTCATTATCCTACTTAAAATTGAATATCAAACAACAATACAAATCCTTTATTGCTTCAATGATATTCTTTTCGTGACTTTCATATTTTCTCTTCTGTGAACAAGCATTTTTACAAGCCTTTAAAGGCTTGTAAAAGTGTTTGTTCACAGAAGAGGATGCGCAACAGTGATGTACGTATTATTAAGATCAAGAATTCTTTATTGCTTTAAGCTATATGGTTTCTCTTCAAACAAACGCATGCATGCAGAAAAACAAGAAGTAAAAGGTAAACCCAAAAACACACTATATCCAGGTAAAGGATTAGCATTGGATGGGTGGAAAATTCTTGCTTCCATGAGTGTTGTTGTATAACTTAAAGCTTCTGTTTAACGACTGGAGCAAGGCTATCGGTCGAGCTGTGGGCGTATAGTTTACGAGGCTGGCTAATTGAATACCAGAATTAAATCGACATTAAATGCTTCTGGAGAAGTTAACATCGAACCCCATTCATGCCACAGTTGTCTAAGACCGCTACGTACAAGAAAGGGATTCTCTTTGGTTTAGGATACATGTGACAGGCCTGCTTATTTTCAGGCCTGGTCCTGTTATCAGGTTTTGAGATTTCCTTCTTTGTTCATATTGAAGATGTTTTTATTCAGGCTTCAGGTAATGGTTTTCAGGCTAGATCGTTCTTAAATGATAACAGGCCTGGAACCAAAAAGGAAAAAAGCCCGGTTTCGGACAAGTATTGTAACGTCTATTGCGCCTTACCGTATGTACATGTATACTGATTCAAACACATTGCTGATGAATATTTCGTAACTCAATCGAATACTAGCAAATATTTTGTGATGGTGCGATTCTTTTTTTTTCCACAATGGTTACTTTCAAATACGTCAAGATTGTCGTATGATGTCGTGTACCATAATTGAATATAATATATACATAAATACATAAATGCACAAAACATTGTGCTTTAATGAACACAATTAATGTGATTACTCCACTTTCGTTTTTGACTTTCTTTAGAATTTCACTTGGGCACCACTTGAGAGTGTGATAGACATATGATCCTATAAATACCTGGTGAAGTGTTTGTTGTGAGTATTGTTGTGAATATGTTGAGCTTGATTTTACTATGCAATATGTTTGAAGAAACATGGTCAGAAATATGCAAACGCAATCTCATCAAATACACACCTTAATATTATGAAATGAATTTGTATGTCGTAAGCTTATTTTGGCTTTTTTGGACGACTTGTCATTTATTACTAAAGACCACGGAATTCCAGACTCTTATCGCGAACATCGGGAGAGCGCACTTGTCTTCGCGTTTTGTAGCGAAGTAATTAAACAACATAGTCGCGTCATAATCCAAATAGGAGCCATCATGTATAAGCCTTTAAAACAAACATTAACCCTTATAGTGCTGGAACCGACTTTATGCTTATGCAAACAGGTCAGATCCAGGCCAACCGCAAAATGAATTGGCGGCTGGCCCGTGATCTAACCTGGCTTGGTACTCTGAGTACCTTTCCACATCAAAAATGAAGCAGAAAGTTAAGGTTTTTGAAAGCAGTCGACACAAAAATCTATTTCTAGGCTACCCAGCATTCTAGGGGTGAAAGGGTTGGTCATTTGTGCGGCAGTAAGATTTTTCATTCGTAACGCGTTGACGGTTTGAATATAAGTTTATTATAGATTACTCAAACGGTTATCCGAGGTGAAAGAAAAAAATCATCGCAATGTTAAGATATAAGTAATAGTCCGAATTGCATAAAGTCAATATATAACCAAATCTTCTTATCATGATATCAAAAATCACTGTAACCGATGTTAAATATGCTTAGCATGGGTAACATGCTAATTTTGCATGCCCTTTATATGTTAATGAGTTTGACAAATAACTTATGTAACTAGTTAGGGGTTGGCTCATGAATGGCAGATATTCTCAAGGGATGAGTCGTTTTCTGATAAGCCTACAGTATCTATCCCCCACGGCATTAGCATGACTTCGACCGATTTTGATTGCTGTTGTTTTCTGTTTGCTTTATATTCTTATCTTGTGGCACGTGGGACATATTATTTGATAGTTCATAGTTTAAATTATTGTGTACGTGACATTAGTGGTTTTGATTTTGTCTGAAACATTGTGACACAAGATTAACGAATCATTCAATGTTGAAGCCATTCCTCCATATGTAAGTGTTTGACGTGTTTATACTGAAAGCAACAACAAACGACATCTATAGATACTGACGCATAACACTTACATTATTTAAGAAACCAGGGAATCCCAAAGATAACTTGTTTAAATATACATGTAGCAACTGATCCTTCAGTCACAATGAACCATATGCTACTGCAGAAGATACGTTGATTCGGATGTTATAAAGTAATGGTTAGACATTGGTAATCATACGTCTTCTAAAGTTGTTAAGCGTAAGCACAAGGAACGCGGTTGAAGCTTGCCTCATTAGTAGGGTCTGTCTATAAATCCTCGGCCTAACTCTGAGATTCATAAGTTGTTCGAGTAACTTAACAATCTTAATTGATTGAGTCCAGCCATTAAACACGTAAAACACATTACTGGACAAATCTAACGGAGTCTAACGCCATTTTTGAACATTTACTCGTTTCAGTAAACTAAAATAGAGTATCAATATCAAGAACAGCAGGTGCGATTATTTCATAATTATTATTTTTCTATTCCTACGCGTTTCGGCAGAACGCCTTCATAAGGGAATATGAACAGTATCAAATTTCAGTAAACTTCTAGTACTAAAATAGGGAAGTGTGCAACGTTCAAGAGTAATCCTCAATTACATGATAAGATCATTATTGGCGAACGTGGATCGAACCTTGGACGCCACGTGTCAAACCCCGGTAGCCAACTTCAGCGCCATCGCAGATTCCCCTGATATATCACAGGCACTTGTCTTGGTCGTCTGTATTCTGCGGTGTTAGATGGGGTCGGTCTGTTTACAAAGGGCCGAAAATAGAGGCTGCCGTCCCGGAAATGCCAGTGGTTTTTACGATGTTTTATGAGTTCATTTCACGGTGGACCGCACTGAGATGCGTACGTAGTGAATGGATTAAAAACTACATACTGGAATACAATTGAGGAATCAGCGTAAGTGGCATTTTAAGTTATAACATTGGAAATGGCATTATAATTTAGTTGCTCATTATAAATATGCATATATCTCTGTTATTATGTAATATCTCTCTCTCTCTCTCTTTATTATATACTTTATTTGTTATAAAGGAATCAAAGCTTAAAGTTAAAATAGGCTGCCTCTGAATTGCATGTTGTGGCCTAGGAAAAGCGTCGACCCAGGTTGCAGTACAGGCAGTATTTCGATGTTATAAATAATCATATGCGATGAATCATATACGACTCGTGTTTTTCGTATATAGTTCTGAAAATAATTAACCAAGAAAAGAAAATAGAAATTCGCTTATATCCATCAAAAGAAAACTGATAAATTTGTCCAATTCAATTGTTTTCCCCATTACTTTAATAAGTTAAATTTTCGTCAGCAAGTTATTATGATCTCTGTGCCAAAAGCCTTGTTATCATTTGAACAGTAGAATAAATCATAATTTGTATAGGATTTCGTTGCATCTTACTAAATTATCTTTAAACACATTCGATATATATACCTCTTAAAAAGCACACAATCAAAAGAAAACAACTGTGAACATGAAATTGTTGTTTAAATTTGATGCGGAAATAGCTTATTTTGTCGTTAGTGTTTGTAAAGAGTTTATGTAGAAACCAGCAGGAAAAAAGCGCTTATAAGCCACATATCAAGTACAAAGCGAGCTTTCACCAATTACCGAAACTGGGGTTAAATGGCAACTTTAAACTTAAGGTGCTTATTCACAAATGATGAAATTGAAAGTCAAAATAAAATGTCGTTGAAATAATTAATAGAATTTATATTTTGTTGTATAATATACAGATAAAAGTAGTTATTGAAAGCATTATAAATACAAGAATCAATAGTATATTGAGTATTAAAGTATATATAAGAATGATATCAAAACAGTTCCAGTGCTTTTACTTCCAATGGTTATTCTCCAGTAGGACCTATGTAAAAGAGAATAGATGGTTGGTGTCGTGAATCGGAAATGTTATCGGGCAAGGCTTAGGAATATTATCCGGTGAGCCGAAGGCGAAACGGATAATATTCCTATGCCGAGCCCGATAACTTTTCCAATTCAAAGACACCAACTTTCTATTCTATTTATCCTGTTACCTTAATGTATTCTTTCAAACAAACAAGATGTTAATAAAACACGAGAAAAAAGGACAGAATAAGTAGAGAATGATGTAAACATGACGTCATGTCGTTCTTATGACGTCATGATTCGTCACGTGCTTGTGATATATGGTTAGTGCCGGATATCACAAATGTTATACGGCACCTAGTTATCGGTCCCAAAATGACACTAGTGACAGGATAATATGTATTATACAACAGTACACATGATGTAGGCCGACAGTTTCAAAGGAATTGAGCTTTATCTTCTATAATCCTCAAATGTGTGAACAGGTACCTTTAAGCAACAACAAAGACCATTTTTAAAGTATCAATCCCAATTACTGCCTTTGTTAAAAAAAAAAGAATATTTGATAATGACAAAAAGATAAATGAATCATCACACGCAACTTATTCTTTAGTCGCAACTGTCTATAAAACTGTGTGCCCTTGGTGTGTTGAAACGTAAGGGTTTCGTTATTACAACAAACTTATCTGCAAGAATAACCGACAACTCATCTAATTGGAGTCATTTCTGAAAATGAGAATGTTTGACTCCATCAATTTACATCACATTACACCGAATTATGGCCTACATATTGGCCTATATGAAAATGCTGTTCGTTTTTTAGTTCTTCCCTTATTTTTCTTGGGTGTCGTCCTTTTAGAGGGTTTATCTTACATAATGTGCTATGTGATGCGAGCAACAAATAGTGAAGATATGATTACAACAATCTTAATCTCTAAATAGATGACAATTTTCAATATCTGCATTTCACGATATATAAAACCTGTGTGTTCATTGAATATTTGTGAAACGAGCATAAGAACCTTTAATGTTTAAACGTTTCATTAAATGTACACATTAATGTGCTGTATCTCCACTACATGGTTATGAAAGGATGTGAGGAGTGTATAAATAATCCAGTTTTCTGTAACTTGATAGTCCTGTAATGTCATTTTCTCGCTAGAAGATATTTTATTTTAAAAAGATTAACGCTCCATTTGTGACAAAGTCTTTTTATATTTTCCAATTGGACCCGCCACATATTTAACCCAGTACCAAACAATAACGACATTGACCAGTTTGTTGTCGTAGACTCTTAACAACATTGTGGGAAAAGGAAAAATTGTTTGAAATGTTTAATGCCATATCAGAAGATCCTTTTTATGATTGATCATATTTTGAAATGTCGTCTGCAAACTCCTTCAATTTGGGACAGTCGAAAATTTGGCGTTTGGTCAAAGGATAAACGAGGAAAAACTTTTCCCACAATGTTTAATGCCACATCAGAAGATTTTTTTTTTTTTGTTTCATCATATTTTGAAATGTCGTCTGCAAACTCTTTCAATTAGGGACAGTCGAAAATTTGGCGTTTGGTTAAAAGATAAACGAGGAAGTAAATGATTATCACATCTAGTCTTGGTTTCTCTTTTCCAGATGCATTTGCTTCCTTTCTACTTAGTCATCGGTCTCC
Organism: Cerastoderma edule; assembly: GCA_947846245.1. Taxonomy (NCBI): domain Eukaryota; kingdom Metazoa; phylum Mollusca; class Bivalvia; order Cardiida; family Cardiidae; genus Cerastoderma; species Cerastoderma edule. The sequence continues at coordinate 46,795,973 of OX401406.1, forward strand.
AAGCAACGGTCACGTATTCGGAGAAATTCGGAAGGCCGCTTAGACCCTCAGACAGCGATGACAAAGCCACTTATAACAAAGAAGCTGACGACAACGTGAGCGACCTCCCCGGAATCATGAAAAAATACCATCCCCAGGAAAAACACATGAAATTGAAAAAGCTATTGCGACGTCTGGGCGACAAATTCGACACGGAATGGATGGCGATTAAACGACCGGACGCAATTTCGGACGGCCCCTTTCCGGATACCCGTATGAACGTAACAACATCCGAAGGGGAGACGCGCGCTCTGGTACAAGCGTTTGTTACGACCAGAAATATCTCAATGACCGACTCGGACATGAAACCCCTGGTCCGGTTCTTATCGACACTGTCAAGCTGCTCGATCCGGTTTGAATGGACGGACCTCGGAGAGCTATTCTGGCCGCGGTACGTGAAGTCCGGGCTTTGCACTTCCGAGCACTCCTGCTCCTGGCCCAGTGGGATGACATGCATGCCCGGCGAGCTGAAGGCCATACACATCCTCAGGTGGCGCTGTAAGCGAAGGGGCGGGTCCAAGAAGCGCAGAATCATCGTGCGGGAGAGAAGGTACAGGCGGATAAAGAATAAGAAAGCGAAGAAGTTGTCGTGTTCCTGGAAAACGATACCATATCATGTACCCGTTGGCTGTGCGTGCTCATGTTAACTGGAATCGTTGCGGGACGCCTGTCGCTGGTTTACAGTTCACGAAATTTGAGAACGTCCTCAATCTTACTATTTGACATATTTTCATCGAATATTTTATTCGTGCTGAAATGATAAAAATGCCAGTTAAAACAGTTTCATAGCTGCTGATTCTCAGATCTGAGGATGTGGTGTTTGATAAAACACAAAATCTGAAAGATTCTTAGTATAAAAGATGTTTTGAGCGTCCTCAAATTAGAGATATTTCGTGTGTTAAATAACTTTTGTATAGGCTAATCAGCAGTATTTTATATGTGCAATCCGGCGCCGCTAAATGATTTCGAATACCTCTGCAAACTTTTTGAGCGATTCTACAAGCTAAGTCTTTGGTAGTTTTGTGGTATCATTACTTGTGTTACCTTCTGAAGCTGGTATGTTTTATAACCTACCATACGTTACTTTAATATGGTTGATTTAGGCCAGACTTACGGTCTATACAATATAATACATGTACGTTCAATTGGACAAACTGCATCGATAGCAATTCGGAACTCAAGATAACATGCATGGCTATAGTGTGTTTTATTTTCTCGTAAAAAAGGGAGGCTCCTAATGAAATTATAATTTAATCATACTGCCCATTAAAAGTTAGAATTACACCAAATATGCTCTTTAACGTAGAAAGGTATTGGATTGACAAAACAAAATGTTGACTTGTATTGGACAATATATCTTTCCAACAAATAGATTTATTCATTGAAGATACAAAGAGAGGTAATTATGTATATGTATGACGGATTTCTTTATATCTTGCTATATTTTCTAAATGTCTTTTCGTTAAAGTGAAACAAATCCGTGTCACATACAGTTAATACAGTTATTATGTGTGTTGGCTGAAGGGAGGTGTCTTTAACCCTCATAGTGCTGGAACCGACACCATGCTTTATGCAAACAGGTTAGATCCAGACCAGCCGCCAACTAAATTGGCGACTGATCTGTGATCGAACATGTTTGCTTCTCTGAGTATCTTTCCTTAACAAAATTAAGCAGCTATTTAAGGATTTGAAAGGCAGACAACACAAAAATCGATTTTTTGAAAACTATACAGCATTCTAAGTGTCATATTGCTTTTCAACGCCGTGCTCTTTATAAAACGGTCGAAAAGAATTAAAAACTCACGAAACCTATATGCCAGGTCGACCGGACTGAGCTATTTGTTTTAATAAAACGTTAGAAAAGAATAGAAATCTCACGAAACCAATATGCAAAATCGATCGAACTACAGTGAAGCCTCGTTTATCCGGACCCCGATTATCCAGATGTCTCGCTATCCGAACGAAAATGTAAGGGAACGGAATTATTTGACCAATTTGTTGCAGACGACTTTTGAAACCATTGTGGATAAAGGAGAAATTGCTCGTGAATAGCAATTTCTCCTTGACCCACAATGATTTCTGCCATATCAGATTATTTTTGAATTTCCTCACGTTTTGAACTGTCGTGCAAACTCTTTCAATTTGGGACAGTCGACAATTTGGCGTTTGCTAAAGGGTTATAAGTATACGCGTGCATACAGACTGTTTATGTCTTAATGTGTATAAGAAAATAGTCCGGATGATTCGGTCATCCAGACATTTTGTTGGGAACGGGCGTGTTTGGATTCACGAGATATCACTGTATTTGTATTATGCTCATAGTATAGACACCTCAGAACCTAAGCCAGGCTGATATTTTACCTAAAATGTTTACTTGGTGATGTGTTGGGGGTGGTTGCGATTATTCTGGTCATGTGGTTTGTGATTCATGGCCATGTGAACATTTTCATATATACTATGGGCTTTCTTAGTTCACCAGTACTAGGCCATGACTCTGAAGATGTCGTCTGCATGTGGTAAAGCGTTAAACTATAGGCAAAGGCGTACAGAGCTGATGAGGTTCGACATATATATCCGGAATGCTGGGTAGAGGTTATGCATATCCTTGCCCTTGCGTCTATACGCACTGCGTAGTCAGTGAGAAAGAATCGAAGGCTTAGATTGGGATGTACGCTGATGATTGGCTACTGATCAGTTCCATTTCTCACTAGTTTATTACCACTTGCTTTATTTTGTACAATAATTGGTTTTAATATCGCTTCAACACTAAATAAGTTATTGCGCGATACCCGGCTGATAAGCTGATTTAGGAAGACATACAATCCTCTGGGATTAGGACCAATGTATGAGCCAAGTTGAACATCTTTTTTCTCGAATTATCCATGCTTAGTGGAATGTCTACGTCCGGATCACACGGAGTAAGAACAATCGATATTAGGCAGCCAAGATACAAATTACCTCTCTAGACATTCCAAACCTTCTGGTCTCGAGATCGATAACCAAGCGGAGAGTATCTCATCGCTCGCGTAAAACCATGATGCGACCTCTGGCAAGTCATGTCAGAGCCCTAGCCTAGTACTGGTGGTTCCAGGAAAACGGTTACATTGTTGAAAACTTGTTCGTAATGCCTTAACCCTTTCCAAAACAACAAACTTTTCGACTGTCCCAAATTAAAGAGTTTGCAGAAAATGTGATGAAATTGAAAAATATTCTTCAGAAAAATCGAAAGAACTTCGTCACGAGCAACTACTCCTTTTCCCACAATGTGTTTTAAAGTCGTCTGCAACAGATTAGTCAAATGCCGTTATTGTTTGGGAAAGGGTTAAACACCATACAAAGACAGTGACGCCGGTTTCGGTTGTTTTGTAGGATAGTCTTGCATACCATTCGATGCGAGAAGGAAAATGGATCCAGACACACAACCTCATTAATAGGGCGACATAGAAAAACTATCGTAGAAAACCCGGTGTAAGGTATCGAAACAAGGTTTGAATTGGATAGGTAGGGTTCTGGCAATCGGTTGGCACTATCAACACAACATAGATATTTTCACGCTTTCACGAGCCTACAATGTACGACTTGTATAAATTGTTGAAGAAAGGAGATGTTACTTGTGGGTCTCATTTCATCGCAATGGTTTCATCCATTTACCATGAAATAAATCACTTTTCACAAACTCTATGTGTCTGTAATTGCTTTCAATTTGGACCACAATAAATAAATACAAGGAAATGTGTTGATAATAACAGAGAAGACATTGTTTTGAATTTGAATTAGACTAAATGTAAGGAAGTGAGTTGATGATTATATCTCCGATATCAGAAGTCCCATTCAGAAGCAAAGAATGATTTAAAAAGAAACTTCTTTGTTGGATCTTTAAAGATGTAGTCATAATTAAGGGTCGTCTCAGTTCTGGATACAGGATGTAATTAAGCGTTTGGTTCGCAGAAAGAGCAATCTTCTATGGGTGGTTCTATTAAATTTTGTCAGGCAACGCAGACTTTTGGTAAAAACCAATCCTCCTATGGCATTCTGCGTCAGTGTCAATATGTTAGAGTCCACAGACAACACATTTTGCAAAGCAAAACTTTCCTTGCTAATCATGTACATTTAAGTGTTGTGTCGTAACCACTGCGTTCAATACAGGAGCTGCTCACCTTTGCATTCTCTCCAATTCGGTGCAGTTGTTTCCTAAATCCTCTGCTAAGAGTATGTCAAGACCACAAACACAAATACAATAATGGTAGTTGATAACATATTGTATCTTAGAACTGAGACAACCATCTTCTAATGACCACTTTTCGAAATAGCCATACAAAGAAAACACAGAAAACTGTTCCCATTATTGAAACACCATAAACAAACAAAGAACCCAGATTATGTATTAGTAAATTCCTTTATTGAAAGCCCCTTTCTAGCCCAAACACAATTTTATAAATCCACGCCATGTACCAAAATACTTATCCCCCAGACATTAAATGGTCATTAAGGAAGAATTTTTACCAAGCCATAACGTGATCTAAATTATTACCAACGGCAGAATACCTCTAAAACAAAGATGGTAAAACAGCATCAGTTGTCTGCTAATGATGTCTTCCCATTTACATAGTGTAATGAGCAAATAGACCTCTGAAAAGACACAAACACATTTGATCAGAGAAAAAAACTGTTGTCCATTGATCAGTTGTGTTGTCTTTTTATAAAACCGCAGGTTCTCTATAACAATGCATTAGGTTCCCAATTTTGCATAAACGTTCAACAAATGTTACCATATGCTATTGATAGACACACTGAGTTATTCTACAGTCAAGAACAATAAGTATAATTCTTTGAACCTGCTGTACAAAGGAACAATATCTCATTTCATTGACCATGAACATAATTAAGTAGGTTTGTCTGGGGATAAGTTTCGCATGCCTGTGTTCATACCCATGTATAAAATATCACAAAACAAAAGGTTGAAGTGTTTTTACGGCAGTATATCATTTATAAATCTGGTATAAATAATCTGGATAAAAATTAAGGAAGATTTATATATGTATAAAAAAAATGAGAAAATAAGCAGAAACAAAAATACATATACATCATAATTACAATGTAAATAGATATACTAAACATGAATCAAAATATATAAATGGCAAGAAACTTTTCACCTTTTAAAAATTAATCAACAACAGAAAGCTTTTAATGATTACAGCAAAATATAAGATTCAAAAGCTTCCTAATTGCAACATCTCAAAACAATAAAGGTTTCAGCCCATTTACATCAATTAATATTGAACATGTATTGCATTTCATCAAGAAACAAAATTTGATAAAAAATAACTGAGACACAACACTTACTAAAACGCAAATGTGTAAAACATTTCATAATACAATATAAGGTATTTTCATAGTACAATAAACTTCTTACTAATAGTGTCATAAAACTAGAGAGGAAGTTTTTACACTACTCATTCCTTGTTCTTATTTTTTCATTAATACCTTTACTGTGGTTTTAAAATGTATAACCAATTAAGTATTCGCTAGATAGGTTATGATAATAAACCCACTGTTCTAAACCAGTGTTTGTTCACTAAAGCATTTACAATGTTTTTAACTGTCTGAATACAATATGATTGCTGGTATATGTTTATTTCCTCATCACCCTTCCATACATTCAGATAACCATTGATAGATTGTGTTGCAAGGAAAATGAAATGTCTCATAAAAACTTCTCAATCATGTGGGAAAACCCAGAAAATAAAGTTACACGATATCTCATTGGGAGGTTGTCCTCGCTTTAGGTAATGGTAAAATATGAGAGATGATTTGATCATTGCATCTCATGATGAAATAAAGAACACTTTTATTGAAAGATTCTTCCTCTTCTCAACTTATTCGAGTTTTCAAAAGTAAAACTATTTCCCTTCAGCCAGATATCTACTAATTGTGCAAAGAGGACAAAAGAGGAAAAATTACGCCAGTCGCTATTCATTAAATGTTCGATGTTTTACTTGGACATGTCACCAAGGACACCATTGAAGTGTTCCATGAAAATGTCCACATGACCTTTATTAAAGGTCAAGGTTGGTCGGAATCTCATGGTCATCTCACCACATCCTCCAGTATGAACACCTATAAAACAAAATAAAATATTGTGTTTATTTACATGGGTTTGACATCGGGTCTACATTATTTCAGTTAGGTTGTGACACCAAACTCTTAATAATAAAGGAAATCCCCAATACTTAACAGCCCATAAAGGCTGGTCAAGTCAAGCAGAACCATCGGCATTCTGTTAGTTAGTCAGTAGACTACCTCTCATGAAAATCCAAATGCCATCACTGGGGTTTGAACCACACAGAGAGAGACCATGTGACAATTCTGTACTCAAACCACAAGGCCATGGAGGCTTCCAGAGAAACATTTCACTGGAAACATGGGCACATTCAGCATAAAACATGTATAACAAACATTATTCTATTTAGAGAAATTTGACATTCAAAAGGAAATCAGGTTTTGTATAACATTGCATCAACACTATTTCAGTTAAATTATCCTTTTATTGGAGGATAATCAGTACAGCTAAAAGGTAACTTTACGATAAGTGTACAAAGCTAAAGCTTATTCTTACCAATCAACCAATACAGGGTTTATCAAAAAAGGTTCAGAAATACGTCATGAAAATGATATTGTGCTGCAACAAGTCAGAGGAATTGATCTCCAAATAATTAACCCTTTACCAAACACCAAATTTTCAACTATCCTTATATGAAGGAGTTTGCAATAGACATTTCAAATTGTGAGGAAATTGAAAAGTAATCTTCTGATAGGGCAGAAAACATTGTGGTAAAAGAAGAAATTGCTCGTTAAGAGCAATTTCCCCTTTTCCCACAATGTTTTCTAGGGTCAACAAACTGGTCAAATGTTATAATTGTTTGGTACATACAATGCTTTATTACTTGTCTATCTACAGCAAATGTGCTTTATTGGAGAAAGAATGCGGAATTACCTCTCTGCCTAAGCTGGTGGATAACTTTATCCCTGGTTTCACCATTGGGAAAGTCTATGGCACAGAAAGTACCCAGCCCTCGGGCGTTCCTCAGAATGCTACTGTATTTCCCCTGCAATAGAAAGTTTTTTAGCTTGTTTAATTTTCGAATTTCAGAATTATCTTAATCTTATATCTCGAGGGTTCAATGCAAGACTATAGCAAATGCTTCATAAACATGAAGCACTTGCTATAGTATTGCATTGAACCCTTGATCTGTAGATAGCCTTAAAAAAATTGTTTGAAGAGGACAATTTGTTTCCATAAGCATTTTCTCAATATCCAAGATTTTCTTTATTTGTGCACTAACCTGTAAAGATAACCTCAGTGAAATGTATTTTTGTACCTTAACCCTAAGAATGCTGGGTTATTCTTTAAAAATAGATTTTTGTGTCGTCTGCTTTCTTAAATCTTACATTTCTGCCAAACTTTGATGAGATACTCAGAGTAGCAAACAGGTAGGATCACAGGCCAGCCGCTAATTCACTTGGTAGCTGGCCTGTATCTAACCTGTTTGCAATAAGCATGAAGTCCATTCCTGCACTATAAGGGCTTAATAGAACCCAACAGTTTACCATATAAATTCATCATCTACACAGCTTTTCAGCTTTTGAATAACATTCTTGCTTTTAGCAGAAAAAAACAAAAAACAAAAAAAATTTAGTTAAAACTTATTTAATTTACATCCATTGTGACGGAAGCTTGATGCTTATTTAATTCACGCTCGATCAGTGCTTTCTTGATACTACACCAGTGTTCGCGCTGATTTATTGGTTAGTCCCAGCAATTTTCACTTCTCCTTACGAGGATCAAACCCAGGACCCTTGGTAAGAGAGGCCAAGAGGCCGACGTTCTCCCACTGTGCCAATGTTGCCCACTGGAATAACAATTTCCTTCTCAATTACAACTACTAAATGGTTAGATAATAGAACAGACTTTATTTTTTTAGGTCACCTTGAAAACACTGTTCTATAAAATAGGACAACTATAGTTTACCTGCATATCTTTGAGTCCCTCTTGTAGGTATTGTCCTGTGACCTTGACATTGTCAATAAGGTTATCTCTTTTGATGACCTTGACAACCTCCTCAAGTAAGATAACCTTGCTTGGATCTCCTACCCATGTGTTAAAGATTCTGTACCCCTACAGCAAAGAGAAAGACAAATTAATTCCTTTTAGCCCTTTAACCCTCCCTTAGAATGCTTGGTAATTTTCTTAAAATGTAATTCTTTAGCCATCTGCTTTCCAAAACTTCAAATATCTGCTTAATTTTGATGAGGAAAGATACTCAGAGATGCAAACAGGTTAGATCACAGGCCAGTCGTCAATTTATTTGGTGGCTGGCATAATCCTTGGCCTTTTCTATACAGCTTGTTTTCCTTTAGCAAATTGATATGTCAAGGGTTTGATAAAAAATTGTTGTTCATCGTTCATGAACATAGTCTTGCATTGAACCCTACAGATCAATCGTTCAGTGCAAGACTATAGTAAGTGCTTCATAAACAAGAAGCACTTACTATAGTCTTGTACTGTACCCACAACATGTTTTAATTCAGACTTCTTTCATGGATCCAAACACCAAGCATATGTTGAAGCTTTCCTTTCTCATTTTATCAAACAATCAAGATACAAAACTGCAAAGAATGCTCTGAAATTGTTGCAGAAAAACTAATTGCACAAATGGGCAGAAACTTCTTGGCAAAAATGATTTTTACATTTCACAAGAACAATATCTGGATCATAATTCAACATCATTTCTGTAAATTCTTCAAAGGACTTATCAGCAACTTTGAGTAAATACCAAGAGCTTTGCAGCTTAAAGTGAACCCAAAATACATGCAAATCTAAGAGTCAAAGGGAGGGAATGCTTGAAGTATAAGTAAAAAATGACATTGGATTGTCTTTCTTGGATGAGATTGACATGTGCTCATACAATAAATTAAAAAGCAGTGCATCATTTGCACGGACTATTGATGGACTATTACATTTCATTATTGAGATTTTGTTTGAAAAGTCTAAATGATTGTCATTCGTAGACATCATTACATACCATAAGAATATAGGGCTGCTTTTGAAAATTTCTTGAGGTCCTATAACATTTTAGTCACTATTTCTTTTTAACCCATTACCTAACAATAATGACATTTCACCAATTGTTGCAGACAACTCAGGAAAATATCAGGGGAAAAGGAGAAATTGCTCAGAACAAGCAAATTCTCCTTTTCCCACAATGTTTTCTGCCCCATCAGAAGATCATTTTCCAATTTCATCACATTTTGAAGTGCCATCTGCAAACTCTTTCAATTTGAGACAGTCGAAAATTTTGCATCTGGTAAAGGGTTTAATGATGTTTTTTTGCTCACTTTGTCTGGTCGCATAGAGTCCTTGTGATAAAATCCACCCGTCAACATTTTCTTACTGAAGCTCACGATGTCTGGGGCATCGGGTAAGTCAAAGAGCTCATGCGCCCAGAATGCACCAGTTGGGCCGCACCCGGTCTGCACCTCGTCGATCAAGAGACCCACATTGTACTGAAATGGATTGATATAGACCATTTCACTCAATCTCTAACCCCTCTCACCTTAACTAATTGCTTTAACGCTTAAGCTGGGTAATTTTCTCAAAAAAGACTTTTGTGTCATCTGCTTTCAAAAACATTAAATATCTTCTTAATTTTGATGAGGAAAGAACTGATGCTCAAAGAAGCAAACAGATTAGATCACAGGCCAGCCGCCAATTTACTTGGCAACTTGCTTGGTTCTAACCTGTTCGCATAAGCATGAAGTCGGATCCAGCACTATAAGGGTTAAACAGGTGGTTATATGGCGGCTGGCCTGGATCTAAATGGTTTGCATAAGAATGTAAGTCGGTTCCAGCACTATAAGGGTTAACTAACTTTGTTATGTCTTATTTAAATTGTGGGTAGTCACAGGAGTTATCATGATTACCCTCAAAATTGGATTTATCATAAAGATTTTGAAATAATTCACATACAAGGCTCTGATACACAAATGTTAAACTATGCCATGTAAACAATTTCCTACCTCTGTGGTGATTCGCCTCAGACCTTGAAAAAAATATGGAGTAGCTAGATTGTCTCCCCCTTCAGCTTGAATGGGTTCAACGATGCATCCAGCAACGGGATTACCCTTCTGTTTGTACTCAACAATGCGAGCTTCAACCTAGGGAAAAAAATAAGTGAGTTTGATTGTTATTGGCTTCTACCAATAGAAAGAAAATTTTATGTTTGGTAATCATTTGCTAATATTTGGGGCTTTTTCAGGCAGAGCATAGCGAAATAAAGGTTGTTAAGGAAAATCGCAAATCTTTCGGTTTAAAAAAAAGTATTGTATAAAATTGAAAGTCTAAGCCCTATGTTTTGAAGACTCAGAAGCTTCAAAATGATATGATTCTCAAGAGAACTCACAAAATAGGAATTGAATAGTAGTTTCTGAAATGTGTAGTATCATAAGAAATTAGTTTTGTATGACCAGACAGTCAGGGTTTCCATCCCTACACAGAATATCATGTCATGCAGTATTGCATTGTGGGAGCATATGTGTTCTGTGTTAAACATAAATGAAATGAAATGTAAGTCACATTTTATACATCTAAAAAATCTGTCTTAGAGCTAGTTGCCCACCAACTACTAAAATATTTGTTTTTGTCGGGGGTTCAACGCAATACTATAGCAAGTGAAACAAACGTGAAGCACTTACTAAAGTATTGTGCTGAACTATCAATGCATACTCTGATGGGGTTCCGTTATTCAACTCCCTGTTTAACTGATGGATTACATTATATTGATCAATTTACATTACTTACCTCCGCCAAGCATCTATCCTCTTCCGCCCTGTTCTCTCGTTCGTTTTCCTCAAGGGGATATTTGAGAAGCGGAAAACTCGCCATTGGCCAGTCCAGCGCAGGAACATCCAGCTTGTGTAGCCATTTAGAGCGTGTGCAGGAGAGTGAGCCTAGTGGTTAAATTTACATTGTGTCAATATCATTTCAGCCTGACTTATAATGATAGAGGAAGCCCCTTAGCCCATAACCAAGCAATAATAACATTTGACTAGTTTGTTGCAGACAACTCTGGGTAACATTGTGGGAAAAGGAAAAATTGCTCTTTTTGAACAATTTCTCCTTTATTCACAATGTTTTCTGCCCTATCAGAAGATTATCTTTCAATTTCATCACATTTTTAAAGGTCGTCTGCAAATACTTAGAATTTGGGCCAGTCAAAAATTTGGCATTTGGTAAAGATCCAGGCCAGACATCAAGTAAATTGGCCGCTGGCTTGTAATCTTTCCTCATCAAAATTAAACAGATATTTAAGGTTTTGGAAAGCAGATAACACAAAAATCTATTTTCAGACTATTACCCAGAATTCTAAGGGTTCAAATTCTAAGGGTTAAAAAGGTATTTGTAATTGAAATCTTTACAACTGCATATGACATCCACTTCTGTTTCTTTCTATTTGAACTGTTCATTTACCCCCACATTCTAATAGGCATAAATCAGTGATTATAGTTATAGTAAGTTTTTGATATAGGTCCCATATAGGCCCTCTTCATCGTCGCCATACCAACGTGTTTCAGTTTTTTATCAACTTTTATGAATACATCAGTACTAGGCTAAAGCTCTGAAGTAATGTGCCAAAGGTCACCCAACGAAACAAAAGGTCTCAGTAGGGCTTGAGTCTGGGAGCCCTGAGTTCTGCGTCTTCCACTTTATCCACTGAGCCACGCAGGTAAGGTTGGCACTTACCAATTGTTCGTCCATGGAAAGCGTTTGTAAATGAGAGAATACTGAGTTGGGGCGAACCAGGGGGCTTGTTTAACATGCTGGAATCTTTCTCCAGCTGAGTAATTTCTGCTCCACCTCTCTGGTCTTTCTGTAAATAGGAATCATGTTTAACTATAAGTCTCTTTCTAAATTGCTATAACCCTTTCCCAAACAACAAATTTTCAACAGACCCAAATTGAAAGGGGGTGCAGAAGACATTTTAAAAGGTGATGAAATTGGAAAATAATCTTCTGATAGGGTAGAAAACATTGTGGGAAAAGGAAAATTTGCTTGTTACAAGCAATTTCTACTTTTTCCACAATGTTTGTTAAAGTCGTCTGCAACAAAGTGGTCAAATGTCGTTATTGTTTCGGAAAGGGTTAAAAGCTGTTTTCAACTTTTATAGCTTATTACCGACACAGTGTGCACTTATATGCTTTCTTGAAGGACACTTCCCATTCAAACAAATTATTGGAGAACTTATCCAGGAGAACCACTAAATCACTGTAAATATCATAGATCTTACTAACATGATACAATACTCTTCAAACCTTCACTTAATTGTCAGAAACTGTAATCAAATTGAAGGATAGGCATCATTGAGAAAAAGAAAATCATGAATAGATTGAAATAAGAAATATATTTTTTTATTTACTCAAAATAATAACAAACATATAACCAGTACTTGCACCACTTGTGGACTAATGATAGCGCCAACAGTTAGATTACTGTGGATTAATGAAAAATTTCAAAGAGGATCCCGAATCCCGATAATCAGGGGATTCAAACCCAAGCCCCTTGTGTCCTGAGGCTGATGCTCTACCACTGGGCTATTGTCCTCCACAAAACAAATCTTCACTTATTATGCAAACATGTTAAGTGAACGGAATACTGGTTAAGAAATCAATCGACAATAGATCATAAAGGAAGGAAGTATCACAAGCAGTTACCATATATTTGAAGAACATGGCTTTAAATCCGTTTTCAGCAGAGCAACTACCACATGCCATCGTCTGGATGTTCTTCATGCCTTTTGGTGCAACCTGAAAACAGTTTATGAAACAAGAGCATTATTAGCAAATTACATTTTTGCCACAGTGGTTACTTAACTCTTCTAACACATAAAATAATTAATTATAATAAATCGTGGGTTCATTGCAAGACTATAGTAAGTGCTTCATGTCTATGAAGCACTTACTATAGTTTTGCACTGAACCCTCCATATGCTTTAAAAGGAGGTCAAATAAGGATTGGGTTAAGATGACAAGTTTTGCATTTTTTCGCAATCTTTTCATGTGATAGCTGCTGTAAAAATGTTCAAAGTCATTGTACATTTTATTTATTTACGTGGCGAGGGTTCAGTGCAAGACTATAGTAAGTGCTTCACAAACATGAAGCACTTACTATAGTTTTGCACTGAACCCTTGATGGGGTTTTATGTCATATAAACATTATTTCAATTATTTTGCGATGCCCAACACTTAGTGATGGAGGAAAACCACATAATCAGCTGGTCAATCCTGGTAGCACCATTGGCACTCTGCAAGATAGTCGGGAGACAACCTCTCAGGAAAACCTCACAGGGATTTAAACCCTTATAGAGAGGGGGCATGTGATTTCAAGTTCTGTATAGTGCATTTTTGCGCATTTAAAAACAAACTTACAAGAAAATTGGCAAAGGATCTTATTGTAAGAGTGATTATTTTTGTCGCTTTCATTGTTTATAATTACTGTTACAATTACCAGTGACTGGCGAAGAATTAATTAACCAATAAAGCATTTTTCTGACATCTTTCTTGTGTATCACCATGGTGATCAATATTTTGCTATCCTAGAAATCTCCCCATTTTTCTAGACCACTCATTCAATCTAACCCATTGTGGAATTCTATTGGAAATTTCTAATAGCAGCAGACAACAAAAAACAAAGTGGGATATTTTCTTTCTAAAATACGATAGAAATCATTGTGACAACAAGAATATCTCATTCATTTTTAAACATTTCTGATCATCTCAAAAGTGTGTCTTGAGTCTTCTGCCATAATGTTAAAAAAAAACACCAGAAAGCAAGGCTTAACTTTTCAGTTACAGTCAGGTATGTTCTAATTGGGAATTAATGGGGTCAATAACGAAGTTGCGTCTGTCAGCATCACAGGGACTCAGAGTCAGGGTACTATTGGGGGTTAATCACTATATATTTATACATAGCCATTACACCCCTAATAGTACCCTAACTTTGAGTCCCTGTTTGACAATAGTCAAATATGTGTAAATACAAAGAAAAAAAATGTTTACTTTTCAGTTACAGTCAGGCGTATTATAATTGTGAATTAATGCAGACAATGAAGAAGTTAAGCCTATAAACAATAGTCAAAAGCTGATATATGTACATAAATACCAAAAGAAGGTTTACTTGTCAGTTACAGTCAGGCATGTTCAAATTAGGAATGAATGGAGTAAATGACCGTGATGAGTCTGATGACAATAGTCAGTAGACAGATCAAGTGACCTCCCTTTGACCTGTATCTTACCCTAGCGATCATTCACCGCAAGAGGACCCTGTTAACAGACATTCCTCTTAAACAAACAGTTACCAATACAATTGGATACTAGATGGCAGTATACAGTTATTTCATAGGCAGTTTTGGAATAGTCAAAACTGTGGTCCAGAGGTGGAGGGGATGACTTTTGAACTGTTGAAGGATGAATTTTTAACACTTTACAAAACGCCAAATTTTCGAATGTCCCAAATTGAAAGAGTTTGCAGACAACATTCCAAAAAGTGATGAAATTGGTAAGCAATCTTCTGATAGAGTAGAAAATATTGTGGGAAAAGAAGAAATTACTATTTACGAGCAATTTCTCCTTTTCCCAAAATGTTTTCTAGAAAGGCCAGCAACAAAGTGGTTAAATGTCGTTATTGTTGGTAATGGATTAACTGTTGACCCAAGGCCATAGGCCGAGGGCAACAGTTCAATATGTCATCCTCAAAACCAAGGGACCAGACCACAGTTTCAACTGTTCCACAAATGCCAATTAAATAACCGTTTTATAACCTAATACATTATATAAATTTCAATTTGGAGAAGACATGCACAAAAACAACATTTTTCCTCAACACTTATTTTTGGGATTCACTGGAAAAACAAGCTTAATACTTGTGGTCAACAAGATTAAAATTTAATCACTTTTACATTCACTGGAAAAACAAGTTTTATACTTTTCAACTGGATTAAAGTTATATCACTTTTAACTTTTAAGTAAATATAAAGAAACGATTAGTGAATAACTGGTGTCAAAAATTTGGGAAAGCGGGATTTTCTTGTTAATAATCAATCTGTTTTTTAGCCAGAATGGTTCAACAAGCTTTATGTATGCTTTACAATGTATATCAAAGTATAAACGCATTTGGGCCGCGTCACGCCAAAAGGGACACTCGGACATAAATAAAAACCGCTGATTCAGCTCTTTCTTAGCGCTATTATTCCAGCATCTAGTCACAACAGTTATCATTTGTATTTATTTAAAGGTAGAACTTGATGTCCTCTAAGATGGCAAACAGTGTAACCCCAGACTAGCCGCCACGTCACTGGTCTGGGGCTACACTGTCTGCTATGTCCGAATGCCTCTTTTCCCATGACGTGGCCCATTTTTTGCTCATTGTATAATTATATGACCTCACACGAATTCTTCCATTTCAGTGCACAAAGGGTATGTCAAAGTATTGAATGTACATTTCCAATACGGTGCCTCCAACTGGAACGTTTCGTTCAATAATCAATACACGAGTTTAAGAAGAGCACAATAAATAATGCAAAACATAAAAAACACTTCAATCATCCAGATTAAAGAAGCATATCTTATATAATATACAATAAATAATACAATATAATAATCTTCTTGCAATATAATACAAAGTCATTAGTATATTACAAAATATCAAAATCAATATCAAATACTTGTTATATCATTTTATATGCTAACTTCTTTATTTCTCCCCTGAATCCGTTTTTGTGGGTCCTCATAATGATCACCACACTAATATAATGACTATGGCTACACTCAAAATAGGATGATCCATTGTAATGGTTGGGACCAAATGAAACTATACTTGCAACCATTTGAAGATTACAAACTTAAACAAAAGGGTATGGGGCATGCTGCCTGGAATCAAATTTTAAGGAGTATATTTGAGCTATTCCATGCCTTTTCTTGAATTAAAAAGCTATGAGACCACATATTGACTCAAGTACTTTACACAGAGACCATTATATTGATTCCAGTTCAATACAAAGAGACCTGAGACCAGAGGCATTACTAGCATATTCATTGATCACTTTTTACAATAAGATTGCTTCCAGACATAAAAGCAATCTGTATACACCCACCAAGAAGCCTAGTGATTACTTTATTCACAGGGCCACATGCACAACCACAGGGGTGTTAAGAATTAATTGATTGAACCATAGTTGCAATAACAATACTTATAGACATCAGAGCATTCTGTAGTTTGCCTATCTAGCGAGGGGCCTAGTGATTTCAAGTTTCAACAATAAATAAACACTCTAATCATATGGCCACACAGCAACAGGGGTGTTAAGAACTATTTGATTAAACTCATTCCCAGATATTTGCCCCCATCCTCCCTTGCATTTGCCCTCCAGCACATTTGCTGTCTTTTTGGTATAGGGTAGTCTTTGCCCCCAAATCTGTTTTGTAAAACACAGACATTTGCCCCTTACTACATTAAATGTTGGCAAATCATCTAAGATGGCAATCTACAATTCGACAGTCAAAAAGAACCCACTTCATAAATGAGACATCGATGCCCTCATAAAGAATTATGAATACAAAAATTTAAAAAAAAAAGAGTTAAATGTTTGTCCGCTTGCTAACATTGAGGGTAGAGCCCCGAATATTGAAAAGGAGCAAATGTCGGGTGCGTTTCCTATATCAATTAAACCCAAACTGCAATACAAATACTTACAGTCATCAGAGCATTCTTTAATCTGTCCACCCAGTTCCCTGGGGGATAAACACCAAGGGCAGGACGATTTACAAACATCGACTGAAAGTAAAAAAAATGATACATGATAAAACTAAATATGCATTTATCAAATTTAAACCTAATGATACATTTATTGAATAAATTAAAATTTGACATGTTCTTTTATATCATATCAATAATTTGGTTTCTTAATTCATTAATTTTGCATCAAATGCAGAAAAAGGTTCTTACAACTTAGATAAACCAGTCTCTATTATGCTTCCTGGATATATTTACTATTGAACTATAATTCAATTTCTAAACTTATTCTTTAAGATTGATTGGGAAACAAGTTCTTACTACTTAGATTAATCTCTCTTGATTCTGCTTCCTGGATACATAACCAGTACTCACACCGAATGTGATTATTGAATGTTTGTAAGCCAAATCCCGCTACTCACAGGATTTGAACCCACAACCCTAGTGTCCAATTCACATGGCATAGATTGCTGAATAATGAAAACTCACTCTCCAATATGAGATTTTTGGAATTTTCCAAGTGTTAAGCAGAAGCAGATGCTAACAGTTACTGTCAAGTATGTGTCATATAGTTTCTTCTAAGATATTAGGCAAAATAATTTATCCTTTAGTTACAGTGCTTTCTAAAGCCTAAATCTGCTGCTAGTACATCAAATATGGTGTATATTGAAGAAAGGATTATATTTGATATGCGTCTGGGTTCCTATGAATGATTCTTAAGAAAAGGTGAATTAATTTCCCATCAAAGTTATTAAGATTTCATGAACTCATAAGGTCTATAGCAAGATCCCAAAAGGTAACCTTAATTTGTCAAGACCTGCAATGTCATGATCACAGAGGATAAATAACAACCCCTAATAATTGCAAGGTTAGATTTATTATAGTTAATTATTCATTGACTGGGATCAATTTATTCTTTGCCTCAGTGGTTTCTATAGTCGTCTGCAGCAGAAAGGGCCTAGTAAGCTATTATCTTGGTATACCGGTAGCCCTTATTATGCTGGAACCAATTTCATGCTTATGCAAACCAACAAGTAAATTGTTGGCTGACCTGTGATCTAACCTGATTGCTACTCTGAGTATTTTTCCTCATCAAAATTAAGCAGATATTCAAGGTTTTGGAAAGCAGATGACACAAAAATCTTATTTGAGAAAATTACCCGGTATTCTAAGGGTTAAAGGGGGCCACAATAAAGGTCAACGCCCCTTCATCTGTAAAGGTCAATGCACTTTATAAGGGGCATATTACAGTGAAGAAGGTAAATATCTACCTCCTTATATATGTAACAAATGTATACCACCTCACTCACAATATTTTGTTAACTTTTGACCTCTGACCAATGTTGGCATAATTCTAATCTACAAACTGTTTTTTTCTAACTTCTTACTCCAACAAAAAGCTATTTGTCATCCATAATATAGACTAAGGTTACCAAGACAAAATAAGTCAAAATAGAATTGGAAGAATATCTCTCATTGATTGGCAATTAAATTGGAAATTACTCAAAAGCCTAAAAAAAAAGAAATATTTAATTTTTTTTGTGTTTTCTAGAATTAACCAATTACTTGAAAATAACTTACTCCTAGTGACAAAGGAGATTGTTCTGACTAAGCTTCATTTAATGATTTAATGTTTAATTTCACAACACTAACATGAAAACTAGCCTACATACCCTTGAACCATATACCTGAGGTTAATTTGAAATATGAGTCTAGAAATGAATGTCTCACCCTATTCTTTGGGTTCATGAATGCTGCTGTCATTGCTGGATGGTTGTAACCTGCAAAGATAAAATAGGACAAACTATATTGCTGGATGGTTGTAACCTGCAAAGATAGATAGGACAAACTATAATGGTGCTGATATGCGAATATCCATTGTGGAAGGCAGTTGTCCAGGGGTAGTGTGTTGGCCTCACGACACAAGTAAAAATCTTGTCAGATCTTGTGGGATCCACCTTGAGATCTGTCATTAATCAACATTCGGCGCGAGTATGGTTATGTATCCAGGAAGAAGAATCGAGAGTGATTATTCCATGTTGTAAAAACTTGTTTCACAATCAATTGAAAAAAAATGTACATAACCAAAAGGTACAAATGATGTAATCTAACAATAATTTGCACATTAACTTAAGGCAAGTGCTCAGATTATGGACTTAATAGAATCTTCCGAATTGTTTCAATATCAGAGACTTTTTGGACCTATCTCTTATAAAGGGGAAAGGTTTCAAATATGCATGTACACAAATAATGATGATTCTATTGAAAATCATTGAAACAGTTTAGAGACATGAAAATAGTGTAAAATCCAAAATTGAGCCAATATTTTATTAAGGAGAAAGGGAAATTCTTTGTATCTTTTCAAGTAACTAAAATACTTTGATTTGAATGTAAAAATCCATGAGAAAGTTAATTCAGGTGAAAACAAGTGTATCATTATGAAATGACTTAATAATTGTCACAAATTTACTTGTGTCAGATGAACCTTAACCCTTTACCAAAAGCCTAATTTTGGACTGTCCCAAATTGAAATAGTTTGCAGACGACATTTCAAAATGTGATGAATTTGAAAAATAATCTACTGATAGGGCAGAAAATATTGTGGGAAAAGGAAAAATTGCTCGTCACGAGCAATTTCTCCTTTTCCCACAATATTTTCTTAAGTTGTCTGCAACAAAGTGGTTGAATGTCATTATTGTTTGGTAAAACTCACTATAACATAGATCAAAGATTGCTAGCTCGTTATCTTAACTTTTTGTTGTATGCATGCATTGCAACAGAATCGTGTAAATGAGGTATTAATGCATACTCACACAAAATACTGCACACAGAATACAGTTTACATAACACTTATACATTTGCGTGACTTGTTCATTGACTCCTTTTCTTTAATGTCTAGTAATAACACCCAACGAAAAAAAGATATTGAAAAAAATATTCTGAGCAGAAGACAAAAAATATGCTGACAAAGCAAAAAAATGAAAAAAGTTGACAACATGGTTATCAACAAAGAGACCATAAAGTTGAGTGTTTTCATCTAAGTCACACTATAAAATATGACAAAGGTATTATTATTGAGATGAAAAAGCCTGATAAGAATGATGATAGATCCTTTGGTAACATGGTACAAAAATGTGTTGTTACCATTAACATCTGATATATACTCAGTTTGTTAAGTGTATCATCTGCTGTCAGTTTCAATTTTGATCAGTGCAAACAGTTCAAGTGAAAGAGCGAGTAAATGAAAGTTTGTTATAGTCCGGCAGATAATGCGATGGACCGTGCAACGTCTTCTATAGAAAATGTTTTTGCTTTTTCTTGTTGTCAGGGCATTACTTAAGCAGAATCTGCATGATGACACCTTGTCACCCTTGAGCATTTCTCATAATTCAAGATGGCGTCCAAAATGGCCGCCAAATATCATATTGGGTATAAAATATGGTTATATGATGGATTTGATCATAGATGTTCTCGTGTAAAATGATGAAATATTGTAAGAACATCATTATGATAACAAATCTGCAATCTTTTAACAACATGTGGTATCACTTTTGGATTTTTAGTCGTTTTTTTAAGAAATTGGTTATGCGGAGAATTGCGCTAAATTTAGGGGATTTTTATGAACCAATTATGTAATAAGAATTATATCTCTTAGAACACAATTTTGGACATTATAGTGTGCATTTCGATTCCACTAATATATAATGTCTTGCTTAAAACCATTTTGGAAACTTCGATTTGAAGATTACATACATTTTTTTCACCTTTATGTAAGCAGTCTCAAAGTAATGAAAGAATTGCTTCCCTTAATAAGCAGTATAAAAAGTTATTTCCCTTGATTCAGCATCACACCATTTGTATCATTGTCAAGAAAGTTATCTTTGCAGACATTGCTTGATCGAGATACCAATCAGGCCAATACATTAGAAAGCATTCTTAAAGATATTGCACAACAGAGCAAAACAGCAAAATTATGGATTGATTGTCTCATTAAAGGGGTCTTATTAATGATGATACATGTACGCGCTGAGAGAGAAGGTGATTGGTGTTTGCACTTGTCAGTTGTTAAATCCATGCTCCCATACTTTTTTAATGCTGGACATGTTAACTTTGCCCGGTATGGATCATACTACTTGCGGTCTATGGAGGCAATACCATTAAGTTTATCTGAATATCATCTGCTGTTAGTTTTGATTTTGATCAGTGCCAACAGTTCAAGTGAGAGTAGGAGTAGATGAAAGTTTAGACTGATGATTGACTGACATTCATTTTCATTCATGTGCCAAGAACAGGATAAAATGTATGTCATTTCATACATTCCTTCAAATAGGGATATTTGACTTGTTCAAATAGAAAGTAACAGCAGACAACAACAGTTACTTTAATTCTAAAATTCTTTAAGAAAAAAAAAAAAAAAGATCTTCACTCTTAACCTCTTGCAGACAAGATTTTTTTTTACTTGAAGCAGATGCTTTAAGAAAGGCTTTGTAAACATGTGAAAACCTTTCCGTTCTGCTGTTGTGACATGTAAATAGACTGAAAAAGCATTGTGGCATAAGTAGAAATTGCGTGTGAGAAGCAATTTCTCCATTTGCCACAATGCTTTTGAGCTTCAAGAGCCAAAAAGTGGAGTTAAGTCATATTTTGTAAAGATGAATTATGCAATAAGAATGAAAAAGTGCAACAAAAGGAGACATTGCTGATAAGGAGCAACCTCCCCCAATTTTGTATGTGGTATTGAATTGCAGACTGTGAAATTTAATGAAGGAGTGGACTTTGATTTATGCATAGAACAGGAAATAAGTGAGGGAAGTCAAAAGAGATAAGTTTTCATTTGTAAACTGAAGCACAACGAGGGTTGAGTACAAGACTATCATAAGTGTTTCACAAACATGAAGCACTTACTATAGCCTTGCATTGAACCCATAAATTACTAATGTCAAGTGCTTTATTCTAGATCCATCAAAATGTGCAATAGAATAACTTTCTTAGCTATATTTCAAGGACATTCTTCGTAGCTACCGGGTAGTTTGTTTTGTGGTTATCTGTAGTTATTTCTGATGAAATCTTAATTTGTCTGCTGCATACAGAATAAACAAAATATCAGTATAAAGTATGCAAGTTTGTTTCAATGACCTCTTTAATCCTTTACCACCAAATTTTCAACAGCTCCAAGTTGAAGGAGTTTGCAGACGTCATACGAAAATGTGATGAAACTGAAAAACAATCTTCTGACAGGGTAGATAACATTGTGGGAAAGGGAGAAATTGTTCTTTATGAGCAATTTCTTCCTTTTCCACAATATTTTTTTCAGAGTGGTCTGCAACAAACTGGTTAAATGTCGTTATTGTTTGGTAATGGGTTTAAGTCAGCCAAGAGCTAAGACCCAAAGTCCAGACAATTAGATATGCAATGACATGAACTCATACGTCAACAGCTATAAACCCTTGCTTTATCAAAGTCATTTTTCAAACATGTTACTAAAGTCTGTTATACATGTAAATGGACAAGAGATAAATGTGAAAAGGCATTACTGATTTATATCAGTTGAAATAACTGTGAGAAAAAGAGAAAAAATACTGATCAATGGCAAAACCTCCTTTTGTCACAATGGCTTAAATTACTTTTCATTCTGAAAGCATTCTCTTGTCACAATGTGTTCATCAACTGAGCCCTTGCCTTATCAAAATTATGTCTCAAACATGTTACATAGGCATGCTATACATGTGAATGGACAAAAGATATTAATGTGAAAAGGCATTAAGGATTACAAATAACAAACAAAAAAGAGAATTTGCTTATCATGGGCAAGTCCTTCTTTTGTCACAACGATCAGTCCAGTTATTGCCGATCATGAAAAAATTCCCCTCTTATTATGATGTGTTTAAATATGCACCACTTAAAGATAGGCTAAATACATAAAAATGTTAAAAAGAGACCATGACATAATAATTCACAAATTCTTCACAAAGCCCTTAAAGATTGAGATTCAACATATATACATTATAATGAAACGGTTCCTTATACAATACATGTATAAACCATTTCAATAAACGAATTTGTCAGAATCAAAATATGGCAAGTGGAGAACATGGTGAAAAGATGGGATTAACCAACCTTTTAAAACGATGAGGATTAGATATAACTTAAAATTCCATTATTGGTAGAAATGTCATCCATTAACCCTTTACTCACACCAAAGAGATTGCAGACATCATTTCAAAATGTGATGAAATTGAAAATAACCTTTTGATAGGGCAGGAAACATTGCAGGAAAATGGGATTTGCTTGTAAAGAGCAATTTCTCTTTTTCCCACAGTGTTTTCCAAAGTCTACTGCAACAAACTGGTCAAATGCTGTTATTGTTTGGTAATGGGTTATGATTTTACGAGTTTGCATAAAAATAAGTATCAACTAACAGGTGTGTATTTATGCCTCACCCGATTCCCCAATATTAAACTTAGGGACTGATCCAAATCGAGAACATTAACAGGTGACAAGATATTTGCTACATAAAATTGGGTAGAAAAAATTGTGCCAAAAGGATAAATCACATCAGATGTGTCAAAGTAAGGTATTATGGGGTAAAGAGTTAAAGTTTTTATGTTTATCTATCTAACCTTGTCATGCTTGCACAAACATGACGTTAATCATAACCAAGGTTTTGACTATTAATCATAGTCAATTGCTACCATAATCATGCTTTTAAATGAATCCATGTCATTAAATTACTTATTCATGTCAAGTTTTTCAGGGGAAGTTGTTCATTATCATATTAAAATAACCTAGATTCAACAGATGACTTAAATAGATAGTAAAAAATAATTGAAAGAAATACTTTTTGAGGTCTGAGCTGATACAATGTTTTTCCTCGTTCTTCAGATAAAATAAAACCATCATGTTATTACAATAATCATTCTTAAACTGAAGAAAAAAAACATTGCGAAATTTGTGCCTAGAAACTTTCTTAACTCTCAAACCATTAGTACTAAGCAAAACCAATATCACAAAGTAATCTGTCTATCACATATTAAATTAATGCTGTCTGAAGCTGCTTCATTTCAGAAGAATCACAAAATCCTGGGACGAAATAACCAGGAACGACCTATACAAGTCTTAGCAATCAATACTTTTTATCTGCTGCAAATTGAAAGTAACAGCAGATGACAATAAAGAGTACATAGGATGCATGCACACTGGAACCCTGTTTCTTCACAATCTTCTATATAAAGCAGGTTTTGATGTATCGAGTCCTGCAATTTTTTTCTTCTTCATAATCATAAAAATATTGTTAATATTTAGAACTATTACGTGGACACTGATTTTCCTGTCACAGGTTGTTTATTTTGCATACCTTCGACATAGTTATCAAAAATGTGAAGATAATTTTGAAAAAAAAATAGGGGGACATAAAGATGTCAAGTCAAGACAATACTAAGTGTTTCTTAAACATAGAGCACTAACTTATTAATAATTGGCTTGCATTGAACCCTTGATATAAAAGAAAAATGCTTTTTCTCCAACTGCCATCTCTAAATTTAGACCAGTGTGAGGGTTCAACGCAAGACTATAGCAAGTGCTTCACAAATGTGAAGCACTTACTATAGTATTGCTCTGATGGGGAATTGGTTTAATTGTTTGGTGAGAACAAAGCTTCCAATTACTTTTTCCAATAACATGTTATCCCAATTCCATTGTCGCAGCTGTCTGATAAATTACCCACAAGGAAAAAATAATGAAACAAATGCATGAATATTCATACAGTTCTGTTGTTTTTCCCATTTTCCCTTTAAGTGTGACATTGATAGAAAAGTTTGAATACCATATTCTTTCTACCCCAACCAATCAATTTTAAAAATAATTGTCATACAGGAATGTTTTCACCATTATCAAACAATCCTTTATTCTTATACAGGATACTTACTTTATGATGTACTTTTTTATCAAAGAAATATCTTGGAATATCATTAATTTTTCAATTTTAAATGCTTTCAGTGATTTTAGCACAAAACCATCCCATGATTTTCCACCTTAGCTACAAAATTTCGTACATTTGTAGAGTTTCAATGAGCAACTCCTCTCTTTCTAACGCTAAATTCTTGTCTTTGTTGGAATATGTTTGAAGTCAAGTGTTGTATGTTAATCCTTTCATTTTTGGAAATTTAAAAATAGGTTTGTTAAATGCGTAATTATTCATATAAAACAGATGACTAAAACATCCTTTCCCTCATGTAATAAGCAATGTTGTAGGGGTCTCAATCTACAACGTAGAGTTGAATGTGTAGGCAGGCTTGATAATTTTGGATGGTTTGTGGAGGTCCAAGGTTTGAATCTGGCTGCATACTTTCTGCTTACATTGGCGCCAAATATAATAACCCATGAGAGCAGACAGTGATAGATACTCCAGGTTTGTTCACATAACAAATGCTGATCCAAGGAAATCGACACATACTTCAATTGTGTGGGGGAGTATGTATTCAGGGACTTAATTTAAAAAGTAGAGTTAAATGTGTAATTGGGCTGGATAGCTAGGTCAATAGAGAATTTTCACAGATTAAGTAGGTTCTGGGGTTGGCTCTTTGTCTGGCTGCATGTTTTCTCACCTTGGTTACAGCATGTCAATAGCATAAGTTCTTCACATATATGAACCACTTATCAGAATTTAAAACAGATCCCTAGATTTAAGTACAATGTATATGCTTTTTAATGATATATAATTTGCCAGAAACGGACAAGTCTAGAAAATAATTGTCAAAAGAAATGCGATACATGTATCTTCTTTATTTGCAACAAAAGCATCCTCATTATATCACAAAGAACATTCATTTTCAAAACATTGTTGGCTATCTGATATTCCTTTCAATTAGGACAATTTAAAAAATATATACCATTTGGGAATGCAGTCAACCAGAAACTATCATTATATCATTAAGTAAGGCTTTATGTATTAAAATACACATAAAAATTCAAATCATATGAATATTTTAACAGTTTGCATTGTAAAACCAGATCATAGCTGGTGTGGAGATGATCTATCCAAGCCTACAATCTATCTTGTCTGATATGGTCGAAAGAGTTTCCAGATAAAATTTCAAAATGTGATGAAATAGGAAAATAATCCTTGTATAGGGCAGAAAACATTGTTGGTAAAGGAGAAATTTCTCATCATAAGCAATTTCTCTGCAACAAAGTGGTTAGATGTCGTTATTGTATGGTAATGGGTTAATGCCTTGGTAAGGGAATAAAAAGGTTGGAATTATCCTGTAATTCACCATTTTCTACAGATGCCTCATAGAGATTGTGTTCATGGATGTGGATGTGGTCTCATTCCGAATAAAAACAATGTATGAGGGAATGCTTGAATATTCCCAACAAATAGGTAATACTCATAAAACTGATAACTCATAAACATCTATAATAAAATCTAACTAGACCATCTACAAATATTGATTTTAGTGTTAATAAAGTTAATCTACAAAATAAAAGGAGTATATTGTTAAGTACCTTTCATAGAGTTTGCATACACTAAGAGACACTAGCTACCTGTACCCAAGAAACGCAATTGCATACACATTGTTCAGGAAAATGAAAAAAAAATAAAAGTCCAAAAATGCAATCAATCATTCGCCAGTCAAAGTCAAACGGTTTAGGTTCAACATAATTTTTATATACCGCAAATCAGGTCAATACCCCCCAACAATCTCTTACCTGAAATTGTGTACACTTACAAAATGGTTTAGCTACGCCCCTGACTTAGAAATGCCTTAGAAAAACTTGCATCTCCCACAACCATGGCATGTAAGTCACCTATTCCGGACACCTCGGCCATTTCTTAAAAAAGCCTCAGAAGCTATGGGGAGCCATTTTGAAAGTAGTCCGGCAACATGGCAGCCACATAGGGCATGTCTGTTTGCAATCGTATCTACTCGGCAATCCCTGGCACAAGCCGGTGATTGCCGAGAAGATAAGATTGAGGTAATATGAAATACAGATGTGTTGATATGAAAATATTAAATGAATAAGTCAATAATAAAACATTCAATTGTGATTTTTAACCAAGATGTGTGTATTTATATTAATATTTAGTGTAATGTAACAAGCATGTTTCCCTAGAATATCTGGTGTATTCATGAACGACCTACGAGGTATATCTACCAGCTTGTGCCGGGGATTGCCGAGTAGATACGATTGGTGAGACACCGTAACATTCCATATAAATATGTATAAAACACAACTCACCAATGGGAATGCTCGCTATCTGTGTGTAGAGATCCAACATTACGTTCCCGTCCACATCCACCAGGTAGTTCCCCTGACTACGGTCATAGTCACAGAACAGCTGCACCGACCCAACATTCTGAATGGAAACACAGAGAACTAATATGTCAGTAAAGTATATCTTTAACTATAAGAATGCTAGGTAATTTTCTAACAATAGATTTTTGTGTCATCTGCTTTCCAAAACCTGAAATATCTGCTTAATTTTGTTTAGGAAAGATACTCAGAGTAGCAAACAGGTTAGATCACAAGTCAGCCGCCAATTACCTTGTTTGAATTACCCAATAAGACATTTCTTTCAAATCATGCAGATTTCCCAAAAATTCAAATTCCCACCAGTTTTTTGGTTTACCGTTTCATCAACTTCATCCATGTAATTTCCCAAAATCAACAGGCCTATAAAGCCTCTTCCATATTCAGGGCAAAAAGGATCAGAGTACAGCTGTTTTTTAAATTTCAAATTTCCTCAAATCTGTGAAAAAGTACCTTTAACTTGTTCCTTCAGTATTACACATTCAAAAGCATCAATAGCAAGTGACTCAAGAAAGAGTTGTGACAAAAACTCCGTCCTCCTTTTGTCACAAAGGGTTCTGTTATCTGATATTGAATTCAATTGGGACCAAGTCACAAAATCCCATATGTGGGAGGGAATGAGTGAATGAGCACCACTTTTATTTCAACAAAATATTTCATGTAATCCAATAAAGCTTCCACATACCTGGAGTTGATCAAGCTCCTTGAGAAGTTGTTGAGATTTTGGCCCCGGAATGGGCGTGAGTACATGCGGGGCGCTGGGTTCGGCTACCTCTTCATAAGGAGCATCTACCTTCTCTGCCGCAGCGGCTGTACTGTATGTCGCATTTAATCTTTTACCTGAAATTACAAACGTCGGTGAGATAAGCTGGAACAGAGACAAGAATTCCCCAATTATATTATGTTATGTCAGACATTGGGTTAACGGTTATTTACACAAATGTTTACTCAACGAAGGCAATGTGAAAGTGCAAACAAATAAAATGGAGTTGAGACTCATTAGAGTTATTTACGACGAATCTTATGAGACTGTCCTTAATATTCAAATTTGGCGATTGGCAAGTGAACGATTGCTTCAAATTTGCTAGCAAAAAGTTCTTTAATAATAGTCACAGCGGTTCTAAAAATCTTGGAGATGGATTTAAGAAGTTTTTATTCAAAATAATGGGTTATAAAGATTGCTTAACCATTTGATTGCTTGGTAATTTTCTGAAAAAAGATTTTTGTGTCGTTTGCTTTCCAAAACCTTAAAAATCTGCAAAATTTGTTGAGGAAGATACCCAGGGTAGCAAACGAGTTAGATCACAGTCCAGTCGCCAATCTATTTGGCGGCTGGCCTGGGCCTGGATCTAACCTGTTTGCATAAGCATGAAGTCCTTTTCAGCACTATGAAGGTTAAATAAAGTGATGCTCAGATGATACATCAATGCATTGTTAGACTATCTAAATTTTAATCATTCTACACAGCCATGTAAATTTGCAAGTTTGTCTATAATGGAAAGGGTTTACTATTGTACAGTAGTTATCAATCGTTTCTACTCGGCAATCCCCGTAACAAGTCGGTATACCTCGTAGGCAGTACATAAATACACCAGAGATCCTGGGGTAATTCGCCTTATATCCGGCGGATAGCGCAAAATGCACACAGGCACTAAATATGTACTTAAATACACACAAATTGGTTATATATCACAATTGAATGGTTTTTTATCCTTTTCATTAAAGATGATCATATCAACACATCTGTGTTTCATATTTAGATACGATTGCAAACAGACATGCCCTTCGTTGCTGACCTACTTTCAAAAATGGCTCCCCATTACCTCCGAGGTTATTTTAAGAAATGGCCGAGGTGTTCCAAATGCAGTAGTTATATCAATCGTATCTACTCGGCAATCCCCGTAACAAGTCGGTAGATATACCTCGTAGGCAGTACATGAATACACAAGAAATCCTGGGGTAATTCGCCTTATTTCCGGCGGATAACGCAAAATGCACACAGGCACTAAATATGTATTTGAATACACACAAATTGGTTATATATCACAATTGAATGTTTTTTTTACCCTTTTCATTAAAGATGATCATATCAACACATCTTTGTTTCATATTTTGTCAATCGGCTCTTTTCGGCAATCCCCGACTAGTGACGGGGATTGCCGAGTTGATACAATTGGCCCTTCGTTGCTGACCTACTTTCAAAAATGGCTCCCCATTACCTCCGAGGTTATTTTAAGAAATGGCCGAGGTGTTCCGAATGTAGTTATATGGCTACTTACCCTTAGAATGCTGGGTGAATTTCCTAAAATAGATTTTTGTGTCGTCTGCTTTCCAAACCCTTTAATACCTGCTTAATTTTGTTGAGGAAAGATACTAAGAGTAACAAACAGGTTAGA
Source organism: Cerastoderma edule (assembly GCA_947846245.1). Taxonomy (NCBI): domain Eukaryota; kingdom Metazoa; phylum Mollusca; class Bivalvia; order Cardiida; family Cardiidae; genus Cerastoderma; species Cerastoderma edule. The sequence continues at coordinate 46,825,562 of OX401406.1, forward strand.
TCACAGACCAGTCTTCATTTTACTTGGTGGCTGGCCTAGATCTAACCTAATTGCATAAGCATGAAGTTGGTTCCTGCACTATAAGGGCTAATAAAGGGTTATATACAGTATCAACTGGAGATAAGGTCTAATCTTGCAGTCACAACAATTCTACACCTGACTTCTTGATACCTGAATACCTGGGTTGATAATATTACACATAAAACTGTCCCATTTGGGGAATACAACCTTCTATAGGACACTCCACTTAAAATGTGAATACTTTAGGTCAAGGCCATGAACCTCATGCTGAATCTTGAATAAGATATTTCTCCTCAATAACATCATTTCAAGTGCTCAATGCAATACTTAATGTGTCACTTTCTATAGTGTTACATTAAACCCTTGCTCATGTTCTTAACTTTGTAAGCAAAAACGAAATTGGAATATGTTTGAGAGATATTGCTCTGGAATGATATGCATAATGTTCCATTTCTATAATGCTAAACTTACAAAAAAGTTACAAAAGGCCTATAAAAACCCGGCATTAACTGGACAAAATTCCATGTTTAAATGCCATTTCAACAATGTTTGAGTTATATTACCCCTTCATCTGGGATTCACCATTACTGGGCTAGAGCTCTGAAGTGACTTGTCAAAGGATACTCCCACAAATCTGTGGTGCAGGTGAGGTTCAAACCTGGGACGTAACCACCGTGCCATGCAGAACCCCAGGACTGACTCAGATAAAAGTCCAATGTCTGCCTCTGCTTTTTATTTTTACAGGTGAAGAAATTATTCTCATGCATGAACCCATTCCCTCAAATGGGATATAATTGGCTATACTTGAAATCAATTACAGGCAAAAAAATTCAAAATTGACACACACAATTTCCTTCAAGATATTGGTAGAATCCAGCTTGATACTATAGGAACATTTTGCTTAACAAAGGCAAATTTCATTTTGACATGGTGGTTTCTTAAATAGTTTGCCTATTAACTGATAAAACAAAGTTATATAAGGTAATAGCCTTCAGCATCTTTTATCAAACCCTTACAGTCTTGGAACTGACTTCATGCTTAATGATGCAAACAGGTTAGATCCATGCCAGCAGCCAATTAACTTGTTGGCTGGCCTGTGATCTTACCTCTTTGCTACTCTGAGTATCGTTTCTCATCAACATTAAGGACATATATAACATTTTAGAAAGCAAACAACACAAAAATCAATTTTTAGAAAATTAGCCAGCATTCTAAGGGCGAATAAAGCAGAAAGGTTGTCTGGGAGTCTGAATGGCTTTTATGTAAGTTACATGATAAACTGATAGGAAACAGCTGCAACATAAGGGTTTGTCCGATAGAAGCTAGAAGCACATATTTGGCTACCTCACATATTCAACTCCTTTACTCTCCACCCTCATTGTGTCACTTGTCTAAATTGAAAGCAGCAGCAGATGAAAAAATAGAGAGCTTAATGCAACACTATAGTATGTGCTTCAAACATGAAGCACATAATAAAGTCTTGCACTAAACCCTTACAATGTAGCATGAGGAAAAAACATGTTATCTATGGTACTGCATTGAAACCATTGTGGCAAAAGGATGAAATATTTATTACGAGCACTTTATCATTTTGTAACAATCATTTCAACGATATGGTATGAAGTGTGAAATCACTGTGATTTGTAAAGACTTATGCAGCAGATGCATCAGAATAAGTCTTGATGAGAAACTCCCTGATCGTCTAAGGCTTACGTTCAAACTTATATTATCAACAAAGGAGAAATTGCTTGTCACAAGAAATATTTCCTGATTGTTTAATAACAAGCTATTCCCCACTTCTCTGTAGAAAAGCTGCATAACAAAAAATAAGCATAAACAGCAGACATTCTAATGAATCTAAATGACAAAAAATGCAATTAATTGTTTATAATTTCTTCTCCATTTGCAAAAGCGACTTATTGATTTTCTTTTCTTTAGATCTTAGATTACAATTTTCTACCATTTGAGCTTAACCCAAGTTTTTAACAAGGTAAAGAGATGGATCCAGATAGGATGATCACTCTAATTACTGTAGTATTCACAATCTAACTACATGATTTACGCTCACAAAAAAATAACTTGAAAAAATAACCTAGATTAAAAGAATAAATGAATGGTGTTTTAAGGCGCATCGACAGGTAAAAAGAGAAGAGGGGGTTTGTAACTCACAAACAACTTGCTGGGAACTCTAATAGAACGTTTACCTCATTGTTTTACATTGATTGTAAACCTTAAAGCTTGTTCAAAGCTGCTATCCAAAACTGTTTCCTAGATACTAAACCAGTACTTGTGCCGCTTTTGTAGGTTTGTCCAGGAAATTTTCCCCTCACCTTACAGGGATTCAAACCAGGACCCTAGGTACAAGAGGATGACGGTCTACCTCTACCTCACTGTCGCACAGGATTGAACATGGCAGTAAAGGGGGGAATGAGGGATTGCCAACACTAACTGTTCCCATCTCCAAACGAAAAAGCTTCCATTGACTACCAACAGCATAGGGTTCCTGGGAGAATATCTCAATTACTTCATTCTCATCCATCTCGAGCAGTATTAATTAGCCCTTTTAGCGCTGGAACCGGCTTCATGCCTATGCAAACAGGTCAAATCATAGGCCAGCCGCCAAGTTAATTGGTGGCTGCCCTGTGATCACCAAGTAAATTGGCGGCTGGCCTTTGATCTAACCTGTTTGCTACTCTGATTATCTTTCCTCAACAAAATTGAGCTGATATCTAAGGTTTTGGAAATCAGATGATGCAAAAATCTATTTTAAGAAAATTACCCAGCATTCTATGGGCTAATGTCTTGTAAGCATCCCACAACAGGTGAATGAACGCATATTGTCTAGGCATGAGCAGAATATGAAATCATACTATACTGGATGGGTAAAAAGGGGCAAAAACCTGCCTCCTAGAAAGCATCCTCAGTGCACAACAAAAGACACTCTCTCCCAGGGTACCCTGAATGCTTACTCTTCATTTCTTCTCTAAACCCTGTATTGAAGGAACTCTTAGAATCTTCTCCTTTAGACGATTCTAATGAGTACCTTCAAAATATGATTTAACAAGACTTAACAGTTTTCTGGCAGATGACAATTTACGCCTGGAGTGAAGCGTGTTTTCGCATGTTAACATCTTAATTACTTTTAGATTCTTTATGCAGTACCCTCTTACAGATTGTATGTTTTGATTCAATCTTATAAAACATTTTCCCACATTAAACATGAATTAATTGCTTTTCTTGGTTCATGGCTTTAATTAAAAGCATATGGAATAGGGAGGTGCTTTTGGTCAATTATTTCTTTCTTGATTGTCTACATATTCATGTCAGCACTAGGGATGCAAGAAATAAATGCCAATATATGATTTTTTTTATTCATAAACAGAAGCACATTTCCTGCCCAATTAGGCTGCTTTTCTATTTTGAACAATGACACTGTGACAATACAAACATTTCGAGGGTTTGATGCAAGTCTATAGTAAGTGTTTCACTTTTGTGAAGGACCTGCTATATGGTCTTGCAATGAACTCTCAATTTGTTCATTACTAAAACTGTCATGACGTATTCAATGTTTCGTAATTCTTTCCTCCTTACCATCTCATTTTGATGCATCAACTTGCAGATAGAATTGAAATGTAAAACCATTGTGAGAAAATGAATAGATTTTCCCTAATGATTAAGATATCCTTTTCTCACATGTTTCTCCCCATTATTACAGGGACAATCCAGATTTCATGGCTGTGTTCCAGTAAATGTTGTCTAACCCTTTACCAAATACCAAATTTTCAACTGTCCCAACTGTCTTTCAATTGAAAGAGTTTGCAGATGATATTTTGAAATTTGATGAAATTGAAAAATAATTTTCTGATAGGGCAGAAAGCATTGTGGGGGAAAGGAGAAATTGCTTGGTAACAGCAATTTCTCCTTTTCCCACAATGTGTCCAGAGTCGTCTGCAAGAAACTGGTCAAATGTCATTATTGTTTGGTAACGGGCTCTTGCTATCTTGCTTTCAACTTTGACCTGACATAAATTTCTGAAGGGGAATTGAGTTGATCACAGCCAACCGTCTCTTATAAGGCAAATTGTTATACATGTACAATATCCTGCAACTTCTATTGGTATAAAGTAAATTACCCTTACTTAATGCATGTTAAGGAGGATTACAAATGCCCACTTTAATTTGACACATACTATACTTAATATAATATCCCAGATCTTTGTGATTGCAAACTTTGTAAAATTCATTTACAAGTTACAAGTGTACAAGTTATGAAACCTTACTAAATCAATTCCACAATAACCATATAAAGTTATATAATTATAATGCTATATTTCCTTTCCTAAGATATTCTAACTAGTAAGCATATGTCGTCTGCTCGAGCTTACAAATAAAAATAAACAAATTACCAACAGGATATCTATTTTGCACAGTGTTGTTACAAGAATAGCGTTCATCACATGAGTAGCGTTCATTCACTTGCAAGCTGCCTAGTAATGATAGAAACTCACATCGATATAGTTAATACGATGCGCGTCAGATTAACAAATCATACTGAATCCCCTGCAAACAAATCACGAATCAACTTACTTGTTCTGAAGGCTTCTCTTCCGTATTTGCGCAACACAACACCACAGTTTCTAGTTGCCATTTATTTCAAGTACGTCGCTCTTCGTACCGCACGAGTTTGTCGTCTGCTTTCAATATCGGGAATGGAATGGCGTAGTAGCGTAATCCTTAATTTTGTAAACACAACGTCACGTGATCTCGATTGATACACTGTCCGCAGAAGTGAAGGCCCCAAACGAAGCGGGGTAAGCATGGTACTACGCAGTGACCTCCCTTTCCATTTGGTTTAGTTAGAAAGTGTAAAAAAGGGAAGTAATCTTGCGCGGAGTTTGCAGTAGCCTGGAGCCTGGCCCGTTAGTATACCTATTGCGGGTAGATTTCCAGGCTAAGTTTGCGTGGGGGGGGGGGTTAACCTGTTAACCTCTAACGCCTTGACGGGCATTGACATTTCAAGCCGAATGATTCATTCATTCGCTCTTGTGCGCTAAAGACCGTCCCAATATCAAACAGACATAAAGTGCGAAACGAACGTACGAACAATGAAAATTCCATTGTTAGAATGGCGAAAATGCTAATTACAATCAATTTCTCCTTTTTATCAAAGTGGTTTAAAGAGTCTTCTGCTACAGGCACATAGAAGGCCATCTGAGTAAAATTTGGTTTAAAACATTCCTTCATACAGGGTAGTGTGATTGGTCCAAATTAAAAGCAACAGCAGACGATAATGTTGGTGCACGAGCAATACCACTTTCGTTATATTAACGGGTAGGTCTATTAGCAAAAAGAGCATATTTGGAAATGACATTTTTTCTCTATGAGAGATTTTCAGCAAATGACATCAAAACTAGCTAACACTGAGATTAAAGAAAGTTCCTCGAAAAAATACAAACTGTAATTAAATTTGTAATTATTGAGATTGCTCTTTTAATGGTTAAAAACTTCCCATACAGTCAAGTTCTTTTCGAGAATCATATGCTTAAAATGTAGGGATTACACAAGTCAATTTTAAGCCGTATGTATAAGAAAAATGAATGGATAACCCAGTTTGCTCAAATAGGATTGTATAAATGGACATCGTCGACAAAACCCGTCCTAAATATGTTTGTCGGAAGTTATTTCCTAATACAAACGCATACTACAATACTACTTGTGAATGACTTACACTAAACCATAGAAGGGGAGCTATATAAAGCAATATATACGCGTGATTGTGTTTGTCGATGCTTTCTACATTGGTTGAACCATTAATTCACCCTTAGAATGCTGGGTAATTTTCTGGAAATATATTTGTTTCCAAAATCTTAAATATCTGCTGAATTTTATCGAGGAAAGATACTCAGAGTAGCAAACAGGTTAGATCATGGTCTTGATCTAACATGTTTGCATAAGCATAAAGTCTGCCCCAGCACCATGAGGATTAAGCGTTTTGGCGACTGGTGAAGTATGACAAACACAAAATAAACTTTTCAGTGAGATACTGATTGCGAACCATTGTAATGAGCGATATTTCGTTTCAGCACAGTAGTCTCTAAACCACTCACTGCATGTGTAAAAAACACGTATATACAATGAAATAATTGAACCAATCTGTTTACCTACCGGAGCTAGATGACAAAGATTGCTCCACAATGATAACGCAGTGTGCATTCGATTGTAGGGTTTATACTTTGAAGCCGATTGACTTAATCCTTCACCAGACAACAATGACATCTGACCAATTTGTTGAAGATGAATCTGGAAAACATTGTGGGAAAAGGAGAAATTGCTCGCAACGAGCAAGTTTTCCATTTCCCACATTGTTCTCTGCCTTACCAGAAGATTATTTTCCAATTTCATCACATTTTGGAATGTCGTCTGCAAACGCTTTCAATTGGGACAGTCGAAAATGTGTCGTTTGGTAAAGGGTCAACCGTTTAATCATAAACATTTCTCATCAAAAGAAACAAATGGCTGACTAATTGATAAGAAGTCTATTATAAAAAAGACCATCTAACCCCGTCAGCTGATAAAGATTGCTTCACAATGATATCACAGGGTGTACTCGATTGTTAGGTTTATATACTTGAAGCCGATCGACTTAATCCCTTCAATCATAGAGATTGCTTATCAAAAGAAAGAAACCGCCAAATATCTAAGATAAATTCCATTGGAAATAAGACATCTAAACAAATGGGAAAATCATATCATTATCTAAAACTGTCACTTTTGTTCGAAAACAAAAACGAATAGAACAATGAAGCAAGGGTGAGAAGGAGTAGGAGGGGAAGAGGGAAAAGAGGAAGAGGAGAAAAGGATGATGATGATGATGAGGAGGAGGAGAATCAGGAAGTGGAGGACGAGGGTGAGGATGAGGAGGAGAGGGAGGGGGAGAAGGAAAAGGGGGAGGAGGGGAAGAAGGATAATGATGAGGATGAAGAGGAGGAGCAGGTAAAGGAGAAGGAGGAGGAGGAGGAGGAGGAGGAGGAGGAGGAGGAGGAGGAGGAGGAGGAGGAGGAGGATGGGGAGGGATAACTTTTAAAGTCAAAGTCACGCTGTACTATCTTTCAGCAGTTTTCATAGAACCCCTTCCAAAGTGGTACTAAAGAAAATGCATCGATTTATTCTTATGTATCTCATGTCGCATGTTGTGGGGATGTGGGGTAAAATTACGCATATCTAACCGACATGGCTACCCCTGATAATAGATACACCATATTTCATGAAATAGTTAAGGAGACCCTACATGTGAGGCAAATGACATCGTTTCTTTTTTTTTTCATCCATCATTGTACATATATACACCGCTCAGCATTGTGGTAGGCCTGGTTAATAAACCAGTATTAGACCAGAAAAACATGACTTGCCCAAGGCCACTAAGCGATATTAGGGTTAGCCACCAATGCAAATCAAACAAGATTACCCAATTTCAGTTTCCATGTCCCTAGCTATTCTACATCGAACAGTACTATTATAAGTAAGGTCCTTTAGGTGAATGGAAATCGGATCTCACTTAAGTTGACATCACTTACTCTGCAACTTAGAGGAAGAGTGCTGTCAAATGCTGTTGATTCAAGTCCGGACTGTTTTTTTTTTTTTATAAAACTGCAAACAATACACCGAAACGATAAAAAAAATGGTTAAATTAAATAAAAGAAAATGGTAGAAATAAACCCTCTTTGATCTTAAAACAAAATATTTCTCTAAAAACGGGCAGAACTGAAATTGAGGATAGACGGGTTATACTAATGTTGACAGCGCTGTGATTTTGATGAAAAAGATGTAAAACAATGCAAACACATTCGTTACCAAGTCCGAGTTGAAATACCAAGGTAACATTATCAAAACGCTTATGCTCATGTAAGTAAGCTGTCAGTGAATTGGACATACCTGTTTACATACAGATGGTGCCGTGTCGTACATATAAGGATGCTCTGGGAGCAAAGGTAGGCATTCAGGGCGTTCAGGGCTATAAACACAAAACTGTTGAAAATAAATTTATATCTAAATAGTCAATAAGCTTGTGTTCGGAATGCAATTCTAATTTTGCATACATCCCTGATTTAGAAGGGCATTAAAATCAATAAGCTTAGTTTAACCCTTTTCAAAACAACACATTTTCAACTGTCCCAAATTGAAAGAGTTTGCTGACGAAATTTTAAAATGTGATGAAATTGGAAAATAATCTCCTGATAGGGCAGAAAACATTGTGGGAAAAGGAAAAATTGCTCGACAACTCGTCATGTTTTCTAAAGTTGTCTGCAACAAAGTGGTTGAATGTCGTTATTGTTAGGGAAAGGGTTAAACACACACTTTTTTGTCAATTTGGCATATGATATACAACAAATACACCACATTGGCAAATAGCGATAAATGTTGGCAAAATGTTTGACAAAAAGTTCCCACAAATCAGAAAAGGGAATTTCCCGAAAGATGTGAATTGTAGGCACGTTTTCTATAACCCTTTCTCAAACAACAAATATTCGGCTGTCCCAAATTGAAAGAGTTTTCAGACGACACTTCAAAATGTGATGAAATTGAAAAAATATTCATCAGATAGAGCAGAAAACCTTGTGGGAAAAGGAAAAATTGCTCGTTACGAGCAATTTCTCATTTTCCCACAATGTTTTCTAAAGTCGTATGCAACAAAGTGGTCAAATGTCGTTATTGTTTTGGAAAGGGATAATAGCAATGGTGACCAATTCATTTATAAGTAAATAAACAAAATCATGTGACAAAACAGCACTCCCCATGTAATAATGTAATATGTCTAGTCAGTCTATTAGCTCGCAGTTTGCGTATGCATGTGCCAGGTTATTTCGCGTTTCAATGTTACATGCATTTTGAAGCGCTAGTTATGCATTCGTCGAAGTAGTTTAATGATTTACTCGTTGGAAAGATGACATGAGAATCCTAGGGACTTGTCTGGATCTGTTTTGAGCGCTATGTTTAGGGAGCGATCCGGGGATATGCCACCCCAATGCTGTTGTAGAGTTATGCATTAAAAGGGATGTTTAGTTTCAAAGAGCGCTTTCTAATAAGATGTTCGGTCTTAAAAAAATTCCTAATTCATTTTACAAATAGATATAAGAAAACAGTTCCCATAAGAGCAACTTAAATATTCTTTTCATCAAAATGTTCTACTATTTAAGGTAACTAACAACACTGCCTCTCTGAATTGAATTATCACTGAATGGAATAGTTGATGAGAAGGTAATATATAAGTCGGTGTCAATGACCTTTTTATGTTCTTTCTAAACGTGTGGCGTTGCTAATTTCGGACAGTATACAGTAGAAAAACACTCTGTAGCATTATCTTTGGTGGGTTTGAACTGGTGTAATCTAGTGAAAACCAGTTCCACTCAGCAAACACGTTCGCTTTCATTGCTTATATAAAGGATTTTCCCACTTTCAACAATTTCCAAACTTTGTTTGCATTTGTCCATTAAGGTTAAATGGAAATCGTTAAATGACATTAGTCCGAAAAATTACGATTGTGTTCATCGATAAATCAACTGGTCTTTTCGTTTACTTAAAGGAGTTGTCGTTCGTTGCCATAATCACATTTTTGTTCACTTTATTTTTTCTGTGTTTCTTTTTAGGCAGAAAGGAGATTCGAATCTTCAGTTCGGAACGTCCGTACGCAATAAGAATGCATACAGAGCCCTTATAGGCAGCAGATGATTCTGAAAGCGACCATGAAAATACACGTGCACAATGTGTATGTCACACGGTCACGCGCAATCGCAACTACTCGGATATTTCCGTGATTTAAGAAATATATTGTTTTCATTGGATAAATCCTGTGAGCTCAGATTCGTGTATACGTTCACGTTCGCTCGAGAGAGACCAACCATGACCGGTTTTGAAATAAAATAACAGATTTGAAATGTGCAATTTTATTTCAAAACTGATTCCAAAGTTTTACAACTTTTTATGAACCCTGTTTAGTGGTCTACTTCATCAGTAACGACAGACAAACACGCACCTGTCGAGCATAATGCTTTTAATGCAATCAGTTCAGAAGTAAACTCTGTGGGTGGGGGACGTGGTTTGGAATAAAGTAAGGTTCACAAGGTCATTTTGAATCAGCTTGTGATAGCGGTGTTTGTAATACGGGTTTATTTGTTATATGTGCTTTTCGTATTTATTGAAAATGCGGTTAGGTTATGAATAGCAATCTTTTTCGCAAATACATGTAAATTCTAATTGCTAATTAATTATTCCAAAGCTCGTTGCAATCGGTTTTTCATTCATATTTGCATTGAACTCGAAAAAAGGAATATTTTCTGTAGCGTATAACTAAAAACACCTCAATGTGAAGTGGTCTACAATGGACAATCCGTAAAAGTCAAAACAATCGTGTGTTTGGTGTTAAAGGTCATATATAATTACCAACAATGAAAGAATAACTTCTGGATTGTGCATGTAGGGGTCATTATAATAATAGCGTACCCAAGCAAGCCAACAGTTATGCGTCATACCAGGTAATTTTGAATCCATAATCATTAAAGGTTACATGAATAGATTACGTAACTACATTATCACAATTTAAATGATTTCAGGATTATCTTTTTAACGATTTTTTTGGGACACCCCGGTGACCCCTATCAAAGCCATCCTTGACTGGAATCTTTTGTGTCCTAACCATTGGCAACGTATTTGACAAAGACGATGATGGAACTGATAAGTTAAATTAAATAAAACCTCCATGTAACTCTTCCTGCAAAAGTTTAGTCTCATAACCACAGATCATTCGGATCCCTTTATTCCTTTTCCAAACAACACATTTCCGACTGTCCCAAATTGAAAGAGTTTGCAGACGACATTTCAAAAGGCGATGACATTGGAAAATAATCCTCTGATAGGGCAGAAAACATTGTGGGAAAAGGAAAAATTGCTCAATACGAGCAATTTCTCATTTCCCCACAATATTTTCTAAAGTCGTCTGCAACAAAATGGTCAAATGTCGTGATGGTTTGGGAAAGGGTTATAAGTCGGAAAGCTATCACGTATCCAAAACATTGAGATACCAGTACACGTGTTCTACCATGAACAATATTTTCTGGTTTTGCTTCGTACAGGAGCAGCGCACGGTCTAGACGAAGCTAGCACAAGGCTAGGAAATGGGTCTTGCCCATGGATATTTCACGGTGAAATAGCTTGCTGCCTTCGGGGATCAAATCCTTTGTTTAACTACAATGTATGTTGGATGGAGTAGTTGGGGTTCCTCTATAAAGATTTATTAGGAGGCTTCACTTGTCCGTATTTAAATGATTTAAAGGTGCTTCTTCACAGGAGAGAACATATGAAAGTCTAAATGAAATGTCATTGAAACAATAGTTTTTGTATTGCAGTTTGAAAGACAAGTAAAAGAAGCTTTTGAAAGCATAATTAAGCCAAAAAGCCTCAATTTATCTAAGTATATACAATTTATATGCGGTAGATCTTAAAAAGCGATGTGAAGACTTTTGATTAAGATACACATATCAATTCACACATACAAACTTAAAAAAATTAAGACATATTATTTTGCTTCCAATGACTATTCCTCAGTCATGTCCAGTGCGTATCAAAACAGCTGTTCTGTAGTCTAAAGAAATTAATTTCCAACTTTCCTTACTTCTGTGAACAAGCATCTTTAAACTTCATAGTGCTGGAACCGACTTCATGCTTATGCAAACCGTTTAGACCAAAGGCCAGTCGCCAAGTAAATTTGTGGCTGGCCTGAGATCTAACCTGTTTGATACTCTGGGTGTCTTTTTCCAACAAAATTAAGGTGATATTTAAGCTTTGGGATGGCAGACACAAAAATATTTTTTAGAAAAATTATCAAACATTCTTAGGCTTAAGCCCAACGACCAAGGCTTGTGCTTACCACGTTCTCTGTAAGAGACCATTCCTACTTCTTAACCCTTGTGGTGGGTCATCATCCATACAACTTGACTTCACCAAACATACTATAGACAAATTGAGAAATTAAAAATACAACAATAAACTGCAAAATGTAACCAACGTGAGAAAAAAATGCAGCCAGACCGGGACTCGAACCCGGGACCTAGCCAAACCGTGCGAACTATTCAGTCAACTCACACGTTTGTCTCTACCTTGTAAATCGAGACCCCCACTACTTGCACATAACGACCAATTTATCCTTTTGTCACATTGATTTCCGGGGAATGAGCGGTGGATGGAAACAAAACTAAAACGAAGTATAATTATAATTGGTTACACTTATATTTATTGAAAATTGTCCACAACGAAGATAAAAAGATAGATAAATTAATGAAAACTTGAACAAAATTTAAATCTTTGTAAATAACATGATACTCTCATATGTAATGTTGTAACTGGTCCAAATTGAAGGCAACAGAATAAAACACCCCAAGTGTGAGAGATACAGTTTCTTTCATAATGTGTGAGAAACATTATGACAATACAATCATGAAAAAAACTGTATTGCTTTCACGAATTTTGATTTGGACTTGACAATTTCCTCATATTTGTGAACAATTAGCTTTAAAGGTGCTCTCTTTTACTTTAACCCTTTCCCAAACAATAACGACATTTGACCACTTTATTGCAGATGGCTTTAGAAAACATTGATGGAAAAGGAGAAATTGCTTGTAATGAGCAATTCTTCCTTTTCCCACAATGTTTTCATCACATTTTGAATGCTTCTGCAAACTCTTTCAATTTGGGACAGTCGAAAGTTTGTTGTTTGGGTCAGTCTATGTAACGTGTTGTCAAGACATGAAAGGTGATGTCATTGCATGAAAAATGTTGTCAAAATGAATCATATATTCTTTATTAAAAAGAATGAAACTCTACCTGCTAAATAAATCATAGCCAACATTTTTGAAAGAGCAAATGAAACATTTAACAACAGGAATGTTGTAGTCTGGATTGATATGGAAGCATGGTCCCACAATATATTTTGATACCTTGATAAAACATTTTCCTTTAGGAATATGGAAATGATCACCTTTCCTCTGTAACATGGGTAATCTTCTAGAACAAGTACACAATGAATGGAAGAATGGATTGTTATACCAACACAATACAAGGAAATTATATCCATGCTTATACAAGTGCCTTTGTCCATAATGATGGTTTTAATGACATCATATTAGTCAAAACTTTACCTTACTTTTAGGCTGAGGCCATGCCCAGCTTTATTCATTTTTTGTTCTATATAGTCATTGTACAATAAAATGTGCATTAAGGCATGATCCAACAATTTGATATATTCCTTTGTTCACTATCCATCCCTATAAATTTAAATTAATACAAATTAAAACATCTTGAACTATCATTTGTTTCCTGGTAAATAAATAGATAGTTGCAAGAAGAAGCCATTGTGTCAAATGGATGATTGTTTGTCACACTTGTTACTTTAGTTATCTGCAGCAGATATGACAATGGATTGAGATATCACAGAGTAAGCAATCAAAGCTACTAGATGTCCAAATATCCCAATATAAGTTATTAAACAACAATTTGCTTTGAAAGTCCTGGTCAGACTACACTGTTTCTGACAGTAGAGATTACAACCTCGTCAGTGTTAGCCAAATGAACAGAATTACGTGGAGAGATTCAGTATCAGAACATCTAGCCACCTGCTGCCCACCCCAGTGAATGGCCCTCCATAGCAGAGGACAAACAAACTCAGGTTTAAGTAAGGAATATAAACATTATATCGCTCATCAATGATCTATAAGAAAAAAAGGAGGAACAATGTGCAGGAAAAAACAAATATTTGATGAAATGTAAACAAAATCCAGTTTTACTGGCATGGTAAAAAATGAAAGGAACAAATGGCTACAATAGTTAAATTTCTAAACCACATCTTATGAGCAGTAAACATTTTTTCCCTAATAAAGTAACCTTAAAGAGATATGCAGCATTCATTTCATAATAAAAGTAACTTTTGCAAATTCTAAGAACTATCAATAAATCAATAATCCATGTTTTCGATTTTTTGTTGACTTTCAAAACAGATCTATTACCCCTTATAGTGTTAGAACTGACTTCAGGCTAGGACAAACAGGTTGGATCCAGACAAGTTGCCATGCAAATCCGCGGCTGGCCTGTGATCTAATCTATTTGCTTCTCTGAGTATCATTTCTTATCTAAATCAAGTAGATATCTAAGGTTTTGGAAAGCAGACAACCCCAAATTCTACTTTTTAGAAAATTACCCAGCATTTTTAGGGTTAAGAAAGTATTGCCTTGAACGCTTAGCAATATCAATGGTAATAAAGGAACCAATTTTTTTCTTGAATATACTAAACATAATATCATATACCCGGTAGGTTTTATTTTCTAAAAATAGAATTTTGTGACATCTGCTATCCAAACCCTTAAATATTTGCATAACTTATATTGAGGAAAGATACTCAGAGTGGCAGACAGGTTAGATGGCAGGCCAGACACCAATTTACTTAGTCTGGTCTGTGATCTAACCTATTTGCATAATAATGAAGTAGGTTCCAACACTTTAAGGGTTAAATGATGTATCAAAAATATATGTAACACTGTAAAAATGTAAAAATTCACTTTTTTGCTTTTTTAGGTCAAAGTTATTATATATATATTTCTCATATATTTATGCTGCAAGTGTATTATATTATTTTCATGAAGAAAAATCATTTACAAAACAAATAGCTAACAATTCAAAGTAACATTAACAAAACCACGGAACATTGACATCAAATTAATAACCTCCTTTAACATATAACTTTTACAAAACACAATGCAATTAAACACAAATTCATAAACAAAAATGCTACATATTCAAGTAATGTCAAATATAAGGTAGCATGTCTTACAGTATGAAGCTTTATTAGCAAACTTCAACTTAAGCTAGAATACCCATAATCTACCATCTTAAAATTTATTCTTTCTTCGGATTACTTTGGTCATTCTCGATATACAACTGTCCGGGTCAGACCTATACGAATTCACCAAATAGTTCCAGCACCGACCAATATGTACCCAGAATGACCAAAATGATCTGACGAAGGAATGAATTTCAAATCAGCAGATTATGGGCATTCTATCTTAACCCATACCGAAATGCCAAATTTTGGACAGTCCCAAATTGAAAGAGTTTGCAGACGAAATTTCAAAATGTGATAAAATTGGAAAATGTTCTTATGAAGGGGCAGAAAACATCGTGGGAAAAGGAGAAATTGCTCATTATGAGCAATTTCTCCTTTTCCCACAATGTTTTCCAGAGTCGTTTGCAACAAAGAGATCAAATGTCGTCATTGTTTGGTAATGGGTTAAAACATATAAATGAATATAAATTAGATGCATTTATAATCTTTCACTTGTATGGCAATATTTCCCTCAAGTCTATATTGAAACTTTTATCATTCATTTCACAGTCCTTTCTTAAAATTGTAGCTGAAAATATAATTCTAATTTTATTGTGATGTAAAGTATTCAAGATCTTTGTCTCAAGTTAGAAAGAACATTGAAACACTGAAAAATTGAAACACTGAAAACAACTACATGTACATGCATTGCATATCCCTATTTGTGACCTCAAAATTTAACCTTGACCAAGGGCATAGAAAGACAGATGGAGTTCTTCAGTTCAATCTTTATTCCATATATAATCACTTACGTCTTCCACCCAAGTAAGTAGTTCGCTCTTTAAAAACTGCAGACGACTAATGTTTTTTAACTGAAGCAGATGACTTTAGAAAAGCTTTGTTAAAATGTGAAAAACATTTCAGTTCTGCTGTTGTGATATGTGAATAAATTGAAAAAGCATTGTGGCAAAGGAGTAATTGCTTGTTACAAGCAATTTCTCCTTTTGCCACAATACTTTTTGAAAGTTGTCTGCTGCAAGATGTAAAAATGTGGCATTAGGTGGTAAAGTGTTAAAATAACCACTACACCAAATGGAGAAACTACTCTTACTTAACCATTTGTGAGCCATGAAAGTCTTTGTTCAAACCTTTTTTATACCGTCTGAAATTGTGTCTTTCAATGTCAAGGTATCCCATGCAAGGGAATAGGTTTATAATGCTGGAACCAACATCATGTTTATGCAAACAGGTTAGATCCAGGCCAGCTGCCAAGTAAATTGGCGTCTGGCCTTTGATCTTACCTGTTTGCTACTCTGAGTATCTTTCCTTATCAAAATGAAGCAGATATTAAGATAAAATATATTAGATTTTGGAAAGCAGAAGACACAAAAATCTTTTTTTAAGAAATTTATCTAGCATTTTAGGATAAGATCCTGTGCAAATAGATATCTTATGTGCATTCAGTCTAGTTTATCAATTACAGCCAGCCCAATAGGACATTATGATGTGTTCAAACGCATTATATATGTATTTGAATGATGGAAAATAAATCCCCTGATTTACTTACATTCCTTTCATTACATTGTAAAAGAGTCTGAGTTTGTTTGTATGGTGTTTAATGCTGTATCAACAATTTTTCAGTAATGTAACATATTTCCTTGATCCAACAGTACTAGGCGAGGGCTCTGAAGTGTCTTATCCAAGTGCACTTTTGAATATACAGAGAAATGGATGGACAAATTATTCTTAGGTCATTAACCTTTCCCAAACAATCACCACATTGGACCACTTTGTTCCAGACGACTTATGGAAACATTGTGCTTGTAATGAGCAATTTCGTCTTTTCCCACAATGTTTTTCTGGCATATCAGAAGATTTTTGTCCAATTTCATCACATTTTGAAATGTCTTCTGCAAACTCTTTCAATTTGGGACAGTCGAAAATATTTTGTTTGGGAAAGGGTATAGTTCGTAGAAGCTTCTGCAGCACGTTTTATCTTACCTAAATCATGTTTTAGCATGTCAAACAAGTATTTGATATGTCCTGTATTGGGAGCAATGCTTGAATATACTTAACCCTTTGCCACAGATCAAAGAATTATTGTTAAAAATCATTGTAGCAAATCAAAAGTGGGCCATCTTCCAATTCTGTTGCAAATCAAACATTAATCTGCATTTTTAACCAAAACCCTTTAACACTTAGAATGCTGGGTAATTTTCTAAAAATAGATAAAAAAGATACTCAGAGTTGCAAATAAGTTAGATCACAGGACAGCCGTCAATCAACTTGGCAGCTCACCTGGATCTAACCTGTTTGCATAAGCATGAAGTCTGTTCCAGCACTACAGGGCTAAGGGACTATGAAAAATTACCCATTTGAAAAACTGTTTATCGATTATCCAATCAATTTATAGAACAGGTTAAAGTTAAAAGCATTAACAAATGAATGATATGAAGTTAAAACATCAAAATAATTTAAACATTATTCATTTCAAAAACAAGTTAAAATAAATCTCAGATAGGCGATAATGAAAACCTTTCTATTATTTCAATGATTTTTTGGATTTTTCTATCAATGTGCATATCTAGAATGAGTCATGATGTTATGCTATATCTCTTATGATAGACAAAATGTTTATTGCACAAACTCTCCAAATATGAAATATATCACCAGTCTAACACGTCTGATATAATTATATCATAATGATATGGCTCTCCAAGCATTCTGTTTCGTAAACTGTGGCTCTCAAACCATTCACAATTTGGTTCTTTGGTCCTTGTGGCCCCTACTTCAGGTACTTTGTTCTTGAACTTTGGTTCTCAGCTTCACAAACTCCTGTGCACTCCTATCCCATACTCTGGTTCCCAGTACTCCCAAGGCACCAGTTTCTAGAAGTAATAAAATAAGAAATAAATTAGATTCTATTAATATATAGTGCTAAAATAGTTGCCTCCGTTAACATATTCTGCCATATGCGATTTTGTAACTAGTCCAATTTGAAAACAATTTGAGGGTTCAATGCAAGACTATAGGAAGAGCTTTATGTTTGTGAAGCACTCACTATTGTCTTGCATTGAACCCTTGAACTGCATGTTACAATTTACAGCTATATAAAAATATCAATTTCTATGAAACCATCTTGTCACAATGCTCAGTGAAAGAGTACTTTTGCACTACGGGACCTATTTTGAAGCTTTCTATCATCCGACCCTAAAAGGGAAAGTGTAAATAATGCCCAAGGTTCATTATCCTTTTCAAATTGCGCGAGATTCAATATGATTTATGCATCCATGCAATTGCCCTGTAAACATTTCCTAAGACACATGTGACGATGGTATCGAAAAACACCACCTCTTATTCTAAGATTAGATTGTTGTTTACAAAATAAACCTGTTTAAACGGTCTGCAATATCTGCGATTTCATTGTTCTTTTTCTTTTCTGTATAGTTATGAGCAGGGTTGGGAACCTGTCAATAATCTAGTTCTATGTTACTTTAGAAATCTATGTTTTTATATTGACTGTAAAAGACAATTACTTTAAAAAATTCAAAATCTCAATCTCCCTGGGAGTCTCTTTAACCCTTTCCAACGCCAAATTTCGACTGTCCGAAATTGAAAGAGTTTGCAGATGACAAAATGTGATGAAATTGAAAAAGGAACTTTCAATAGGGCAGAAAACATTGTGGGAAAAGGAAAATTACGCGTTACGAGCAATTTCTCCTTTTCCCATAATCCCATTGTTGCAGATGACTCTGGAAAATGTTATGGGAAAA
This sequence comes from Cerastoderma edule, assembly GCA_947846245.1. Classification (NCBI taxonomy): domain Eukaryota; kingdom Metazoa; phylum Mollusca; class Bivalvia; order Cardiida; family Cardiidae; genus Cerastoderma; species Cerastoderma edule. The sequence goes on from OX401406.1 coordinate 46,844,218, forward strand.
GGAGAAATTGCTCGTAACACATAATTTTCCTTTTCCCATAATGTTTTCCAGAGTCATCTGCAACAAAGTGGTTAAATGTCCTTAGTGTTTGGGAAAGGGTAAAGGTAAATCTTACTTTTCTTTTTCGGTTGCATGAGCGGCAGTGTTATAACGCTGAGTGCCTCGTATCCTGTAACCTCATCCCCATCAACTCCGGGAATCTCAGCCAACGGAATGTACACCTCTCCGGCAAAATCGTTCTCGAACAAATAGTCATGGTCCATCACTGTAAACACCAAGGCCGCGCCTTTCTTACGACATTGTGTTAAAGACACGTTACTGAAAACAATGGGACAGTCAATATGAATGACATAGAGGATATTCCAAAAATGTCATCTTGACTTGCAAATTTTCTGTTCCTAAGATGTTTCTAATAAATGATTGTTAATAAAGAATTCTATCATTAATCTGATTTTGACTCCTGCAACAGAGTAGTAAAGAAACCACTGATACTATACATGTTGAACACAATATCTTGTTCACATGTTACCCTCCTAATAGTGCTGCGACCAACTTCATGCTTATGCAAACAGGTTAGATCGAGGCCAGTCGCCAAGCAATTTGGTGGCTTGCATATGATCTAACCTGTTTTCTACTCTGAGAATATTTCCTCATCAAAATTAAGCAGATAACTTAGGTTTTGGAAAGTAGACAACATAAAAATCTATTTAGAGAAAATATCCCAGCATTTAGGGGTCAAAGAAAGCACTTAAAAATTAGGCTTACAATTCAAAAGACTCATCAAATTCAGGATTCAGCGTCTTCTTAACGATCTTCGTAGTCTGTGAGGGCACCGTGGGGAACAAATGTTCGGGACAAAATGTCACAACAACGTAAGGATCACTTAAACCATTCGCATCCAAAGGTATCACATCCTTGGCACTTAGAACTGTAAAAGTAAAGGTCTTGTTTGTAATAGTGTTACCCCTAATGAAAGGATCAGCCAGTTTGGCTTATGAGACATTTATCACTGATTATACCATGTAACTCAGGACTTCTATGATTATGCCAGATGCCGAGCAGATTTTAGCTGGAAACCATTAAATCAACTAGCTCACAACAGGCCATTTTGGAACAAGTCCCACAAGAAACATTTTCCTGATAAATGCCCGCCACAGGCCTTGAACTTTTGACCTCCCAGTCCCGAGACGGATGCCTTAACCACTAGGAAAAAGTGAAATGTAAACAATTAAACATGGAACATCATTCAACTTATGATCAAATACAGATCAAATGTAATAACATTTTAAAAACAAATCATGAAAATAAAGGATATTCACATTCTTTGAAATATAGTTTTTTTTCCCCCCATACTTTATTAGTGTCCCTGCTATTGCTTGTATATAGTCATACAATGGAGCAATTGACGTTTTATAAGATAAAGAAAACCTGGCTCTCTAATATACGATAAACATTTAAATTTGAATTATGTCATTCAGGAAGACACAGGACATGTTTTGACACAAGACATAAGCTTATGCTAAGTCAATTAAAAAGAATTATTTCAACTAAATTGGCCTTTATGGAAATGTCCAAAGCAATAAGAAGTCAAAATACATTTTTTCTTATGACAACACCAATGCAGTTAACCCTTATAGTGCTGGATTTGAATTCATGCATATGCAAACAGGTTAGATCCAGGCCAGCCACCAAGTAAATTGGCAGCTGCCCTGTGATCTAATCTGTTTGCTACTCTGAGTATGGTTTTGGAAAGCAGACACCAAAAAAATATATATTTCTAGGAGATTACCAACCATTCTAAGTGTTTAATAATCCAACAAACCATGTGACCTACCTTCTACAAGCATGGTATGGCTGTCTTGTTTATACCAAACTCGGACACTCAACACCCCAAACTCTGTACTATTCCACTGTTTCTGTTCAAATTAACAAATACAGAAATCATCATCAACATGCTAAAACACACAACGTGTAATTTGTTAAGCAGTTTTGAGTGAGGGCATCATATTCTCCAGAAAAAGTACAGGAGTTTCTTAAGTTTAGTAATGAACCCTCAATAAATATGAGCATTAATAGCTATGAAAATGATTATTCAAAATTGTCAATGAACAAATGGGAGAATGGTGTATTAAGGCGCATCCACAGCTAGGTTATTTAGCATGATGGCAAATTAACCCAAACTGGATAGGGCACATGATGTCCTATATAAGATTTCCAGACTACTAAGCTTATAACTACCTGTTCTTCTAGCTTCTCTTCATAAAAGGCCTCAATCAAACTTGGCGTATCCATCTTGTGAAGCTCAAGGGATTTCCGCAATTTCTAAAGTAAAAAAACGCAAATATCACCAATTTCTCATCATCTATATAATGAATATTTTCATAATATAATTGTCTAATAGACACTCAGATATTCAGGCTTTCAGATAGTACTCTTCAACTCTTCAGATCTACTTATTAAGTTGCTAAGCTAGCCCTTCCGAATCAGTTTAGCTGAATGTAACCAATTTTTATGAATCAACAGTACCACATTGTTTAGTAAAATAAAGCAGCTCAATTGGAGAAAAATTAAACCACTGTTATCATCATTTCTTCTCCATCATTTAAGACTGTTAATAATGCCAGATTAATTTCAGGATTCTGGCAATTCTGTATGAGTGTAGTTCAATAAAATCTGTCAATTATGATTAGACGGATCTATTCATAAAGTTGAGATCTGCAATCAATCCAGTAAAACTGAATTTAGTTCCATATCTTTTTTTAATCCTATACATGAACATACCTTATACATAGGTGAAAGAATAGTTTGCATGGCTAATCCTTTATCATTCGCATTGAAGAACTGTACAAGGAGGCCTAGTGCATCATACATTCGCTGGTAGAAAATGGCTTGTTTCTGAAACAAATCAATTTGGGTCATCATATAGGGTTACCATATAGGGCTATGCTGTAACTTCTTTATTAATTGCTTCATCAAGACTCTTTTAACCCTTTACCAAATGCCAAATTTTTGACTTTCCCAAATTGAAAGGGTTTCCTGACGACATTTTGAAATGTGATGAAATTGGAAAATAATCTGGTAGTAGAGGAAACATGCCTCCTGAGCAATTTCTCCTTTTCCAACAAAGTCTTTTCGAGAGATGTCTGCAACAAAGTGGTTAAATGTCGTTATATTTTGGTAAAGGGTTAAATGATTTGTTGTATGTTTGTTTCCACTGACAGAACTTCAGCTAAATTGCAATACACTTCTGATAATGATGGAGGAAAACCTAAAAACCTCACTGTCCATAAGGGTCTTATCAAGACAAAACTAAAACTGTTGGTGTCCCTGTAAGTAAAGCATGAAACCACCTGTCATGAAAATAAAAATCTATTGCTATCATAATTTAAATTGCTGGAACCAACTCTATGCTTATGCAAATAGGTTAGATCTAGTCCAGCTGACAAGTAAATTAGCAGCTGGCCTGTGGTCCAACCTGTTTGCTACTTTGATTATCCTTCCACATCAAAATCAAGCAGATATTTAAGGTGCTGGAAGGCAGAAGACACAAAAATCTATTTTTGGAAAAATTCCCAGCTTTTTAAGGTTTAAAACAATAGGGAGAGGGGCTATGTAATCTCAAGTGATGTCCTTCAACCACTTAGACACAACAGCTCTTTCTTGTCTTTCAACAGAGCTTGTTCTATAGAGCTGAGAAGCCATTGTGACAGGAGAAACCACTTGCTGTAGGTTTCGGCAGCTGGCCATATCTTTTTGTGGAGGACAGTGGCCAAGCCCTAGAGCACTGGCCTTGGGACAAAAAGGTCGTGGGTTTGAACCATGTGAGAAGGGGGATCTATCTTGTGACCTTTCATTTTTCCACATTTGGCAAGAGTATCGGTTATGATCCAGGAAGCAGAATTGAGAGTGATTAATCTAAGTTTTAAGAATTGGTTTCACAATCACTGTAACATAATTAAGTTTAAACTAAATAGCAATTTTCCTTTCATTAATCATCATTTGGCGCAAGAACTGGTTATGATCCAGGATGCAGAATCGAGAGTGAATAATCTAAGTTATAAGAACTTGTTCCACAATGTAAGACAAATAAGTTTAAACTAAGCGAGCAATTTTCCTATGGTCAAAATTGTTTTCATCCAGTTTCAGAGAGAAAATATTACTTGAGCTTTCCTCTCTTTTAAACTTGAATACTTGCTAAGTTTGTTTAACCCTTTACCAAACAACAAATTTACAACTGTCCCAAATTGAAAGAGTTTGCAGACAACATTTCAAAATGTGATGAAATTGAAAAATATCCTTCAGAAAGAGCAGAAAACCTTGTGGGATAAGGGAAAAATTGCTCGTTACTAGCAATTTCTCCTTTTCCTACAATATTTTCTAAAGTCGTCTGCAACAAAGTAGCCAAATGTCGTTATTGTTTGGGAAAGGGTTCATTCAGGGGCAAAATGGGTCAACAATCATACTTACAGCTTCCTCAATTTCTAAAGCTTCCCTCAGTTCTTCAAGGCACTCCACCCATATAGAATCCAGTATCCTATCAAAGTTGGCCTTCAACAGGTTGGTATTGAGCACAAGTAAATTACTATCTAAATATTCCAATAGGTCACCAATAGCCTGTAAACAGAGGAAGAATGAAAATAGGATAGAATCCAGTGTTCTGTTGTATATAGCTAAAGTAAATTACTATCTAAATATTCCAATTGGTCTCATAGGCTAAAACATCTTGTAAATAGAGAGGAAAAGTATGCAAGAATCTAATATCCTGTCAAAGATATTATGTTATAGAAATTCTTTAACTCTTAAAATGCTGGGTAATTTTCTAAAAATAGTTTTTTGATGTCATGTGCTTTCCAAAACCATAAATATCTCCTTAATTTTGATGAGGAAATATACTCAGACAGAGTAGCAAATGGGTTAGATCACTGGCGAGCTGCCAGTTTACTTGGCAACTGGCTTGGATCTAACTTGTTTGCATAAGCATGATGGCTGTTCCAGCACTGTAAGGGATAACAAAATCTCAAACCACATAGATGTACATTCGCACTACTACAAAGGAAGTTGGGAGTAACCTTATCCTTCCTACATGTCTATGCTTTTTAAACTTATGAAAGAGATCAATGCGACAAAAATATCAATCACTTATAAGGATGACATAATTTTCTCTTTTGTCAAAAATTCCTTTTTTCTTCAATATCTCAAATCTCAATATAACATTATAAATTCTAAAGTTTATGCAGCTGCTTTTGTTCATGTTTCTTTAACCCTTTCCCAAACAATAATTTTCTACTGTCCCAATTTGAAAGGGTTTGCACACGACATTTAAAAATGTGATGGAATTGAAAATATCCTTCAAAAAGAGCAGAAAACCTTGTGGGAAAAGGAAAAATTGCTTGTTGCGAGCAATTTCTCCTTTTCCCACAATGTGTTCTAAAGTCGTCCTCAACAAAGTAGTCAAATGTCGTTTTTGTTTGGGAAAGAGTTAATGATTCATCTTGTGCTTTAAATTTGGATCAGTCACAACTGACCCACCCTAGGAAATAGGTAAAAATTATGACAAAGACAAACCCATTCACCCTCTGGGCCAGAGGGTACCAATCGATGACCAGAAATAAAAAAAACAAAAACAATTTAACATGATCTATAACAGCATGCTTACATCATCAGCAGGAACGGCCTCTGGTGCCCAGTTTAGATGGAATACGTCCTTCTTGATATCCGGCCTCATCTGTTAACAGAAAGGATTTTACATCAAAATACATGGAAATCAGGGAAAACCCAAAACAGTATAAATCCTCAGGTGCTCGAGGGAAGTTTGGGGTTTTTAAACATTTCTTTTGAGTTGAGCATATTCTAAGGAGATGACTTTCTGTAGTGCCTATGACAAAGAACCTGGAATTGAATTGCATATGTCTACTTCCATAGCATTCTTTTGAATACTCAGTGCTAGATTAAGAATGAATAAAAACTATTACTTAACCCCAAGAAAGATGAGTAGTTTTTTAAAAATATCTTTTTGTGTTGACTGCTTTCCAAATCCTTAAATATCTACTTAATTTGATGAGGAAAGGTTCTCAAAGTATTAAACAGGTTAGATAACAGGCCAGCCGCAAATTTACTTGGCGCTGGTGCGGATCCAACCTGTTTGTATGAACATAAAGTTGGTTCCAGCACTATAAGGGTTAAAAGTTCGATGACGAACAAAATAAGACAAACACATTAAAGGCAGGTATTTGGAAATAACTGGAGTGTTGTTATTGAATTTCTACCAATCTAAAAGTTGGTATTTGCCTTGATCTAGGTGGATCGGCAAGACATGTTCCTCAACCCTTTACCAAACACTAAATATTCGACTGTCCCAAATTGAAAGAGTATGCAGACGTCATTTTGAAATGTGATGTAATTGAAAAATAATCTTCTGATAGGGCAGAAAACATTGTAGGAAAAGGAGAAATTGCTCGTTAAGAGCAATTTCTCCTTTTCCTACAATGATTAGCAGAGTTGTCTGCAACAAACTGGTCAATTGTCGTAATAGTTTGGTAATTGGTAAAAAGGAAAAATCAAAGTGTGGTCAGATAGTCATTATACAGCAGAGCAAAGAGACATCTCAAAGACACAATCAGACATCAAATAAGTGAGAAAATATACATGCATACACGGTGATACACCTGCATGTTCTCCTTAACAATGTGTACCGGTATGTTCTCAAATATCCATAAATGTTCAACAAACGTTACCATTGCAAGAGAATTTTTGCCTACATTATCTGTTACTATATCAACTTGTTTTATTTTGTTTATCATATTTCTATCCATTTCTTTGAAGGTCTTATCTGCTAATTTTGATTTAGTCTACATAATCAGCCTCTTTAATTTTTTTTTTATATGGGTTTTACATTACATCAACATTATTTCAGTTATGTAGCGATGCCCGACTCTTAATGATAGAGGAAGACCCCATCCTCAACTGCCCATAAGGGCTGGTCAAGGCAGGTAGAACCATCAGCATTCCGTAAGTCAGTCGGGAGACTGCCTCTCATGAAAATCCATATCCCTCTCAGGATTTGAACCCACGCGGAAATACTTTCATTAAATCTTACCTTATCTGCCACTCAATCTACAACTTGTTTTATCTGGTTAATCATATTTCTATCCATCTCTTCTAGGTCTTCAGGAATTCTTACCTTATCTTCCAATTTTAGTTTAGTCTACATAACCATATGTTTGTCAGCGTCATTCAATTCTTTCATTAAGTCATACCTTATCTGCCACTCTATCCACGACTTGTTTTATCTTGTTTATCATATCTTTGTCTGCCTCATTCAGTATCTTCATAAGATCAGGCAGAGTTTTGTTTTCTTGTTCCATTGCTGTCTTGATCTCATTAAACTGCAGCATCTCTGGTATGGGTGATAAAGACTTCCTTACTTGTTCTATGTTGTTGATTGTTATGCAGAGCTAAAGGGAGAAAAGAAAGAAAGATGAATTTAATGACAATCAGATTGTTTATAAGAATAAAGCATTTTATTTACACATTTTGTGAAAAATTGAATTAGTTTGTCAATTTTAAAGTTCTAGTGAAACTGGTTTACACAAATTAGCAATAACTATGCAGCAAGCATACAGCTCTGTTAAAATGAAGATGGTTTTCTTTATTAAACTTTAATCAATCACAAGCCTTTTCTTGCAAAATTTCTCCTGTTTGACAGTTTATCCAGTAAGATCAGTATGAACAACCAATGTTTCATGTTTTATACTAGGAAAGAACTATTGAGATAAGGCAAAACTGCTTGATAAGAAACTTTTACTCCATTTCGGACGATGGATCTTTGAGTTGCTATTCTGTTGCAGTCACGGTAGATAGATATAGGCGGGTCTCTGGTCCCGGAGAATATTTTTTTCTTTTACCCCGAAAGGTAGAAAATTTCTACTGGTGCCAGGGTGTAGCAAAGGTATAGAGATGTCCATTTAGGGGGGATGCCAAAAATGAAAGTGGTGCAGATTTTTTCTACAGCCCATTTTGTTACCCCACCCACCCTAAAACAATGATATTTTTGAAAAATCAAAAAATCTATTTGTTTTTTTCCCATGAATCATTACAAACAGACTTAACATAGTGTCTAAAGATATTTTACTTTATTTTTGGGTAAAAAATACCTTTTGATGAAAAACATGGATATGAGTCCGTTGAACGTGAAGCATACTCAGGCATGATTTGACAAAATGATACCTATGAGCCTATTAGAAATCCATCCAGTCAAGAAGTATAAAGCTTTTTAGATACACTACAGAGCTGAAATGAAGCCAGTGATAGGAATACAAAAAGATACTTTGACAACATTGTTGAAAATCAAGTTGTGGCCTGAAAATGTCAAGTTGTGGCCTGAAAATGAGTGACCCAAATAAGGAAGTCATTTTGCAAAAAGCTGCTACAGTAGATTTAGAAGCAATCACCATATATCGAGGCTGAAACAACAAAACCAGGACAGCGATTTACAGGGTACATAATCTTCTATAAAGGTGTTCATTCATGTTTGTGAAAAGAAATCATACAAGAAAAACAAGCAGTTGATCGATGTTGCATCATTCGAAATTTGCAAAACGTTAGAGAGCAGATCAAGAGAACGGTATGATACACATTTCGACTGCAAAGTGCCGAAAGTGGATGATTATAGCAAATGTTTTGCCAATGAAGCTAAGAATCACAGGGAATGTTACAGCATGTACATTAAGCAAGGTGGAGGAGGGCTGTGGTCAAGGGGTAGAGCCTCAGCTTCAGGACTTTAGGGTCGTGGGTTTGAATCCTGTAAGTAGCGGAATCTGCGTTACAACTTTAATTAATCCACATTCAGCGCAAGTACTGCTTATGTATCCAGGAAGCAGAATCGAAAATGATTTATCAAAGTTGTAAAAACTTGTTTTACAATCAATGTAAAAAATAAATTTAAACTAAGCAAGATGGCACAGAGTATAATAGCATTGACAATGAAAATGTGTGTAATACAGCTCTGGAGAGACTTATCAGTGATGTACATCCAGATCTCAAAGCAGGGGAGGCTTTTTCATTCCTGATTTGCTGCATAAGTGCCACATGCTGTTAAGTAAATCAATGACAATAGAGGATGAAAAAAGTCGGGTACAATAATCTAAAAGCCAAACTTGAGTCAATTTATGCTCACAGCTTGCAAATTCTTATATCACAACTTAAAGGGAATTCTGGCATTATTGTTGATAATGATCTTAGACTTGAAGACGTTATCAACCATGCGGCAAACCTAAAAGAGGCCATAAACTTTACAAAGCTAAAATCTGATCTGCTAGGAGAGAATGAACTAATACCTTAGGGGATTTTGTTTTATGCTGTACTGTTACTGGGATCAAAGATATGTGACTTGAATTGCATTCAGCCCCTTGACCCTTCTATGATAACCATTGAACAAGAAGAGAAAATAGTCACACATGAACTCTTCATTTTTCTTGCTTTGATACTTTTGCCTGAGGAAAATGTGAAACCGGAATGACCAGACAAGTCCTACATAAAGGAGAAGCGTCACTCACTGCATCAAAAAGCGTTGTTGATATGTAAAGATATTATTTATACAAGTTCAGGTGACAAATGCAAGATATCAAAGCATATACATGTGTAGGACTTGGTTTTGCAATCCACCAGCTTACAAAGTCTAAAGAAGCGATTGTATTGGTGAATAAAAATGGGCATAGCATCAGCTATGATAAATTAGAACGCATAGACACTTCACCATCATCATCATCATCATCGTCATCATTTTATACAGCGCTCTTTCATGATTGAAGATTTTGCGCCGAGTCGTTTCCCAGAAGATAATTTATATAGTGGAAAACTTATATTATATAGTAGATTCGATCTTTTATATTGTGTTATATTTATATAGTTCACAAAATAGTCTAATGATGAGGAAGTGTGTTAACCATAATACATGTACATCTAATTTTAAGACACGATTAGAACAAGCATCACCACATAAACAAACATATAACTCATTGATGATGCCAATTTATCCCAGAGATGTATATATATAGTATATCAAGATATTCCAAATCAACAAAAATACACGCTTTATTTTCAATTTACTTTCATATTTTGGTCATTTACAAATAAAACTCTTTATAGATTTAATTACCATATATAACATAGATAGAATTACTATATAAATACTTTCGGGGAAATGACTCTTCGGGGGAAACAACCGTCACCCAATTTATACAATTGTGCTCGGTAAAGATGGTAATCATTTTAAGATTATGTATAAAACAAGTGTCTAAGGATGGATTGGGGGGCGATGACAGCACTTTTTGGGCTATAACTGTGGGGAAAAACAGCAGTCCCCGTAGCTGCAAACATAGCATCATGTGTTATAATTTGGGCAACTGGAGATAACTTCAACAGAGCTACAGTCACTTGATGTTAAACACCTGGACATCGTGAAAATGGTTATGTATCAAGGTGACAGTAACAATAACCCACCTAGGCACATTGGACCAATAACCCAATGGATGACAACAGCAGGCCACCCGAGAAGACCTCTGAGATACTGGAATATCCAAATATGGTATGAAAATTACCTGGGCCATTGCATTTGTTGGGAAAGGCCAACATACAGCGGTTCTTTTTCTGCATACAGGAGTACAGAGATGAAAGAGCCTTAGACAACATATTTACTGAACTGCTAATGGTGCCAACCAAACTGTTTGAAATAGACATTGATTGCCTTGAAAATCAAATGCCAGGATGGACAGTGTTTTATGGAAAAGTGAGTCACAAGTCAAGCAATCCTAAAATCCCAAACTGGTTATTATCCATTGATCCCAGCCTCTTCCACAACATACAATACCATCTACACCTTCAAGAGAATTCTCCTAGCCCTTGGTCCAAACTGTCCCTATATCACATATGATAAAGCCATACAGCAAAGTTCAGTTGATCAAATGGAAGAATATGGATGTGTTCCAAAATGATGAGTTGGAAATGGGGGAATGCCAAGGGCCATGAACTTCATGGGTGATAAAGTAAAGATTATGGATGAGAGTGGGTTGGAAGATATTTTTGTGGAATAAAATGTGTATGGCCCTAATGATGAACAGGTCATCCTAAAATGAAAATCAAACAACAGGGGAATAAGAGCTTACATATTCTTGAATAAATCCATGAACAGAATGAAATAGAAGGCATATGAGAAATGGTGTTCAAGCAAAACAGACTGCCTGTCGCGACGATGCAGTTGCATAAAGAAAAACATCTGGTGTTCTAGTTTTCCAATGTATGTATGTGTATGGATGTGTGAGGATGAAACCTGTATGAACTGACTACAAAATTACTTGTATTCAGAACGTGATGAAGATGATTTAGCATCAAACATGACGTGAAATCAACACAAAAACACAAAAGGAAGCCTTATGACAGAGTTATTAAAGTAACCAGGTTTGAAATGGCTTACAATGACAAAACCAACGACTTCAAATGATAATTCATTGGGAAATAACAATGAATGTAAGCTTTGCAAATAATGTGTACATAAAGTGTGCGTTTTGTAAGATACTCATATAATTGCAAATATGATGCTTTATTTGATAGGGCAATACATGCAGTACACAATACGGAAGCATTTTTAATGTCTATTATTGTCTCCTCTGCTGACTTGGCATGATCTCTAATTAATCTTAGGCTAAGTGCTTTATACATTGTAAAAATAAATCACAAAGCTTCTCCATGAGCATTTTATATTAATTTAGCGCCATAGTAGGAGACCATGAATTTCACCAACATTTGTGACCATTCATGAAGGCCGCTGGTTTATTTAACATACGTTCTGGTTCATAAATGGTTTCAAACAAAATCTATTGTTGTGACCACTTTTTTTAACAGTATCTGTCAGAAAAATAATAAAGATGGTCACAAACAGAATGTGTTGATTATATACAGTGACAATGGTGCAAATGCTAACTACAACTTCCCGCCCTCTTGCTATACATTTGAGTTCAAGTGAGTCGAAAAGTAGGCCTTTATGTGTAACATTGGCAAGCATATAACGTTGACCCTAGCAAACTAAATAAAATTAAACTGTCTTAAGGTAATTACCATGAATCTAGATCAGAAGCTACGTGAATTAGTATTTTACTCAATATATTACTCAATATATTGTAAATATATAGCGCTCATGTAAAATTGTTGAATAACATTTTACAAATAGACGCAACAAAAGCAGCAGGAAAATGTCAAAATTGACATCTAAATATCTTTTTTTTGATTAGCAATGCCTCAAAATGTCAATATATTTTATATTCCATGCAGACTAATCTGTTTCAATGATGTTAATGGATGATAAGTAAGGTAGAATTAGTAATTTGAATACATAAGTGATGTAAAGAAAAAGAACAAAAGCAAATGACGGTCATGTTACAAAACTTCATTTTTTAAAAATCTGCACCACTTTCAGAACTGGCATCCCCCCTAGAACTTTCAGGGATACTTAAGGCTATTTAAAAACACCAATGAAAATTTTCTACCCTTTGGGGTAAAAGAACTTCTTTTTTAAGCCTCTTTTCGGGCCTCAGATTCCCGCCTAATAAGTATGAAGTGAAGAGTTTTGATAAACAGTCCCTTGTTTGGTTCCCAATGATACCAGACTTTTCTGTTGAACTGTTTCTTCATGAATGGCTTTTCAAGCCATTACTTCCTAGCATACATTAACCCTTACAATGCGGGTCAGTTTTCTAGAAATAGATATTTATGTCCTCTGCTTTCCAAATCCTAAAATGTCTGCATTAGTTTGATAAGGAAAGATACTCAGAGTCAGCCTCCTATTTACTTGGGGGCTGGCCTGGATCTAACCTGTTTGCATAAGCATTAAGTCCGTTCCAGCACTATAAAGGTTAACAGCAGGAGACATAACAAACTGTACCCTGTACCTGTTCAGTGATATCAAACTGTCCCTCCTCATCATAATAACCAGCCTTTCTAAGTTTATCGTGAACTAACTCTGCATACAGCATGGCACCGCCACATACATCCTCTGTAAGCTTTTTTACCATTGGATAAGCCTCTATGGGGTCTGGCCAATCAAGATTCTTCCAGAACTCGGTAATCTAAAATTATCATAACCAGGAGTTTAATGATATGAGTGACACACTTATAACTAATACCTATTGCTCTTATTAGTTCAATACATTAAATCATTTTTGGACTAAGGGTGCGTCAGCACCATAGTCCATTGAATTTACATACCACTATTTGAGGGACGGTACTTTATCGAAACACAAACAGCGGTCTGACCCCAATTACTCACTAAACATTCAACTTTACTGTGCAGACTAATACCTTCTTGGAACTAGAAATGTAGTCCGGATTTACTCGCCTTGTTTTGCTCTATATTATTATAACTGTTGCTTTATGGGAAATCGTAAAATGTCCAGATGTTCGAAAGGTAGACTATTGTTCAGTCTCCGTTCACAGAAATAATGATTATAGTAATGGTGGTAAAAGGAGCAGCTGTTTTCCTCAAGATGTTGCCCAAAGAAATTTTCAAATGTATCCTCAATCATCTTGTTTTAAACGCATCTTAGTCCTTTAGCGCTATCAGCGCTTTGATTTTAAGGTGATAATACGTCTTTGGCACACAGTGAATCAAAAGCTTCCACGTAAATACTTATTTGAAAGTAATTGTTAAAATAGCCTTTAAAAGACAATTCTATCAAATAACTTTAGCATAGGGCTAAGACAAGAAATAAAATAGTTAGCAAAGGGTTATTTGCTCTTTAAGCCATTACCAAACCATAACAACTTTTGACCAGTTTGTTGCAGACGACTCTTAAAAGCATAGTGGGAAAAGGAGAAATTGCTCTTACCAAGCAATTTCTCCCTTTTCCACAATGTTTGCCTTATTTGATTTTTTTTTCAATTTCATCACATTTTATAATGTAACAAGCAATTTCTCCCGCAATGTTTTCTACCCTATCAGAAGATAAATTTCAATCTGGGACAGTCTAAAATTTGGCATTTTGTAAAGGGTAGAAAGTAATTTTTCACATTGTAAAATTTCTTATCCAATATTTATTATTCAGTAAAACAGTGTGGCAAGTTGGTATAGTTTATCCCATTTCCTGTACATTACATACTGCACACTTGAAAGAGGTTACACGATAAATGGGTTAATAGAGTAAATATATGACGTATTGTTTGTCAGCAATAATTATCATTAGTTACCTGTGAAAAACAGCAACAGACATCTACAGCTGAGGTACTGTACTTGGCCCCATTCTTGATGTCAACATTCTATAATTACAAGGTAATGACATATGTAGGTGAGAAGTCTTCTAATAACTAGAGCAATGTTTCCAATGCAAGACTAAAGTAGGTTCCTCACAAAAACGAAGCACTTACAATACTATTGCATTGACCCCTCTATTTACTTAAAAATGTCCAATTCAGACAAGTCAATAAAATTCAAACAGAAAAATGGGTAAATTGAATGTTTTAAAAAAGTAGCTCTCACAGAAAAATACATAATTGATAGTTTAAGGGATAAAGGACTCAATAAAGTACCTTACATGGTCTTTATCATACAGACATTTACATGTGTAAAATGATCACTGTTTCTACCATAATATTTAACTTGGTACAATGAAGTTCATAGAACAAAACAGACTAGGCTACCAACAATTCTATCTTACATTTTATGCTAAAATAAAAAAGTTCTAAAAAAACATTCCATCATATTTCAATATTGGGCTAAGCAACATTGCAAAGTAACATTTCATTGGAAATGTCTCTCAAAGGCACTCCCAAAAATGTGTCAAATGACAATATTGTGATGACATTTAAGATGCTATCCATGTTTATCAGTTTCCAGTCAGGCAAATTTTTTCAATTAGTTGTTTAGTAAAACCGTAACCAGCATAAACAGAACATCTACCTAAAATAATTGGAGAACTTCAATATAACATTATCCTAGTATTAAAGATTAATGTTTCTTGAAATCTTTGCAAAACACATAGACAAAATATTGAAATATTAAAAGAAGTTCATTATTCCATGTGAGACTGGGCGAGACCATGTTGTACCTTGTCCAGCTCCACAGCCTTGTGAATTCTCTTGTAACATTTCTGTTTAGCGATGATCAGCCACTTCTCTACGGCAAAACTGAACCATTGATAATATCTACACACAGCCAGGTCTTTCTTCATACTGAAAGAAAACAAACTTTTAAAATATCATCATCTCTTTTCTCCAGGTAAATCTGTAGAACATAACTTTCTCAATAGAAACAAAAATATCTTTGGAAAATCAATGAAAGGATATCAAAATTGAAAAGTAAAGCAGTATTTTTATGTATATGATACTCCATGTTATAATCAGGTATGACTTATAAGTTTATTTTGTATGAAAAGTATATGTCACGGTAATGGGTATGCATCAGATTGCATGTTTGCTATAAACTCCACATCAAATACTACATTGCCAACAAATTTCACCCATTTGTTTAAAGTCTTACAAAAAAATGAGTTCTTTTAATTGTTATTC
The DNA here is from genome assembly GCA_947846245.1 of Cerastoderma edule. Classification (NCBI taxonomy): domain Eukaryota; kingdom Metazoa; phylum Mollusca; class Bivalvia; order Cardiida; family Cardiidae; genus Cerastoderma; species Cerastoderma edule. The sequence continues at coordinate 46,859,770 of OX401406.1, forward strand.
GTCTTAAATTTCGTGGGAATGGCATTCGTTAGAGGAACGAATCTGAAGTATCTATCACTGTAGTTCTCATGGGTCATTTAAATTGGGTGCCAATGTAACCAAGGTGAGAAAAACATGTAGGAAGACCAGGACTCGAACCCGGACCTTCGCAAACCATGCGAAAGCTCTACAGGCTGATCGAGCTATCTGACCTGCTTAACAAATTTACTCTACCTTGTAAAGACTCCTATTACCGGATGGTTATAAATATATCACTTCATACAAAAATATTTTTAGAATACATCAAAAGCCTGCAATGGCAACTGCATACCTTGGTGGCAAATGCTCCTTGAATTTACAGAACTCTTGTATGGCTAAATATAGCTCAAACAGCTGAGTTCCAATGGCTTCAAACACCAAATGCTTCTCGCTGGCATCCTCTCGTTCCTTTCTCTCTACGCGGGAGAGAGTCCGCTTGAGATCATGCGTTACTTCATCACCAAACTGCAAAACAGAATTGTAAAAGTTCAAAGTTCCCAGATGTTAGTGAATAAATATATGTTTATGTAAAAAGAAAAATTGGTGTAAAGTATTCAGCTATGCTCAAAACATATATTCATACAGTCACCGAAATTGCTTTAAAAATGAACATGACGGAAAAAAACCATGGCATCCCCAACTGGATGATGCATCCGATATACGATAATTACTTACATCATATGGATTGTCACATGACCCTGTACACCAAAGTTAGAAGATAAACATGGCAGACAGGAAAAAACCTTGGATGCCGCAGCTTAGTCCAGAATCAACATTACAGGCAAAACAAATAAAAAAATATACATTGTGGACTTATTCACAATCTATACACCTCATTGCAAGAGCATGTTCTTAATCTATGTTTACACTGAAATTAGGAGTATGATGCGACCGGTTATTTAGAGCTTGACACTATGCTTAGAATATCTCGTTTTGCCTTCAGATTTGTATAAAATGCAAAAATGCCCAATTTATCCAATATAATAATGGTTTCTGGTTTCTATGCTGAGATACTAAACTGATGTTCAGAAACATTCCGTTTATTCTGCATGTGCTTGATTTCATGCACCAACAGAAATAATTAAGCATTTAGTCATAGCTGTTTTAACCCTTACAATGCTTGGTGATTTTCTAAATATAGATTCTTGTGTTCTCTGCTTTTCAAAACCTCAAATATCTACTTACTTTAGAAGCAGAAAGTGACTCAGAGTAACAAACAGGTTAGATCACAGGTCAGCGGCCAATTTACTTGGTGGCTGGCCTGTGATCTAACCTGTTTGCATAAACATGAAGTTGGTTCCGGCACTACAAAAGTTTCGCTGGTAACTTTACTACTTTTATTGCAGCATGAACAGAATAATTAAGACACCATAATTCCACTTCCAATAATAGGCAAAAAGAAATGTAATTAATTCAAAAATATTTAAATTACCTCATAATTGCCCTCCACGGTTGCTTTTAACTTTGAACAGTTACCAAAAAGTGTGTTTCGAGTGGGGAGGAAAGTATTTACATATTTCAGGGGCGGCAAATCCACAGCCAAGCCATAAAGGACAGGTGAATTTTTTCTTAAAACTCACTCTACAACTGTTTTAAGGACAATTAAGTGCAAGACAAGATTTGTCAATTGTCATCCCTGTATTCCATATGTTCCTGCTAATTGTACATGTAATTTAAGCAAGGTGATGAATGCTGTATTGGGCAAGCTTTTCTGAAGGGTGACTTTTAACTTGCACCAATAAATCCATGTAATCACGCATTTCCTTAACCCTTTCCCAAACAATAAATTTTCGACTGTCCCAAATTCAAAGAGTTTGCAGACGACATTTCAAAATGTGATGAAAATGGAAAATACTCTTCAGATAGGGCAGAAATCATTGTTGGAAAAGGAGAAATTGCTCATCATGAGTAATTTTTCCTTTTCCCACAATGTTTTCTAAAGGTGTCTGCAACAAAATGGTCAAATGTCATTATTGTTTGGGAAAGGGTTAAATAGCAATGTGTAAAGGGCAGTGTGACCAAACACAGGAAGTTGGTTTTATTACCAAAGTAAGATTAGTCAAAAAACCTTGGCATTCTGATTCTAAGAACACTTGCAGACAGACTGCGAACATGATAAATCCTTCCCTTCTAAACCCTTAGGAAGATGGGTAATTTTCTAAAAATATCCTTTTGTGTCGTCTGTTTTTCTAAACCTTATTTATCTGCTTTATTTCGGTGAGGAAAGATGCTCAGAGTAGCAAATACATGAGTGAAGGTTGAAGAATTTCAAAAACCTGAAATCTGTAGTTTATTATCCTGAAAAGGCATGTTTGCTATAGCATTATATAAGGACAAAGAGTCTCAAAAACCTAGAATTTAGGAACAATCCTGAACAATTTTCACCGATGCAAATAAGTTAGATCACAGGCCAATCACCAATTGACTTGGTGGCTGGCCTGGATCCAGCCTGTTTGCATAAGAATGAAGTTCGAGCACTATAAGGGTTAAATATAAAATCCTGCAGCAGCCGTTAAATAAAACAAAAACTAAGGCATCATAAGCAATCATGGTATCTTATATGCCTGTTGAAGACAACTTTTTAAATCTATATTGGGGAAGTAGACTGCATTTTTAACCAAATCTTTCTTTTCAAGTATTAATATCTTTCCTTTATAAACCATAGATATTTTTCAACTTCATTTCAATTATCATGTGCAAAGTCATTTGGTTGTTAAGTGAAAAGATCATAATTATATGCTTAAAAAAAGATGACTTCTACCACAAGTCTAACAAAAACATACAGATCCTACAGAAGACATTCCCTAAAGTACTTACTGTCTTGGTGCGCTAACTCTTTACCACCTGCAGACAACATTTTTTTTTACTTGAAGCAGACGACTTAAGAAAAGTTTAGCAAACCGGAGAAAAACCTTTGAGTTTTGCTATTGTGATATGTGAAGAGATTGAAAAAGCATTGTGGCAAAAGGAGAAATGGCTTGTGAAAAGCAATTCCTCCTTTTGCCAAAATGCTTTTTGAAAAGTGTCTGCTGCAAGATGCAAAAATGTGGCATTAGGTGGTAATGTGTTAACTTTCTGAATATAATGGAACTTACTACTACCCATCCACTTTGCATTTGTGACCCTAATGTGTGCTGTGCATTAAAGCCAGACTGGAGCTCATTTACAGTAAAATTGTGAAAGTTCTAGAATTATTGACAACTCACTTAAAAAATACGATGAATTCCCTTAGAATTAATTATGCTTTAATAGCTACTTAAAATTGTATATCAGACAACAATCAAAACTATATTGTTTCAACAACATTTTATTTTGAAAATATTCTTTTTTCTTTCAATTTTTTCTTCTGTGAACAATCACCTTTAAACTCAAAGGGTCAACTGTATGTCATAAAAACAAGCAAAAACAAGCTTTTTTAAAGCACAATAATGCATATGATGGAGCTACAATAAGTAAAGCACATCTATGATAAAAAGTGTCTAGGAGAAAAAATTTTTTTTTATGTCATGTACATACCTAAATTGCTACCAAAACCTATTAAAAGCAAAGACTCAAAAAAGCAAAATGACATAGAGAAAAAGCGGTATACGGACATTTGCCCCCCCGGACATTTGCCCCCTTTTTGGTATAGGGCGGACATTTGCCCCCTCACCGCAATGCATATGTCCGGGATTCAGAAAAAGCATTCCTTCTGTGTCCAGAGCTAGAATATTTCGTCTAAAATGTAATTGAGAAAAACACATTAATACAGTGTCTTTGTACTAGATAGAATCTTGCTAAGAAAGGACCTGGGTACCGTTTTACTAAACAGTTTACGCTTAAGATCTGCGTAAGTCTAAAACAACATTTCCTCGTATTTCAATCTTGGGTTCAGCAATATTGCAAAGTAACACATCATTGGAATCGTCTCTCCGAGACGCTTCCAATGACATGTCACATTGCAATATTTCATAGGAGATACCATCCAGTTATATCAGTTATGACTTACGCAATTATTTTCCGTAAGTTGTTTAGTAAAACGGTACCCTGGTCTGGGGAATCACATGATCTTAAACATTGGTCACATGATTACCCTGCATGTAAAACATTTCTAGTTAAATGGTGTCAAGAAGAAAACAAGCATTTGTGAAGTGCCTTAAAACTGGATATTGTCAACAACAAGTGTTTAAATGAAAACAAGTATGTGTATAGCAATGTGTACCAGACCATTGATAAAATCTATTAGGTAACAAATGGCAAAAGTTATCATTGTTTACAACCTCTGCTTATATCATTCTTTATTCTGCTACCTTCGAAACAGCAGAGTTACAGAGAATTTGGACAAACAAGAACAATACAAAACAATGTTATGTTGTCTGGATTAGAAACTAGGAAGGCAGTGGTCCAGAGGAAGACCGTTATAGCCTCTAGGCACGAGGGTTCAAATCCAGTGAGTAGCGTTTCCGCCTTGCAACCTTTCATTAATCGACATTCGGCCTGAGTACTGCATTGTTATGAACCAGGAAGCAGATTTGAGAGCGATAAGTTGTAAGAGCTTGTTTCAAACTTGATGCAAAATGAATAAGTTCAAACTTAAACTAAACTAGAAACTAGATGCCTCTCTTAAGTCCATTTACTTTCTGCAACTCTAGTTTTGATTATGAAGAGATGAATTAATAAAGCATGTTTTATTTCTTCTGTTGTTCAATGTTTTTAAGCAGCTACAAGTACAAAAACTTCAACCCGAATGAATTAAAAAGGTTAAATACCTTAACACATTGGCACTTGCAACAAATCTATTGCTGACATTACTGACATACCTTTGAATAAAGTTTTGGAACATTTTTTGTAAAACTTTTAGTCAAAAGAGATAAATTGGATTAAAGCAGAACTTGCTTAGAGATTTTAGAGAGCAGATTCTGCATTTACCAAAATGAGTTTTAGAAAACTTGTTGCAAAATGTCAAATGTCATTCAATGGTATTTAAAAAATGAAAGAATAAAAAAGTTGAAATCTAAAACAGTGCAGGACATCAGGAAAAAGATCTTCATAGGCAATTTCAAGTAGTTATTTCTCCTTTTACCCTCAAAGTGCTGAAACCGTCTTCATGGTTATGCAAACAGGTTAGATCTAGGCCAGCCAGCAAGTAAATTGGCGGCTGGCCTGTGATCTAACCTGTTTGCTTCTCTTGGTATCTTTCCTCTTAAAAATTTAGCAAATATTTAAGTTTTTGGAAAGCAGACAACACAAGAATCCATTTTTAGAAAATTACCCAGCATTCTAAGGGTTAAACCATCCACACAGGTGCATTTAAGCCAGTACAAAAGAAGAGATTGAAAACCTTTGTATGAGTTTTAACAAACCTGTAGCAGACAATACATAAAAGGAAAACCACTGCAATAAGGAAAATGGCTCAAACAAAAGCAATTTAATAATTGCCATAAATGAAATTTTTGTTCTTCATGATTTAAGATTGTCATTCAGTGTGGCTTTCAATTCTGACCATGGTAAAAAATAACTTGAGGAAATGGGTGAAGAAGTTTATAATGTTTTCATTCAGATTATCTTGATCTTTTTCCTTAGTCCTAGCATTTGGAATATAAAAAGAAGGAAACAGACCTCATTGACTAGGCTTGTTTTGACTTCAACTGCCAGCTGTTGATATGTGAATTCTGTATTATTTAAGATATGTCCAAGTGCAGTGCAATTAAGCACACATGCTTTCCTTATACATTTAATCTTCTGTTTATATTGAATTGTGATACCATGTCAATATTATGTCTAATTTTTGTCAGAAAATACATTTCTAACCTCTTTGAATCAATACTGTTTGCTAATAATCTATTACCCCTTATATGAGAATTTTGGGCTAGCCCAAATTAGAATTAAAGCAGGCGGTGAAACCATTGTGACCAAAGGACAAATTGCTAACCAAGAGCCATTTGTCCTTTAGTCACAGCGGTTTCTAAATTTTTTCTGAAAAGGATACAATAAAGTGAGGTGTTATAAAATAAGGGGTCGAACACTATCATGAAGTGACCACAATAAACTTAAAAAAGCATAATGGATGACACAGATATCATTGTGACAAAAAGCAGAAGTGGGCGTGATAGGATAGTTCTTCCTTTAACAGATTATCTTAAATATCATGTCTGCTGAAAATACATTGTCATCAATATTCAGACAAAATAAAATCAGCCAAGAGACAATTGTGATTTTATCTTAACCCTTATGATGCTGGAACTGACTTCATGCTGATGTAAACAGGTTTGATCACAGGCCAGCTGCCAAGTAATTTGGTGGCTGGCCTGTTATCTATCCTTTTTGCTACTCTAAGTACCTTTTCTGGTCAACATTAAGCAGATATCTTAGGTTTTGGAAAGCAGACGACACAAAAATAAAAATATATAAAAAATTAACCAGCATCCTAAGGGTTAACATTCTCATCTCATTAATCTACTGATTTCAAAAAAGCAAAACAGTTATGTTTGCCTTATGCATTGTAATTGCAATTTACCATTTTTCATGCTTCTTTATTCAGCTGCATCTCAAGAATTCATTTTGCCCTCTTTTATCATCTATGTTAAGAACCTTTATACCAAACTTACTTTAGCACACATGAGAAAAGAATAAAGGTTTATTTCACAAGCTCAATCTTAATTGGTCACATCATTTTCTTGTTATATGAAGTTTTTCTCATAACAACAAGCAACAACATATCATACATTAAAGAAAAGGAATATATTACACAGAGTGGGATTCAACATTAAAAGCTTTAACCCCAATGTACTTGTTGGTTGATTAAATTGAGGGTTCAATGCTGTTTTAACCCTTTCCCAAATGACAAATTTTCAACCATCCCAAATTGAAAGAGTTTGAAGACAACATTTCAAAATGTGGTCAAATTGGAAAACTATTTTCTGAGAGGGCAGATAACATTGCTTGTTATGAACAATCTCTCCTTTTCCAACAATGTTTTCCAGAGTCATCTGCAAGAAAGTGGTCAATTGCCGTTATTGTTTGGTAATGGGTTAAAGAAAAGCAATATATGACACAGAGTGGGAGTCAATATAAATAGCTTAAATCCCTATGTACTTGTTGGTTGGTTAAATTGAGGGTTTAATGCCGTTTTAAACCGTATTTCATTTATATTGTTTCAATCAGCCAAACTAACATGCTCCTGGCATTTCCTCACCAATACTGCATTAAGTGTTTTTACCAAGTCACTAACTGCTTTTCTACATAAACATTCAGAGGTGTCACATTCAGAGGTAAAATATGAATGAAATAAAAGAGTATTTGGCATCTAAGATCTCAAAACTCAGGATCCCTTGTATTTAAAGTCTGACATGCTGACAGTTGAGCTTATGACACATGGCCGAAGACCCTGTAGTTAATCAATATGAATCATTCCAAGCTTGTCAGAAATAACATAGTCTTTTGCCACAACAAAGAACTGCTAGCTTAAGTGCTATCTTGGATCAAATAAAATCAAAGGGTAAGGATTAAAACATTTGTAAAAGGTTCAAATCAAATCATGCAAACTCTTTCAGGTCATAAGATTAATGTTCTTAGACTTTCAATATGGTCAAATTTAGCCTAAACTATTGAAAGCAACATAAGAATTCCTGAACCTTTCTGATTGTCATTTTAGCAGCATTTACAACACTGTTAATTAACAGGGGAGGGAAGTGGGTTAGCAGGGTAACAACAGTTACGGGTAATGCATGGAATACTTACCATTTTCTCAATTTGTCGATAGATTGTCTTGAAATATTGAACATCAAGTATCCTGGAATTAAAAGAAGCATAGAAAAGCTTGCAAACTTTTAAGTTATCTTCATGACTTGGAAAAAACATGTAAATATGAAGCAAACAATGACAGAGGTTGACACTAGCTTTTATACATACTAAGATGGTCTACATGACCAGTTACTTGTACAATCTATGGGTCCTTCATTTTTCAGCCATATCCCTAATGTTGAACTTTTCAAGCTTTTATTATTTCGTCATTGATGTGGCACAACACTCTTTCAAAGCTGCAGACAACTTTCCAACAAGAACAAGATTAATCAAAAGAACAAAATTAATCACTAATAAATCATATCACATCATCTTCGCTAACCCTTTCCCAAACAATAACGACATTTGATGACTTTGTTGCAGACGACTTTAGAAAACATTGTGGGAAAAGGAGAAATTGCTCATGACGAGCAATTTTTCCTTTTCCCACATGGTTTTCTGCTCTTTCTGAAGAATGTTGTTCATTTTCATCCCATTTTCAAATGTCGTCTGCAAACGCTTTCAATTTGGGACAGTCGAAAATTTGTTGTTTGGGAAAGGGTTAAATACTCACTGTTCATAGAGTTTTGTATAGAACATGACAGCATGATGCATATCCACATTCAGTGTGTTAGTCAACTCGAGTAACCCTTGTATAACATCCTCGTCCGATTCAGCGCGACCCTGCTGTCGACAGCGACTACGTATACGCTCATACCAATCTTGCGCACTTTTCTGAAATCATAAGGTCTTGTATAGGAAAACTGCTCATTGCAGTAAGACTGCTTATATTAATTAATTGTGTTTTGGCCAGTCATCTAATTCCATATTAAGGAAAAAGAAAGCAAAAATATTTACATTGTGTGAAAAGAGATGCAAGTACATGTATAGGTCCAACAAAGAATATGGCTGAGATTAAAGAAATGTAAACAGGTGATATTGGCTAATGCAATGGTAGGTAGATAACCATGGATATTCCAATCACTCCTTAACATAAGATTAGATTATAAACAGCTTTCCATTCTCAGTTAAAAAAGAACAGAAGAGATAAAAAAAATCTCTAAAGTAGATATTGCAAACCACTTAAATGGATTTGTTTGTAAACAACAATTTACACTAAGAACATAAGGTGGTATTTTAAGATACTATCGTCAATGAGGGTCTTTGGGAAAAGAGCTCTTGTCATGTGACACAAGCAAAGTGCAGCAAGAAGGAATAACTGAGTTTATTTATGATTCTTCTTTCCTTTAGAAGCGCTAGCTATCAGGTGCATTGGGTCACTTCACATGATTTAACAAAAACACAGAATTTCAGCAACATAAAAGTAAAAAAATTGAAAATGGTATTTGGTTTAGCCGGACAATGATTGTACACATCAAATTTCTAATACTTATTACTGCAAAAGCACAAATCTCTGAGTTAATTCCTTTAACCCTTTCTCAAACAACAACGACATTTGACCACTTTGTTGCAGATGATTTTATAAAACATTGATGGAAAAGGAGAAATTGCTCGTGACGAGCAATTTTTCCTTTTCCTACAATGTTTTCTGCCCTCTCAGAAGATTATTTTCCAATTTCAGCACATTTTGAAATGTTGTCTGCAAACTCTTTCAATTTGGGACAGTCGAAAATTTGTTATTCGGGAAAGGGTTAAGATATTACCTTGAGGACGGAGGTGACCTCCGGATGTAGTTCCTTTTTGAATGGACACGTCCTCTTGAACACCTCCATCTTGTATATCATGGCTAGACAGTGCAGCATCCCTTCAATTCTAACCAGGGCCTGGCGGTTGTTTGTTGGGAACACTTCTCGCTGTTTGCGGATAAGCACCAGGCAATGGTCAATAAACTTGTTGAATGATTCGGCCAGGCATTCCTCCTACAAGTAAACAAGTATAGACCATAAGTCTTTCGACTGAGATCAGTAATCTAAAACATTACTTCATAAATTATTGTTTTAATTCACCTCTAGCAAAATATTTGATAAATCATAGTAGCCATTTCATTTTTAATTTCTTTTTTTCAAGATAATCCTCCCAATAATTCCCATTATGACAAAAGAAGTAGTTGCTTGTTATGATCCTTTACCATTTTATCACAGTTGTTTTGTCGTTATTCTTTTTTCTGTGTTGAGTTTATAGCATGCATACGAAAAATTTAAATAAAAATCATAATAAATGAGCTATCATAATATATGAACTTTCATGTATGTTCCATACTGAAACCCAACAGATGACAACAAATATTTGATATGAAATACATTTCTCTTTGTCATACTGCAAGACAATATTCTGACAAAAGAGAGAAATTGCAGGTACCTTCTTTTGTGTCTGTCTTTACTTAGACATTCCACAAGTGCATCAACAAAAATAATATGAAAATTGCTGTCAATGGTTTGTTCTGGAACAATACACTGGTGTATTGATGATAAAAACCTTGTTGTAATTTTCATGCCATCCCATAAAATATCCATTTTATTTCTATGCAGCAGACATTCTTAAAAGCATAAAATGAAACCCAAGGTCATAAAGGCAAATCCCAAGCAACAAGTCACACATATCTATACAATGAACATGGGTATTGATGCTCCAGTACAAGACTTAAGTAAATGCTTCACATCTGTGAAGGAATGGCTGTATTCTTGCATGGATTCCTTTTAATTAAAAACAATTTTTTTACATTAACCCTTTCCCAAACAACAGATTTTCGACTGTCCCAAATTGAAAGAGTTTGCAGACCTTTCAAAATGTGATGAAATTGAAAAAAATATTCTTCAGAAAGAGCAGAAAACCTTGTGGGAAAAGGAGTAATTGCTCGTTATTGTTTGGGAAAGGGTTAAGATAAATCCACAAATGTGACTGACATATCCATACCTTTGCAATTTTGAGCTTAGTACTTAATTAGTATGACCCTCCATGACATGGTAAGAGCAACCACTTTAGAGAGTGAGCCAGGAAGCATTGTCATTTGAATGTTCATGTACAGTCATATGAAAACTATAAGTGAAGAGCAATTGAACAAGACATAACTAAATATAGAGATTAAGGTGGTGGATTTGGAGCTGGGGGTCCCTGGTTCGAGCCCATCCACACCTCTGGTTTCGTGGGAGTGGCCTTTGGCAAGTCACACCAGAGTCCTAGCCTGGTACTGGTTGATCCAGGAAAACCCTAGGAGTCACAGGCATAGACATTTATCCTGCACCAAATGGAAGAGGGTAGACAGTTTACTATATACCTTTCAAAAGAGACGTCTTTAGAGCAGGCATAATTAACAAGTTAGGGTTTAATTAAAAACTATAGCAAGTCCACCACAAAAGTGAAAGACTTGCTATAGTCTTGCATTGTATGCTCATTATGTTTAGCACAAGCTCTCAGAGTTCAGGCATGGACTTTAGTAAGTCCGTCATTTTTGTGAAGCGTTTTTTATGTTCTTGCACCAAATACAAAATATTGGCCTAATAAGACATTAAAGTTAAACTTAAAGCTGCATAAGGTCTTAACCCTTATAGTACTGGAACAAGCTTCCTACTTATGCAAAGAGGTTACGTCCAGGCCAGTTTGCTACTGTGAGTATCTTTCCTCAACGAAATTAAGCAGATATTTAATGTTTGGGAAAGCAGATGACACACAAAGCTTCTTTTAGAAAATTACCCACCATTCTAAGGGTAAATTGCTATGCCAGTCTCAAAGCTAAAGAAAATTGGTTGGTTTTAGTCCTTCAATTCTATTTGAATGTGATAATTTGTTAACCCTGTTTTGTATCATATTATTGGATCAGAATATGCTTGTTCTATAAAAAGACATGCAATTCTTAAATTACACATGGATCATGCAGTTTGAATATCAAATTATCATCTCAAAGGTTCAAAGCAAGACTAAAGCAAGGCATTTCAAATGTGAAGCACTTTCTATGGTTTTCCATTAACCAATTACCAAACAATGAAGACATTTGACCACTTTGTTGCAGACACCTTTGAAAAACACTGTGGGAAAAGGAGAAATTGCTCATGATGAGCAATTTCTTCTTTTCCCACAGTGTTTTCTACTCTATTAGAAGATCACTTTCCAATTATATTGCATTTTGAAATAATATCATCTGAAAACTCTTTCAATTAGGGACAGTCGAAAATTTGGCGTTTGGGAAAACGTTAAGCCGTAGGCAACTCTTTATGTTTAGGGGTATGGTAGTTTAGGCACCTTTTGCACTAGTCAAAAGTGGAATGGTCTAATAAGATTTAGTTCTTGTGTCAGTCTACCACTACAAGTGACAACTCAGAAGTCGCCTTAAAGTAATATAACAAACCAGACTGTAAAATTCAGACAGACGGATAGATGGAAGTAATGTGCAATTGCTTTGTGTTTGTCATGCTTTTGCAAGTGGAAAGAATCAAAAAGAATATACTACTTCAAAAAGGAATTCAATGGTTGTCCTTAAGTAGTGTCTACGTCCCACTTCTATTGTCAGTGTTGATATTACAATACTCTCTATTTTGTGCGAATGAGTTTGTCTTACCAAATTATTGGATTGAAAAAAGGAAAAATCAGTGCAGTGCTTCTGAGAATGCTCAAATGCATTGATATGATATATTGATATCATTCAAATTAACATAAGACATTAACTTTAAGGATGAGACAAAACAATAACTTTAGAACTAAGTGCAAGACAATATTAAGTCCTTTAATTATGTAAAGCACTTACTATAGTCTTGCATGGAACCCTTGAACAGTGCTGAACAATAAGTGGCAACATGTTTCATCCTTTTTATCAAGTCTATAATTCATGGCTGGTGAACGCTCTGCCGCACCACCGCGGTGCTGACAACGAAATTGGTTGCGCAACTTCCTGTGGCGCAACAAATTTCGTCATCGGCACCATGGTGGTGCGGGCAGAGTGCTCACCAGTCGTGTAATTGCCATATGAATAACTTTCTCCCTAACAATCAACTTTTGACACCTTTACAGTAGTCAACAATTGGAAATGTTACACTTAAAAATGCTCACTTAAGAATGATTTTCCTTAATTTCACAGCTTATCTTACAATCTTGCAGTAAATCATCTACAAAATAGGCAGGTGTTCAAGAATATTGTATGTATTATTGATGATTGAGTAACATGGCAAAACAATCTAAACTGGCAAAGAGATGACATACAAGAAGAAATAAGGATATATCACACACTGCTGAAAACCAAAATGTTTTCAGATGGGTAAAAAATAAATCAAACAAACACACCACAAATGGGGAAACTCATGATAGTTTTTTTCATTTTTAAAAGAAAACTTAAATGTGCAGAAGGGCTATAGATCACTTCAAAAGATTGAACAGATTGCCACATGCATGAATGTGCTCGCTCTATTCAGGTGGTATGGAGGAGTCTATAGTAAGTGAGAAGAAAGGGGAATTTATACATGGCATACTGTTGAAAAGGTCAAACAATATTCAGTCAATATTAGGTAAACTAGTGTGCATTATTCTCAGTGTCAAGATTATCTCAAAATGATCCAAAACTGCAGATTCTAGTGAATCTCATAAATGTACTTTTTTAGGTTTAACCCTTGTGATGCTGGAACTGACTTCATGCTTATGCAAGAAGGTAAGATCTAGGCCAGCCGCCAAGTAAATTGGCGACTGGCCTGTGATCTAATCTGTTTGCTACTCTGATCATCTTTCCTCATCAAAGGTAAGCAGATATTTAAGATTTGGAAAGTAGGCGGCACAAAAATCTACTTTTAGAAAATTATCCAGCATTCTAAGGGTTAAGTTTGCCATAAAAAGAATATAAAAACCCAGAAAATCCTTTAAACCCAATAAGATCAACTGAAAACCATATGACATAACATATGGTTTTCAGTTCATCTTATTGGATTTAAAGTATTTTCTGGCACTTACTATATAGTATTGCACTGAACCATCGATATCATGCCATGTCTAAACTGAATGTCACAGCTGAAGCAACGTTTAAAAAAAAAAAAAAAAATTCTACTTGTTGAGATTTTGGTGCAGATAAGCATATCCTCCTTGAGTAAGAATGTTTCCAAATTATGTCTTCAGTAAAATTATTAAAAAGTGACCGCTTGTTTGGACAAAAGATAATGGTTCAGACGGCTTTAAATATCAAAAACAGTTTAAATCAAGTATTTAGCTTGACTTGTGAAAAGTGGTTTAGACAATAAAAGGAGAGAAATGTTTTGTGTTCAGATTTATCTAAAGTGGCAATTCAAAGAAATCAATATATCAGATAGTTAAAATCAATAATTTTTCAGGATTAATTTTGCTGGCTATGACTAATTCCATATGGTCACATGATCATATCTATACCTGTTATTACTGCTGGCCAATCGTATCTACTCGGCAATCCCCGTAACAAGTCGGTAGATATACCTCGTAGGCAGTACATGAATACACCAGAAATCCTGGGGTAATTTGCCTTATTTCCGGCGGCTAACGCAAAATGCACACAGGCACTAAATATGTATTTAAATACACACAAATTCGTTATATATCACAATTGAATGTTTTTTTTTACCCTTTTCATTAAAGATGATCATATCAACACATCTTTGTTTCATATTTTGTCAATCGGTTCTTTTCGGCAATCCCCGACTAGTGACGGGGATTGCCGAGTTGATACGATTGGCCCTTCGTTGCTGACCTACTTTCAAAAATGGCTCCCCATTACCTCCGAGGTTATTTTAAGAAATGGCCGAGGTGTTCCGAATGACTGCTGGCATGTTAAAGCTAAAACACATATAATGGCTCAATGAAGGACTACAAAATTTATTGCAATTTTATTAAACCTTAGAATGCTGGGTAATTTTCTAAAAACAGATTTTTGTGTTGTCTGCTTTCCAATACCTTAAATATCTGCTTTATTTTTACGAGGGAAGATATTCAGAGTAGCAAACAGGTTAGATCATAGGCCAATCCGGATCAAACCTGTTTGCATAAGCATGAAGTCGGTTCCAACACTATAAGGGTTAAGGCCTTCAACCTCATATTACATTTCTCAATATTACAAAATAATTTATATGTACCATCTAATTACTTTCTTTTATGAGCCACCCTTTTTCTGTAATTTTCTTTTTGCAGTAATCTAATTTTGAGCATGCACTGGCAAAGGAGACATTGTATTTGAGAATAGTTTTATGTTCTTAATCAATTTCTCATGTTCCAAATCAAAACAAGGTAACACTTTAATATTCTTTTGAATCAAGTGAAAAGAGAAGGAGTCTAAAACAAAATTATTGATTTTACCAGTCTAACATATCTCTTACCAATGTAAACAAACGCATCTGTTGAAAGAATCATGTTGTTAACATGAAAAGTTGGATAACATAATTGAAAATGAGAATCTTTTGAAAGACTTAGAGATTTTAGTCAATTTGATTAGTTTTTTTCAAAATAATTTTCTCTGTTATTGCTGCAATTTGTTGACAAATTTTCATTTAGTCAAAGTGCTTTCTACAGAACATCACTAAATATGCACCTTTCCATATCTCTTCAATTGCTGTTTGTAACTCTAGAGATCTATAGGTTAAGAAATTTGCAAATCAGAGGTTTACTGAAAGAATTAAGCCATACTATTGCATTGAGCCCTAAAAAATTAAATAAGACAAGTTCAAAATTTTCCTGATCAATATTGAAATGATACAAGAATGGAAGAATATTTCTCTGAGATGGAAAAACAATACTAGTGGGAACACAAGATATAACTCCTTTACAACTGCAACTTAATTTGCAGTTAACCCAATAAAATGGAGGGAATGGCTGCTAAATTCAAAATAAAAATTATACAATAATTTGGGTACATGTATTAAACTAAATCAGAAGGTATGAAAATAAATAATGATTTTTATGCTCATTCACAAAGAATTTAAAAATTCTTCTTGTTTATGAAGAGCAGGATGCATGCAATATTCAAACTAAATCAACTTTTATCACCTCATCGCGTGACCACATTATGTTGTTTGAATAAATACAGCGGAGGTGGTTTTATGATGAACAAAGGTAATTTGCAAATTGTCATTTGCAAGTTTTGAAATAGAATATGCTGTTGTTAGAATAGAGAAAAACCCATTCTTATTAAGATTAAATTGCTTCTTACATGCAAGTTCTTTCCTCACAAAGGTGGTTTTTAAACCCTTTACCAAACGCCAAATTTTAGACTGTCCCAAATTGAAAGAATTTGCAGACAACCTTTCAAAATGTGACGAAATGGAAAAAATAATCTTCTTATAGTTGAGAAAACATTGTGGGAAAAGGAAAAATTGCTTGTTACGAGTAATTTCTCCTTTTCTCACAATGTTTCCCAGAGACATCTGCAACAATGTGGTTAAATGTCGTTATTGTTTGATAATGGGTTAAATCAGTAAGGTATAGATGCATAACACATGTTCTACAGCAGACTTTAGATATCAACATGAAAAAAGGTTAAATTACTCCCTTTGAGCAGTCTATTGTATTGCAAGGAAAAGTCATAAAATTAATTTACACATTAAACCTTTCCCAAACAACAAATTTTCGACTGTCCAAATTTGAAAGAGTTTGCAGACAACATTTCAAAATGTTATCAAATTGGAAAATAATCTTCTGATAGGGCAGGAGACATTGTGGGAAAAGGAGAAAGTGCTCGTCACAAGCAATTTTTCCTTTTCCCACAATGTTTTCTAAAGTCGTCTGCAACAAAGTGGTCAAATGTTGTTATTGTTTGGGAAAGGGTTAAGGAAGAGATAAAGTTACACTTTTTTTTTTTGACACAGGCCCCCTGCACTTTATTTGTCATTATATTTCTATCCACCATCTCTTTACTTCAAAGTCTAATTAGATCACTCAATAAATCATCAAAAGTTTACTTTTGAATAATCAAATTAACCCTTCGCTTGTCTGATAAAATAACAAAATACGGCATTTAACTGGGTTTTTTCAAACTGTAAGTAATATAAGAAAATGCATTGTTATCATAAAGTAATAAGCATTGAAATAAAATGTGTCCAAAAACAATATATTTTGTAACTCTATCATTTTTATGCATGTGATGCAAATGAAGAATGAAGCAAAGATTTCTCTTTTTGTCTTTACTCAGTCAAAGGATATCATTATTCAAACTTCAATAATCTCACACTGGGGTTAAAGTTCAAAGCCTCTCAGATAACCCTTTCCCAAACAATAACGACATTTGACCACTTTGTTGCAGACGACTTTAGAAAACATTGGTGAAAAAGGAAAAATTGCTCATAACGAGCAGTTTTTCATTTTCCCTCAATGTTTTCTGCCCTATCAAAAGTTTATTTTCCAATTTCATCACATTTTGAAATGTCGTCTGCAAACTGTTTCATTTTGGGACAGTCGAAAATTTGTTGTTTGGTAAAGGGATAAATGCCAATGGCACCAAACAACAAGTTAAGATTGTTTGGAACACATTGGTCTTAATCAGAAGGCATATTAAAGTCTTCTACACAAAGTAAATCAATAAAGGGTACATGAATGCTATTTCTTGGTGTTCATCAGAACTTTCCCATCAAGACAATTCTTACAAGTACCAACTATACAGGATTTAGAGAGACCATACACAGAGGTAAGCTTTGATTCAGGGGTCGGTTTCATCAAATGCCTTAAGTGCACTTAGCTAAGAGCGATTAAAATCACACTTACGACGGTTCTTATGTGCGTTTCATTAAACAATCGCAACTGCTTATGAAGATCATAAGTTAGGAGCGAAATCAAAACGCTCGCAACTATCTCATATTTACCAAAATGGCTGGCATAACGTAAACTTTACCACATTGTACCTGAATTTAGGCATATCCTAACCATCCTTTTAAATAGTTTAAACCTTGAAACCTTGATTAAAAATATTTGTCATTTACTGCATTATATTTACAGGTTATCATAAAAATAAGGCATAAAAAGAAACAAAAAACATAGAAAAAATTTGGTTGCATGATGATTTTCCAACACCGACCTGGCTGAACATAAAATGCGTGATACCGGCATACCTTGACTTGACCCTTCTTCGGGCCCTCGCTTCGCATGTTTAAAACTTATTTAGATGTGAACGAGTACCTACTGTCGCGTGTCTCACTTCTTAAAATCGATAATGTTCATGTGGGAATTGAATAATCCATGTTGTGAAGTTCTAGATCATTTATAAACAGTATATATGTCTCGTTCTGAATGAAATAAAATCTTCCAAAATCATAGAAAAATGGCCACCATTCCGTGACGTAATTGCACTTAAGAGAGCCCAAGACCTCTCTTAGAGTTAAGAGCGTTTTTCGTAACTAAGAGCGAAAATTGATAAAAGACAAAATCTGACTTAAGAGCGAATTCGCACTTAAGATCATTAATGAAACGGGCCCCAGCCTCTTATTTTGCACTTCGTTGATAGCTATGATTACTATTAATGAAAAAGGGACAAAAAAGGTTTGATATTAAGTTAATTCTGCTAATGAAAATAGTTTTCCCCATCTAAAAGACATTTTCTTTTAATCTTCCCCTTTAATATAAAATGATGCTTTTAGAAATACCAACCCATGTTCATTAACTCAGTGATTCATTTTGCCGTGCGTCCCGCGTCCCAGACGCACGTTTTTTCCTGGGGAAGCATCATTCTCAAACATGTGCGTCCTCGGGACGCATTGTTTAAAAACTCCCGATTTTTACGATCGTCTGTAAATACCGAGTTCGATTCGTACAGATAAGAGAAACACATGTCAAGTTCAACACCGGTTTGAAAAGTAGAGCGGAAGTTACATTACTACATTCAGAATGCAGTACGCGTATTTTGATTGGTTGAAATATATCCATTATCCAATTATTTACGGCGTTTTATTATCGTTCGTTGGACGGTTAATTTGAGGTCCCGGATGATAAACAGTGAAAATGCCACCCAAAAAAGTTTTAAAAACTGATCCTCAACAATGTAAGTTGACATCTTTCTTGAAAAACACCAGTTCCTCGGCCGAAGAACCCAAAACTGACACTCCCAGCGTAGACTACAATGACAATGTCGTGAATGATGTTTCGAAAGAAGTTTCCGAAAAGAAAAAAGATCGAAAATTTCAGACGAAGTGGCTCGGGCTCTACTCTTGGCTGCGCTATGTCCCGAGTGAGAAAAACGCGGAAGACTACATGTTTTGTTCTGTGTGTACTGACCACAACAAGGTAAATGGTATGACGAAATTAGCCAAAAATCAAAACTTTCAGCACTCCACTCTTACAAGACATGTCAGTTTGTCAGAACATAAGATGTGCATGGAAGCCCCATTACTTAGAGGAAACATGGCTCAGTGTCAGCTCAAACATGAATCAAGTCTTTTGTCACACTGTTTGAAAGGGCTAATTTTGACCAAAGAATTATAAACACTAGTCATCCAATTTATTAAAACTCTAGTCATTCCAAATTGTTAAAGATGTTAAATGTTCTCTGTTTAAGATGTTATATGCTTTTAAATTGTTTGTCATTAAAAGTAAAACAAATAAAGATTTTACTTGCTATAAAACTATTTCTGCTTTTAGCTGTACAATTGCATAAAAGAGCCCCTGGCTAAGACGTATCATGTTAAGTAGATTATCCATAACGAATTTACAAAGACACAATCTGGGACCCATTGTTTTCAGTTTGGACCCATTGTTTCAAAACATGTGAGTCCCAGGGACTCATTGATGTAGATTTCAAAATGAATCACTGTTAACTATATTTTGTTTTACATCAATTTTGAAGGAAGCTTAAAGCTTGTTCAAAGCCTCACTCGATGACTGCTTCCTGGATACTTAACCAGTAATCACGCTTGTTTTGTGGGTTAGTCCTGAAAATTTTCAACCCACCTAACTTGGATTCGAACCCGGAACCCTCAGGACAAGAGCCCGACGCTCTACCCCTGTACCAACGTCGCCCACTAAATAATTTTAAAGCTTTAATAAAAAGCTTGAGCTGAAAATCAATAAAAGAAATTGATGCCTGCCTATCTATAGTAGATGTCTTACTGTGTGAACCTACTGACCAACAACTTCCATATTTCACTGAATATCAATTGTTTAATCGTTCTCTGATATGTGACTGGTCAAAATTGAAACAAAAAAAATGATTAATGATGGAAAAATAATGTTTCCTCATGGTTTCAGTTTTTTGGGGTGGGCAAGTTTTGTTCCAAAAGTATTGTAGTTATATAACAGTGTCAGTTCATTGTTTGATGGTTCCTGTCCTATTGACATTGCCATATTGCGCAATGAAATAATGGCTGCCAAAGGTTCAGGCAACCACTGGGCCCTGCTCTTGAATTACTATTCCAAAACTAATGCCTCTTGAACTACAATCCGGTTATTCCATCATACCGCAATTTTACACAATTGCAGCAGAAATTACGTGAGAAAAGGATTAAATGGAATTTATCCTGTCATCATCATGGTTTCTAGTCAATATTTACGCAGAGAATCCTGGGTAATTTTCTAAAAATAAATTGATGTGTCATTTGCTTTCAAAAGCTTAAATATCTGCCTAAATTTCATGAGTTAAGATACTCAGAGTAGCCAAACAGGTTAGATCACAGGCCAGCCACCAATTTACTTAGCTACCCGCCAGTATTTAACCTCAATTTTACACATTGGCAGCAGTCTATAGAAATTATATATGACAAAGATTAAAAAGAATTTATCCTGTCATTGTCATGGTTTGTAGTCAATATTGAAAAAAATCACAATATTGGCTTTTTTTTTTTTATGTTTTTCTTTGGTCTGTCATTGCTTTGCTTTGCTCTGCTTTGATATTGTTATATGATCTCATAGGAGGATATGAATCAAATGTATTGTTTTGTGATGTCATTTAATGAGGTGTGCTCAGCTTTCAAATAATCACTTAACTATACTTGTTTATTACCAATAACCTGTGCATTTAAAGTTAAGGAAGTACTCTTTGCTAATAAAGGCAATATTACCTCTACAAAATTCACACCATTCATACAAGAGAATAACCTTTTATTTCATTAAAGAGAAGTTAAGCACCTGTTGCAATTACCGGTATTTCAAATGTCATTGTTTGCAAAGTTATTCAACCTATACTTCCTGCCTCTTATCTATACCGCTGACAAAGTCTTGCAGTAAATATACCCTATTATTGGAAACCACCGGACAATCAACAATTTTTCATTCTCACACATCAAAAGAGACAGTAAATAAACATTATAAGAGAACTTTAACAAAGAAATAAAACCTTAATAACAATATTTTTAATTTGAGAAAAAAAATTAAAAAAAATATTATCCATCACGCAGTTAAATTTATGCAGTAGAAAGTAATCATGATAATCGATTTAAGGATTTTCATCATGATACTTCCAAAAAACTGTGTGAAAGGTGATGTCACATGAATTATATGACATCACCTTTCACACTGTTTTCAGGAAGTATCTGTTAAAAGATGATTAAATATAACTTGGAATTTTCTTTTTCTGTTTTCTTTTCAAGCCTTTCCCAACTTTGTGCCATTGCAAATGAACCAGTCCTTTTCATAATCAATAATACAAATTCACAAGGATATTAAGTGTTAAAAGTAGGACTTAAGTAAGTCCTTCACATTCACTAATCACTTACTGTGGTATGATACTGTATCACGCTGAACCATTGAAATGTTGGTTTTCACATCACATTGTACCTTTTCCCTTTATCCCTTTACCAAACACCATATTTTTGACTGTACCAAAGAGATTGCAGACGATATTTCAAAATGTGATGAAATTTGAAAGTAATCTTCTGATAGAGTAGAAAACATTGTGGGAAAAGGAGAAATTGCTCGTTACGAGCAATTTCTCCTTTTCCCACAATGTTTTCCAGAGTTGTCTTCAACAAACTGGTCAAATATTGTTATTGTTTGGTAATGGGTTAAAGATTGATTCTTATTGGGACTATATTTGGCAACTATATATGTTGTATGAAAATTGAAATCTACCTTTTATTGAACCCACCAAGAAAGGGGCTTTTTAGTTTCATGTTCAGTACTCTCACCTTTTTAAACCAGAATGTTTGAAATTTTTATCAAAGGTGTAAAACAAGGATACAGTTTAAAGGATTTTGTTTATATAATGATGTTTGGAAGAAATTATTTAGAAAAGGAAAAAGATCCTTACTCCAAGGAGTTTCTACTTAGTTGTTTCTTAACCTTTCTTCTATTGCTTAGTCAAAAAGTCATACAGATTATTGGTTTTATAAGGGTTTTGCCACCTTAAAAGTCCCAATTGGCTGTACCAAGCTAGTTCAAGATTCATTGTTGCTTAAAATGTGAAATGGCACTGTCACATCTTGAATAAACATTAGCATGACAATCACAATGGTGGTTCAATGCAAGACTATATAGCATATCTCACAAGTGAAGGGCTTTCTATAATCTTGATGTGTCATTGACAATAAGATAAAAAGAAAAAATGTTCACAAGGCCAGAATAAAAAACTCTTTAAGGTTCTGAGTAATTCGTAGCAGGGCACATAAGGCCAGACTCGGGGCATATCAAGCCTTTCATCAAAGTGCAACCCCACCCCACCAAAATAGAATAATGAAAACTACATAACTTTTCAACATCAATATGACATAGGGAGAATTTACTCTACATTTATATTTTTGTCTTTAATACAAAAACCATATTATTGTCACTTGCTATTTTAATATTGAGGAGAAACTATTTTGTCACACAATGCGTTTTTTGTTTTTGTTGGAATGGTTTATTTAGTTGGTAAGCCATTGATGCGATATATAATGGTATGTCATGGGTTGTGGTTGAGGCTTGGAAGCCCGTTTCTCTTACCTCCTCTCTAGACAGGGATGTGGGCTCCCAATGGGCATCCAACTCCTTTAGTAGGCTCAATAACAGCTGATAGTCCAGGGGATGTTCAAGGTGCTTACGACTGTAGGCCATCCAACGGCTAGATAAAGAGACAATAGAGAAAGTGTATTCTATAATCTCTTAATTCATTCATAGCTAGGTTATCTTAAGACAAGACATTATGAACATGTGCAAGTCTTTTAGTAATTCACAGGTTATATTGTCAGTTCAGGGGATGTTCAAGATGCTTGCGACTATAGGCCATTCAACGGCTAGATAAAGAGACAATAGAGAAAGTGTATTCTATAATCTCTTAATTCATTCATAGCTAGGTTATCTTAAGACAAGACATTATGAACATATGAACATGTCGTTTAGTAATTCACAGGTTATATTGTCAGTTCAGGGGATGTTCAAGATGCTTGCGACTATAGGCCATTCAACGGCTAGATAAAGAGACAATAGAGAAAGTGTATTCTATAATCTCTTAATTCATTCATAGCTAGGTTATCTTAAGACAAGACATTATGAACATGTGCAAGTCTTTTAGTAATTCACAGGTTATATTGTCAGTTCAGTGGATGTTCAAGATGCTTGCGACTATAGGCCATTCACCAGCTAGATAATGAGACAAAAGAGGAAAAGATTTACTATCATCTTATAATACAATCATAGTTAAATTTGAAACATTATTGACATTTGGAAATTCATTGATTATAATAACAGCGGATAGTCATGGGGATGTTAAAAGTGTTCAGACTATAGGCCAGCAAATGGCTAGGTAACCAGACAACAGAGAAATTATTTTCTATAAATTCACAAGCTACTCATATGACCAATGTTTACGATCCTATGTTTGGACAAAATGGCTGCACCCAGGTATATTTACTTTTTTCTCTTATTTTTGTCAATGAAAGCCAAATGAAGTGCCCTGAATAAGTTGACATTCAATTTATGGTTCTGGTTGTATGATAACCGATGCTTACAATAGCTTTACATTTAACACTTTGCAAAGAAATCACAGTCGACAGGCGCGGATATCCAAAATAGTCGGTCTGTGACTGCCATTTTTCTGCCGAGTGTTAGATTTAACACTGATATAAAATTCAGTACCTGTCATATGACAGTATAGATGTTCTTCAATTTCAGAGAGATTAATTTTCAACTTCCAGGTTTCCTGTAAACAAGCACCTTTAACTAGTTATAATATTAACGAGTTTTGCTGTATATATGAGGGTGGCACTGTAACTCACCAAACCGACTGCTGAACAGGGGTTATGTCCCCTTGGATAGCGTGTTGATGTATGATGGTTTCTGCAGCCTGAGGCATCTCCCCATTCCATTTGTGGGAACCCTCCTGGAAAACAGGAAACATAAAATAAATGTATATTAACAATGGGTAATGTATGAGACATCTTAAAAGTTGAATACCCTAAACGAACCCATTCCCAAAACTAATAACTGACCTTTTTTTCCCCAATTACTCAATAAATTTTAAGATTGAATTTAGTTATTCTTGAAGAATTCCCAATTTTAGAGAAAAACACTGTGATTCTTCCAAATTTGTCTGGAAAGGAAATCATGAAACCCTCCTTGGAAAAAAAAATAAGAATTATCATGATGCATTGAACAAACCTATCTTTTTTTGTCCAGTTCTACTTGGGACTAAATCATTACCTTATATGGACTATTCTGGTGGTACTAATAGGTAATTATCAAAATAAAAAATCTCGTCCTATCATGATGATTTTTCAAATTTATTGCTACATGCTCTCTAACATGAATAATAAATTCCAAAAAAATTTACAAAACTGAAACCTTGGTGAAATTCAATTTTCATGAAAGGTATTCTCTGAACTGTTTTGTATCCTGAAAGAAGTGGGTTCTGCTTTCCAACCTTTCATTAATCCATGCTCGGCCTGCAAACTGGTTATAGTCCAGGAAGCTGAATCAAGCGATAAATTTAAGTTGTAAGAACTTGTTTTTCAATTGACGTAAAAAAAAAAAAGTTTAATTTGATATTCAAGTTATTTTAACTGGATAAAGGCCTCTCTATATATATATAAGAGCTAGGCATAAAAACAAAACTATACTACAGTTGACACAATGAAGAAAATCCGTTGAAACAAAACTACAATAGAAGGTTTGATAAATCATTCACCCGACATTTCCTGACTTCATGTTCTATAATGATAGCCATCAGGTCCTCATGCTGCCTCACGTCTGTCCAATTATCATCCTCTGGAATACCACGGTCCTCGCGGGTAGCAAGTGCAAGCCTCAGCTTAATCTGACCATCAACACTGGATTTAGACGACCGCCCCTCCAAAGGGTACCACTTGTCATGGCCTGATGAGGGTATGTCCTGTAAAATACATATGGGAATGCTAAGGAAAAGTCGGCCCTACCAATTTTCTGAGTATTGTGAACAAGAATATAATGTTTCCGGTACTTTTCTTATCTGTTTTATATCTACATAGAGACTTTAATTATGCTTCTATATAAAGAAGGCATGGGATCCAATAGTGAAATCACTATTCAAATATTCAGTTACTACTATTTGAATATATCTAAATATTTGATTTTACAATTAGTTTAAATGTCCAAATGTTTTGCATTTCCGCAAAATGGTACACTTTTCCTTAGTCTGATTAACCCTTTAGAATCGCAGACACCTTTAACACATGCATGCAATAACAAAGCACAAAGACTATTAAATTGTTTTAGTCATGAACAATTGCTGCGGTTTCAGGTGAAAATAAGATGGTGATGTCCAATCATCATGTCATTCAATCTCCATAAAAGTAGGCAAACTACAAAGGGAGTTTTTTAAATGTAGAATGTGAATTCTTTGTCACAAGTGTGAAAAGTGGCCTTAATCTTGTCAGCACGAGTAATGGGGCAATTTGATGTTTATTGAATAGAGATGGAAATCTGAATAATATATAAATTATGCTTGACCATTTGTAACTATCATATGCGTAGTAATAGTAATTCATGATTTGAATATTCAAAGCTAAAACTGAATATTCTTTCTCATCCCTAATATAAAGACATTATTACTGGTTTGTTTATTTATATGGGGATAAATGTAAATAATTTTTCTGTTCTGTTTTCGAAAAGGTTCAAGATACATTAATAACTTTAAGACTATTGGACTGTCAATGTGTCCATCCAGATACCATAGTTAGGAGATCTTATAGAGACTTCAAATAATAAAAGATACTTACACTAAGTGCGAGTGTGAAACATCCTAGAAAGTCATCGACTGTACTGCCGCTACTTGTCCTGGCTGATTGAGCAACTTGCTTGAAAAAACGCCCCAGTCCTTTAAATCCCTGTACCTCATTCAGCTTCTTTGCGGCTTCTATGACGGAAGTTTCGTCGTCATGATCCCAAATGTCAAGGTGAAGTCTATCTGACTTTACGTCTTCAAGGTCACTAAAAGAAAATGGCGATAAATGAGTTTAAATGATTGTGGGGTAAAGGCATTTTTAGGGTAGGCATTTTTAGTAAGAAAAAAAAGAAGAAAAAGACCAGCCTTTTAGGAAAATATATGTTAAAAAAGGTGTATCTGTCTCAATTTGGTTCGGTACTAAAATGTCTGCAATATCTTCAAAAACTATTTGGTATGCAAAGAAAAAGCTACATTCTCACACTAACTAAAAAAACCTGGCCAAAATGCTAAATCTTTTTAACCATGTCAAAATTTAAAAACATCATTGTGAGTTTTATGTTTTAACACATCTACCTCACATGGCAAACTGTCAGAGTATGGTAAAGCCGTTATTCTTTAAGTAGCTATTGAATTAACAATCTTTATTTAAAAAACTTTTTCTAATAAATCGGAAGCAAATGACACTTTTAAACATTCTGACAAATAAAGAGTTCGCCCATCTAAAGTTCTCAACCCTAGAATGCTGGGTAATCTTCTGAAAATAGAGTTTTGTGTCGTCTACTTTCCAAAACCTTAAATATCTGCTTAATTCTAATGAGAAAAGATACTCAGAGTAGCAAACAGGTTAGATCACAGATCAACCGCCAAGTAAATTTGTGGCTGGCCTGGATCTAACCTGTTTTGTATAAGCATGAAGTCGGTTCCAGCACTATAAGGGATAAACCTCCAACTACCAAGTTAATGAACTGTAAAACTCACAATCTAAATTTCTCATTCCACACAGGGTTCAGAGAATTCGGTATAACGCTGGTTGTCTGAATGTACTTTGCAGGCAGTAAATCCCTCACTGCGGCAGGTTTGTCTTTCCTCCTCAACGAAAACTTTTTGAAGCCTCCTTTTTTGTCTTTTGGTGAGTTTGAGTCTTCATCGGATGAGCCAACACTTCCACTTTCTGTCCCTTCTTCATTCTGCAGGCGTCTACCAGGCATGATTCCCAACATGCAGTAGGGGTCACTGAATCCTATGGGATGAAAATGAAGGGCATTCAGTCTTGAGACTAAAAATTCCCTTGTGAGCTTTATAATTTCATTTATAAACCATAATGTTGCCAATACAACTTGTCATAAAGATCTTGTTAATCTTATTAATCTTATGGCATGAGCACTGGTTAAGAATCCAAAAAGCTAGAAGCTGGAATGAATTGAATATAAGCTTCTGCAGCGAAATCTTGAAGCTAATCAAATAAATGCAAAACAAACAAGTTTAAACTAAGAAGCCACTTCTCTTAATTTAGATCAAGCTATCATTATATGTTCATACAGGCTCTTGATTTAAACCAAACTGTCATTGTATTTGCTTTTGGGCTCTTGCTCAAGACCAAATTAGCTGTATATGTGCTTTTGGGCACTTGATAAAGACATAAGTATGCCTGTATTTTAGGTAGTCCAAGAAAGCGCTGGGGGGGAAAAGGTTATTCATTTATTAGTGCTATTTCCTCACCTGTCATTAGGCTTATACATAAAGGAACAAGAAAGCACATATTTTTTTCTTTTTATTTCAAAATTACTTGATCTAAGAGATTTACTGAAAATGGGATAAATATATAAATAAATGTTCATTATAGATAAATAAAAATTGTAATTAATGGGACAAAAGTAAAGTTTGCACAGGATAAAAACTTTGTGTTGACTTGTTTTATGATGAGCATATATGTTTGCATATATGCCTCATGCCAAACACAATGAATATGTTCAATGTTGCATCTCTTAAAAATGTTCCAAACTTGACTAAAATTATACCCTCTTCAATACTTCCTTACAACTCATTACTCACAATCAAAATGTGTTTTTTAAGAAACCTTCATTAGTGAAATGCACTGAACATCCTGGTCTCTATTCCCCAGACAAATGGCCTTTTGATATTGTCTCTTAATTGGACATATATCACCACCCTTGCCCACACCTTCTCTAATTGGTGGTATTAACAGAGCCTGTGAGGGAACCTGCATTTACATAACATGTGCACCAATCAAAGACCACATCCTTGTCTGGTGATATATCAATGTTTGTCTTGATTATTTCCTCTTTTATTGTAGACAATACTCTTGAATATTTACTTTTTGATTGTGAGTTGTAGATCTGTTATTTGATTAGCTATGCTTAAAACCTGTAACTTACAATATGCAAGGTTTTTTTCCCCATACTCAGTACTGCTTAAAGAAGATAATAAGTGATATCTACATTCCCATTAAGCATCTGCATGAAACCATTGACCTTGCATAAACTAGAATTGCATTGTCCCTTTCCAAAAAACTTGATATAAGACAACTTAGGAAATAATCTTTATATAAATTGCAAAAACCCTAATGAATATATGCTTTGGTCATATCAATAGCCTAAAAGTACATATAAGATGCATTGGTTTTTGACAGGACAGTATCCCTAAAGTAGATATAAGGATCTTAAATTGGTTGTTATCAAGAGCCCCAAATAGTATGCTTAAGTTTTTATTAAGAGCCCCAAATAACATAATCTTTGGTCTTAATAAACAACCCCAAATAACATATAAGAATGCTTTGGTCTTCATCAAGAGCCCCCCACATCCAACATAGAAGGATGCTTTTGTTTTTTATTAAAAGCCTCAAATAACATATAAGTATAAAGAGGTTTCAATATATGACTTTATATTCACTTTTGTGGGGGACTTGCTATAGCCATGCACTGGACTTGCGATATAAGATGTAATGGGTTCATCCCATTTGCAGCAAATCACTTAGAACCAGTAATCAGTTAAACCCTTTCCCAAACAATAACAACATTTTACCACTTTTTTGCAGACGACTATAGAAAACATTGAGGGAAATGGAGAAATTGCTTGTAATGAGCAATTTTCCTTTTCCCACAATGTTTTCTGGCCTATCAGAAGATTATTTTCCAATTTCATCACATTTTGAAATGTCATCTGCAAACTCTTTCAATTTGGGACAGTAGAAAAAATTTGTTTGGGAAAGGGTTAAAAGACAGCTGCTTCAATGGCATCCATCATTTGTGTGCACAACTGATCACTGTAAAACCAAATGCCTCATTCAAATTGATCTGGTCTAAACTACAAGCACCAACTAGCAGCAATTGCAAGAGAAAACACTTCTTAAGATTTGGTAGAAAATTAAAACCACTCTTGGTACATTGCATGGGTTTAAACCTCATTTATTTGAAAATGATTTTATGATACAAGTTCTTGCAACTTAGACTAATCACGCTCTTTTCTGCTACCTGGAAACACAACCAGAGGACTCATGCCAAATGTAGATAAATGAAAGATCAAAGTTGACACTGCCTCTCATGAGATTCAAATCTAAAACCATCGTGCTTTAGGGTTGATACTCTACCCCTAGTCCACTGTCCTCGTACATTTCATTGTAGTAATGCTTTAGAAGGTGTTTATTCCAAGATTTAGGACATACTAGCAACAAAATCAGAATTCTACAGAATATCAATGAATGTCCTATACTCTATGCATGAAGACATTGTTTTATTAGTTTTATTCAGTCAAATAGTCAATTAGGTATTCAATTAACTCATCTCTTAATTCATTCTTGGCACACTCAGCATTTGGGAAATATTTAGAAATAAAAAAAAAACGGATACCACTGAAATTGTGCAGTTTTCATTAATCACATGATCTAAAATTGGAAACAAAATGACTGAAAAAGCTCTTTGTTCTATTTACAATAGAAATTATAACATTGGGTGATATTTGGATGTCTCTGTCAAATGACAATTAAATGATCACAGTACAAACTATACAGGATGGAATTTTGCTTTTCTGATTTAGCATGGATCAGAAGGCTTCAACAAAAATCCCATTGGATGGACTTTCCACTATGCCTTGGGGATATTGGGCAGGATTTAGGTGACATCAAATTTCCATATTTGGAATTTTGTTAGCAAGTGAATTGATATGGACTTCTATTTTCCGTTTCAATTAGGATTCAAAGGCAATGCATTAGTTTTAAAATTGACATTATTACATACGAAATTACAAAGATAAGATGGCTTTCTTCGAACCAAAGTAGCTATCAATAGCAATTTTTCAATCCGTTGATTATTCCTGATTGCCATCTTTATCCTTAAGCGGTTTACTTAATCCGCATTATAAATGTGCTATATCCCCATTACAAGGTTACCGAAGGATATGAGAAGTGCATAAATAATTAAGTTTTTTGTATTCAAATAGGTATGTCAAGCTAGAATATAGTCTTTTTAAGTCTTAAATGACTCTCCATACAAATTTGCTTTTGCATATCCATGCTCAGATATAGATATAAAAACAAACAGTAATGTACTTTTATATGTAACATGAAACTGATGTCTCTCTGTACACAAATTGATGTACACTATAAATCTAACATTGGGACTTTCTGTAGTGGTTGTTAAATGCAGGTTGGCTGCTTAAAAGGGTGGTCGCTTAACACAAGTTAGACTGTAGTTCTAAAATAAAGGGACTCACCATCTGCATCTTTTGCCTCTAAATTACAAGCCTCTAAAACTGTACAGTTGAGAATGACTATGGGTGGCTGAAAAAGAGATTAAAAAACAACATGCATTACCTTTGGATAAACGTGACCAATTAACCTGTTCCCAAACAATAACGACATTTGACCACTTTGTTATAGACGGCTTTAGAAAACAATGAGGGAAAAGGAGAAATTGCTCGTGAAGACCATTTTTTCCTTTTCCCACAAGGTTTTCTGCTTTATCTGACGAATATTTTTCAATTTCATCACATTTTGAAATGTCGTCAGCAAACCCTTTCATTTGGGACAGGCAAAAATTTGTTCTTTGGGAAAGGGTTAACATAGAGAACATTATGACTTATCAAATTTGTGATCAACAGCTCCAGGTGACTTTAACTCAGAGTGCTGGGTAATTTTCTAAAACAGATTTTTGTGTCCGTCTCCTCATTTACTTGGCAGCTGGCCTGGATCTTATCTGTTAGCATAAGCATGAAGTTGGTTCCAGCAATATAAGGTCTAAAGTCTGAAAAGAAGCATTTCTATTCAATGGTATAGGTTCAAGACCAAAAGTGTTTTCATAGGTCTTCAACTGCAAATGTGTTTCAAATAGTCAACATCAAGGTTTTCATGCAAGACTAAACTAACTCCCTCACAAAAGTGAAGGACTAACTTTTAAGTCTTGCACTGAACCCTTGCAATTACATATTGGGTTACATGATTGATGAACATACAGGTTTCCTCCCAAGCATCAATCAGTCACCAGGTGTTTGTATCCCTGGAACTTAATGATAACGGAACACCAAGGTAATAATGACATATATGGTTGCAATGGTTTATGTACAGTAGTGAAACATGATATTGAGCATTGAGGAGGAAATTCCCAATATGATGCATACAACATGATTGTATACCTTATTAATTCTATGTATATATCTACTTGGTTACAAATTTGAGTTAAAATGTTTGTCTCTGTACAGTATTCTCTAGGTTTTATTTACGTTACCATAGCAATGATATTTCTTTTAAATTACAATGACAATAGATCCTGTGGGATATTTTCTCATACTGAAGAAATTTCTTTTTCAAATGTCAATAGACAAAAACATAATTCACTCAATGGTATGCTGTATACAGCTGTCTCCTCTGTAAACCTTTAACAATATGTATCCTCAATTATGTCAGGTCTTAATCTACATGTACTTCTTCCTCTACATTTGCATCACATAATCCTTAACCAAGCGCCAAAATTCTCGACTGGTCCAAATTGAAAGAGTTTCCAGACGTCATTTCAAAATGTGATGAATTGGGAAAGAAACTTTTAATAGGGCAGAAAACATTGTGGGAAAAAGAAGAAATTGCTCGTTGAGAGCAGAATTTCTCCTTTTCCCACAATGTTTTCCAGAGTCTTTTACAACAAACTGGTCAAATGTCATTATTGTTTTGTAATGGGTTAAAGTCATTTATTTGCCATTGGTTCTTAACCCATGTTAGTGTTGGGCCCCATCTACAGGTTCCACTTCAACGTTTTGCAGCCTTTTTCATCATACAATGTTTTTTTTTTCTTTGATCTTAACACACTAATAGCACTAGAATACAATATGAGATGTACAGATGAGTTTCTTGAGCAACTAACTTCTTCATCGCTTTCTAATTTTTTGCTGGTATTCATTAGAATTGTCTTAAGAAGCTTTAATCCTTATAGTGCTGGAAACGACTTCATGCTTATGCAAACAGGTAAGATCCAGCCCAGCCGCCAAGTAATAGGTAGCTGGCTTGTGATGCAAACTGTTTGCTACTCCGAGTATCTTTCTTCAACAAAGTTACACAGATGTTAAAGGTTTTAAAAAGCAGATGATACAAAAATGTATCTTTAGCAAATTTCCCAGCAATCTAAGGGTAAAAAGGAAGGAGAATAAAAGGCCCTAATATATCCCCTATCCATAGGCGTAGGAGCGTTTTCAACATTGGGGGGGCCAACTTCAGATGAGGACCAGTCTAAGAATAAATGTTCTTAAACTTTCTCATGACTAATCATGCGTCTACAAATTCAATATCATTAAATGAATTAAAAGAAAGCGTATGAAAATGTGTATCTAAGTTAAGACAAAATAACCAAAAGAAAAAGAAAATGTGATTGGCCAAGTCTCGATCTCACGCGGAAAGCATATTGTATTGATATTAACTAAAAGTGACAGCCACCATGCTGTCACAGCCAAGAGGGGGGCAAAGTATACTCTGGCCCCCCCTAGTCTAGATAGGGGGCTGGTCTCCCCTGCCCCACCCCCAACCCCCACCCCGGCTCCTACGCCTATGCTATCAAAATCACTTTTACATGGTGTATCACACAAAAGCTGTTGTGCAAAGATGAATGGAACAGCTTGTAATAGTTTATAACAATACGATCATAAGACCCATTTGTTTATCATTAGGCAAGTATGAAAGTCAATATAATCTTCTAACATGGGCTTTGTATAAATAAAAGGTGCTTGTTCACAAAAGAGAAAATTTCAAAGTCAAAATAAAATGCCGTTGAAATGATACAGTTTTTGTATCGTTGTTTGATATACAATAAAAAGTAGCTTGGGAAATATAATTAATAAAGGAAGCGTTAATTTATCTTCGTATGTACAGTTATATATGCAGTGGATCTCTAAAGCAACACAACGCTTTTGGATTGAAAAACATGTTAATTCACTGTATACACACTTTAAAGAATTGAAAGGATCCAATTCTGCTTTGAATGGCTATTTTCCAGTTCGTATCATAAAAATATATCATAATCTTCCTTTCTTCACATCAGTGAACAAGCACCTTTGGTCATACACCTATTACTTTTGAGATCTTGAATTCCCATTGACTCTAATGTTGGTTGAATTAGGTATTTTCAAGACTCTGCTATGCGAAGAATAGTGTTTTCTACGCTTAACTATATGTAGACCTGGTGCAGCAAATTGAGGCTAGCTTTGAGAGTCAAACCCAGGTTGTCTGGTCTAAAACTCCTGACTTCAACCCTGCAGTCTATGTTTGCATGTAAACCAATGACAGCTGATTGGTAACCTAGCTACTCCTTGTCATAAAGTAAGCTATAATATTAACAGATGACAACAAAGAGGAACTTTTTTTCCTGACATTATAGTAAAATAACCCTTATAGGGCTGGAACTAACTTCATGCTTATGCAAACAGGTTAGATCCAACCTGTTTGCAACTCTGAGTATCTTTCCTCAACATAATTAAGGATATATCTAAGGTTTTGGAAAGCAGACGACACAAAAATTAATTTTTAGAAAATTACCAAGCATTTTAAGGTTTAAATCTATTAAACATGAATCTGTTTGATAAAGCAACTGCTTGCTTACTGCACAAAAAGAATCAACATTGTGCAGATCATTGAATTACCAGAAAAGCATCATGCAATGTGGTCATTTATCTTGATTGCTATCCCAAAGCAGAAAACTGATACCTCTTCAACCATATGTTAGAGTGAATAGACGGAATTTTCAAGTGAATATTGTCCATGATACAAATTGTCAGACAAGACCCAACCTAGCAATACCTTAACCTTATACTTAACAATATAATAATTATTGACCATAAGTCTCCAAACAAAAATGTCAACATTGCAGATCACATTAAAAGATATTACTAAAGATGGTATTAAGCAAGGTACCACAATGTTATTACTGAAATACTGTTGCTGTCATGTAAAACCCAAATAAAAATATATAGTCATCTATCATTTACTGTCTTATGAACAATATTTAATGTCCATAACGAGGCATAGCTAGGAAAAACAGCTTTCGAATTATAGTCCCCTGTTGGAATTTGATCCGAGTTTGCAGGTTTGAGAGTCCAAGACCATACATAACCTCTGAGCTAATTTAAGGAGTTTGTTCTGTAAGGCAGATGACAGGTAAGCCTTTTTCAGCATGTAAGTCAATTTTGGATGATCAAATGGCTCAATAACTTTGGATTTATAGTCCCCTGTTGGGATTCGATCCCAGTTCGCTGGGACGAGAGTCAAATACCATAACCTCTGAGCTATAAAGAGTCGGCTCTATAACGCAGAGGTTAGGTCCATTCGGAACACCTCGGCCATTTCTTAAAATAACCTCGGAGGGAAAGGGGAGCCATTTTTGAAAGTAGGTCAGCAACGAAGGGCCAATCGTATCTACACGGCAATCCCCGTAACAAGCCGGGGATTGCCGAAAAGAGCCGATTGACAAAATATGAAACAAAGATGTGTTGATATGATCATCTTTAATGAAAAGGGTAAAAAACCCATTCAATTGTGATATATAACCAATTTGTGTGTATTCAATAACATATTTAGTGCCTGTGTGCATTTTGCGTTATCCGCCGGAAATAAGGCGAATTACCCCAGGATTTCTGGTGTATTCATGTACTGCCTACGAGGTATATCTACCGACTTGTTACGGGGATTGCCGAGTAGATACGATTGAGGTTAGGTCTTGTCCATATTGATTGTCCCTATGCTGTGGAGAGAAGGACAGTCACGTGGCAACTGATTCTGTGCATTTGAACTGATCAGACATACCAGAGTGTTTGTGTTGCGTCTTTACTACAAAGATGAATTTCAGTTAATTCCTGCTTAACACAAGTCCATGCAAAGTTAAATGAAGTAACAACAGCAAGCAATAATCATAATTGTAAAACCATTTTCTTGTGATTTGGGGTGGAAACTATGTGACATTTAAAAGCAGAAAGGGCTCAACATGAGCCATTTCTGCTCATGAGCCATTTCTGCTTTTGTCACAATAGTCACAATAGTTTCTAGCCAAAATCTATTATGACAGAGATATGAAAAAGAGGATATATATGTATGCATGAAGGACAAACTCATCGAGACATTTGATAATATCTAAAAACTGATGTATGATGATGCACATCAATCATGAGTTCATTTAACCAAGTCAAGATCACTTTCATTATTGAAGAGGGCCAGAAATGAGGTATGGACCTCAGTTGGTGAATAAATAAACTAGACAAATCAAGTTAAAATGAGAACATACCATAATCAAATTAGAAAGATATTCTAAGAAGTAAATATCAGAGTAAGAAATAAGAAATGGTGGGTCAAGAGTTATTTCATTACTTCAATTGATTTCTCTCCATTAGACGTCTGCAGCAGATGTTGAGGATAAAACATAAGGATTATCAAATTTTTCTGCAACTATCTTGTTGCCATGCAATACCTGAATTCTACACATGTCAAGTACAAATAGAGAGCAAAGAGAAAAATACTTCTTACAAAGTTTTTTGATGTTATAATGCATTAAATCTTTCCCTAATGAAGAAATCTTCAAAAGCATTTCATGGAGATATGTTTGAAAACATTGTAACAAGATTGCAATTTTCTCATTCATTCTTAGCAGCTCTCGATTACAAACCTATTGAATGTAAGACTATATTTAGTCCTTCACAACAGTCCAGCACTTTCTATGGTCAAGGACCAATTAGGGGTGGACATGCCAAGTAATTTGTTTGTATGGTGTTAAACGCTGAATCAACAAGTTTTTTAGTTATGTAACAGCTTTCCTGGATAAATCCTCACTAGGCTATGGCTCTGAATTATAAGTCACTCATGCAAAACCAAAGATGTTGGTGGGAGTTTGAACCCAGGACCCCCGAAATCTAAGTCCTCCATCCACCTTAACCACTGGGCCATGCAGAGTAAAATCCTCTGCCTTCTGTAAGTCAAGTGACTGCTCCTTATGGAAACCCACATGGATTTTAATCTCACTGAGATCTCAAAGGGCCATGCGAGAGGCCCCAGATATATTTTGTTAAAGGGACTCTAAAGAACCATAGAAACAGCGGAATTTGTCTGAAACTATTACAGGATTCGTCTTTTTCAATGACGAGGTTTCTTTTGTCATGAGGCACTCTGTGATCCTAAGAAAGCAATTAAGGATCGCAATATAGAAAACATGATCTCTTACAAACAAACCGTGATACCACAGATTTGCTTGATTTATAAACATGCAATAATCATAACCACGCTGACTTGCATAAAAATCAATCTGACTAAAGAAAATATGGATTTAAAAGAGCAATTTCTTTCTTGATACGTTACAATTCTTTTTTCAAATCTTAATTCCATAATACTTAACTCATTACCAAACAATAACAACAATTGACCAGTTTGTTGGAGACGGGTCTTGAAAACATTGTGGGAAAAGGATAAATCGCTCCAAATGAGCAATCTTTCGTTTTCCCACAATGTTGTCTGACCTATCAGAAGATTATTTTTCAATTTCATCACATTTTGAAATGTCGTCTGCAAACTTAATTTGGGACAGTCGAAAATTTGGCGTTTGGTAAAGGGTTAATTGAGTTATCCTTCTTATCCCCTTTCTCCATAATAACTATAGCTTCGCCTCACCTTAGCTGCAGATGACTTATTTAACTTTTGAATGCTTGGTAATTTTCAAAAAATAGATTTTAGTGTTGTCTGCTTTCCAAAACCTTTAGAGCATACTAGCGCTTAAAAAATGCAAAACTGGGTAAAATGAGTTATAAATTATGATAGAATATGTCAAAACATAGTGAAAAAACACAGAATCATGATCATGACAATATATAACACAATGCACTATTTATTATCTATTTTTCTTAGTTCTGTTTTAATAAATTTGGTGCCCACCAATTTAACTTCATTGTCTACATTTGAGTAACATCTAAAATACCAAGAAGCGCTCTGATAGATATGTGGCAACCATCTGGTTTGAAGAATTACAGGAAACGCATCAAAATACTATCATTTATCTAATATTATCAAAGTGAATATTCAAAAAGGAGATTTTCTCTG
Source organism: Cerastoderma edule (assembly GCA_947846245.1). Taxonomy (NCBI): domain Eukaryota; kingdom Metazoa; phylum Mollusca; class Bivalvia; order Cardiida; family Cardiidae; genus Cerastoderma; species Cerastoderma edule. The sequence continues at coordinate 46,897,101 of OX401406.1, forward strand.
GTTTTATTTGTTCCCAAAATTGTTCATCTGACTAAATATCTGCTTAATTTTGATGAAGAAAGATACAATGAGTTAATCAGGTTAGATCACAAGCAGGCCACCAATTTACTTGGTGGCTGGCCTGGATCTTACCCGTTTGCATAAGGCCTGAAAAAAAAGTTGTTTGTTTAGGGTAACCCGACACTCCCTACCCTAAAGATTTTATTTGACCATTGAAAGAAAAATCAATTGGCACCATATTTTTAACATATCCATTTTAAACTTCTCGCACATCTCTGACAGGCCAGTTTACGATTTAGATTGACTGAGAACATCCGACAAATCTTTGTTTATTTGTGTCTTATTTCGGTGCTTGAATTCAACTTCTGAAAATGCAGTTTGTTGGCTGATGGTCTGTGTCAAACGACAGTTCTATACTGTTAAAACTATTTTCTTTAAAACGAAAAATGCATTATAAAGTGAAGCTCAAAATAAAAATAAAAAAAAAATAAAAATAAAAAAAAATCCCTACCTACTGATTTTGAAGATGTCACCCTAAACAAATGATTTTTTTTTTTTAGGCCTAAGCACGAAGTCTGTTCGAGCACTTTGAGAGTTAATATTATGAGTAAATACTGTTGCTCAAGTCCACCATGTGTGCTCAATAATTTTTGAAAAGGATCTCACTGTAGTCGGAAAATACACAAATTCTTTTCCCAACATTGTCATATCAGCATCATTTCAGTTATGTTGCTATGCAATATTCTTGATAATGGGGAAAGACCCAATTCTCAACTGCCTATAAGGGCCAATCAAGCCGGGATAAACCATTGTCATTCCTTAAGTCAGACTACATCTTAGTAATATCCAAATGCTGTAACAAGGATTTGAACCCATACAGATAGGGGCCTTGTGATTTCAAGTTCTGTACTCTAACAACTAGGCCAAAGAGGGTGATGAAGCAGTACTAAATCAATATACAACAGGGAAGCTCAAAATGGAATTCAATTGACAATGGCAAAGAAATTTAGAATGAAATGTTAGATCATTTCTAAAGTGACTCTTAAAATGTCAACATTTTTTTCAAACAAACTAAGATGAAAAAACAAATGCTCTCAAATTAAAAGCTTTAAGGTACTTTTTTCACCCAAAAAGTGTTGATTCACTGATTTTGAAAAAAAAGATTCCTTACATTAATTTTTCTCTGTTTTCAACTCTGCATAGGTTTACCTATTGTAGTAAGTACAAAATATAATTGAATTAAGCAAAATAGATTGGAAGAAAGTGCCCATTTAGCTTTAAGCCATACTTGCGCTCGTATACACTTTAATTGTGAAAGTTCTAGAACAATTGATGATTAACTTAAAAGTACTTAAAATTCCCTTTAACAGATGGGACTGAAACGGCAAGACATTCACATGATGCTTTTATAAAAGTGAGTATGATATGGTTTGTTTACAATTAGCCATAAAACAAGGTCAGCCAAGAAATGCTGGGAACCAATGAAACCTGAGAAATTCTCCATTTTGAATATTCATGTTGTTGGTATTGGATAAATGACAATATTTTTATGTGTTTCACATGATTTTCTAACCGAGAGATTGCTATTTGCTAATCAGAGCGCATCTTGCTATTTTATATGTTACTGGATATTAAACAATGAAGTTAAATTGGTGGGTACATAATTTGTGAAAAAAGCACTTTGAAACATAGATAATAAATTGTGCAGTCTAAATATTGTCATGGTCCTGTGTTGTTTCGCTATGTTTTAATGTAGTTTTATCATAATTTATAACTCATATTACCCAGTTCTGCAGTTTTACTGAGTGCTAGTTTGCTTTTAAAATTTTAACATTTATTGATATACATTAATAACAATGCAAATTCATGTTGTAATCAAGAACTCCAATCTCTAATGAAGCAAGATAGAATCAAACACTGAAAAAATGGCAGCACTATATTACTGCTTTCATCTATTTTGCTCTGTGAAAAAGATAATAATTTGAATGCCAACTCCATATAAGTGAAGGTTTTTGAAGGTATTTTTTTTCACATTTGGTCTTTTTAATTTCAATATGTAAATATTTCTTAGTTTCTTATTTCACATCGATTGTAAAACTAGTTCTTACAACTTAGATAAATCATTTTCGATTCTTCTTCCTGAATACATACCCAGCATTCACGCCGAATGTGGATCAATGAAAGGTTGCAAGGCAGATCCTGCTTCTCACAGGATTCAAACCCATGACCCTTGTGTCCAGAAGCTGACGCTCTACCCTTGGACCACTGTCCTCCACAAATATTTCTTTGGAATTTACAGTACCCTGTGAACCAATGGCTACATGAAAATGTTAAAGTCTCAGGCTCTGTATAGCTATTATGATTTACATTAGACAGAAAATAACTAAACAGATCCGATTAGTTTCATTCAAAGCAGCTTAGTTATCAATTTCATAAATTGATTAGAAATTGATATGATATCATTTTTAAAACATCTCCTTTTATATAGATGAATTATTCTGCACAAAGCCCCCCCCAATCCAATCGGAAACCTACCTTTCTCTTTCCTTATGTTTCATTTGCTGACTGGTAACAGTATTTATCCCTCCGGATATAGAAAACAGTGTTGGCAAAAGAGGTTTTGTAAATGCTCCAATTGGACAGCATAAGTAGAATTTAATAAATAACGCACCAAGTGACATTCGTTTGTGACGATTCCCGGACATTTGGCCCCCCCCCTGGACATTTGCCCCCCGGCCATTTGCCCCCTTTTTGGTAAAGGGCGGACATTTGCCCCCTCGCCGTAATGTAGAAGGCGGACAATTGCCCCCTCACATTATTTTTTCAATTTGCTCGCCATTATCATTTTAGGATATATTTAAATAGGAATTCAAATGGAAATAATATTTTAATCAATTTTACTCTATTAGCTCTTCCCTTCTAATCCCTTAAAGGTGTTCAAATGGAGACGACGAATCAAAAACACAACGATTTACATCTTTAATCTTATAACCGATTTGTCACTCGATGCTAACAATCAAAAACAAAGAAGACAAAAGGTATTCCAATTTGTGTCCGTATGACAATCACCATCACATTTGATTATGATAGAAATAATCAAACCGAAAATAAAGAAATTTAGGTCAAATCAAATTATGAACGTATACCGCTTCACGGTTGGATGAGCATAATTGACCAAGTGACATCGGCGTAATAGAGTAAAATTGACATGTTAGTCTGATAAAATTATTATCTCCATTTAAATTCCTGATTAATTATAAAGGAATACGATCAGGTTAAACAAGTTATAAAAAATATGAGGGGGCAAATGTCTGCCTTCTACATTACAGCAAGGGGGCAAATGTCCGCCCTATACCAAAAAGGGGGCAAATGTCCGGGGGGGGGGGGCAAATGTTCGTATACCGTTTGTGACATTTGATAATTGAAAACAATAGCATCCAAAAAAAAATGGTCCATAAAGTTATCTGCTACAAGTCTATGAAAATGAGACTGTTCAAAGTAATGTCACCTGATGTTGGTTTCAATTCAGATCTGTAAGGAAGATCCTGTTGGGGGAATGTACCAAGGGAATTAAGATACAAACTGGTGCTGATAAAGGAATATATAAAACAATATAGGAAAAAGGGCATCTAATGCCCTTTTTTCTATAATTGTCTTATTTATTCCTAATATCAAACCTTATGGTTGCTAAATAATTTCAATGTAACCCTTGGCTAGTGTTAACTGCTGTTTTATACCTTAACTACAGTGTGTGTTGAAAATGTTGTAACAAAAGGAATCTTAGCTTATTTTCTTAATAATCCTCTTCACTCACAATGACATTTATGGTTATCATTCAAGAATGATTTTTATCATATTTTTCATTGCTTTGATAATTTGAAGATATTTTTTCCTGCTGAAAACCAATTTAACAGATGAACAATAAGTAATATTCACTAAATAAAATCTCTTGTTGTTAAGAAAACATCCTGAGACTTATAGGCATGTAACATTGATCTGACAAGATTTGGAAAAGGTCCCAATGGACAAACATAGAAGGAAAATTTTTCAAACACTGGGGAATTAGTATATTATGTAGATACCAATCAAGGTCCATTTGCCCAACTTATCAATACAATATGGCTTTAGATATTTGTTATCAGATAATTCTTTCATATTTTCTCATATATCATCATTTGTGATAACCCCTTATCATGTTTGAACAGAATTGCAAAAGGATATCCCACTGGGTACCATTTTACTGAACAACTCATAGAAAATATCTGCCCAAGTCAAAACTGATTCACATAGATAGTATCTTAAATGAAAACACAATATTGCAATGTGACATGTAATTGGAAACGTCTCGGGGAGATGATTCCAATGATATGCTTCTTTGCAACATTGCTTAGCCCAATATTGAAATAAGAGGGAATACGTTGTTTTGAACTTACGCAATCATTTTGCATAAATTGTTTAGTAAAACAGAACCCTACATGATCATTAAGAGGAATCTGTGTGGTGTCAGAGATTTAGAAAACTATTTCCTAGCATAGTCCTGGTAAGTTAAGGCTACATAAAAAGAAAAAGATTATCCCACTATGGTAATGCATACATAATATTTCTACTCTAGTTGTGCTGACTAGCTGTTCACATCTTCGGATACTTTGTAAGTGAAGGGAATCAACTGTTGTCATTACTTATCAATGTATTCACTATAAAAAATTTAATTCAAAATTTTCAAGAACAATCAATCAACAAAAGTCTTTATGATTTATCTCAAACAAAAGTTTATAGAGAAGGAAATAATTTTCGTTTTCTAATTTGCTAATATCAATTGAATACTACATACATAGCCATACAAGAACTGTATTGTTTCAACATGTTATTTTGACTTGCAAAAATGACAATTTCTCCTGTGTGAACTGCAACCTTTAAGTCTATTGCAGACCTGTTTATACATGTATGTTTGAAGTTAAAGGGTTAGAAGGAGAAAGAAGAAGTTCAATCAAATTACGTGAACAATTTCCTAAACTTCAACACTTGAGAATATGTGTGGGACATTGGTAGTGTCTGAGAACTTAATTGCCTCCCATGTAGGCATTCTAGAAACAATCATTTGACATTTTCTTTCTCATTTGGGAGGAATGATTTTGTCTATCCTACAGATCTTCCAATTCATCAATTCCCTCATATGGTATTCTCCCGAGGTCTCACTATCTCAAGTGGTAATTTTCGGATGGTTTTCTGCCACTTTTAACCCTTATCATTACTTATGCAGAGACAACTGTTATAAAGCACTGATGCAGAAGAGTTATTGTATATCCTAAATGGGTTGGGAAGGGATCAGGAAAAGGCAGTTTTATCAGTTTTTGCATGGACTGATATATCAAATTAAATGTTTAATTTGATATTACCAAATTAAAGCATTATGTAGGATTTAATGCATAAAAAAAGTAAAGTAGGAAAGTCTTTTGGGGGGTGGGTGCGGTTAGAGAGATATCTGGAGTTTATAGGCTGTTAGTTTGGACAGAATTATCGAATGTTTATTTTGATATTGCCAATTTAAGCATTATGTATAGGATTTAATGCATGAAAAAAAAAACGAAACTCTTTTGGGGGAGGGGGTAAGAGAGGTATCCGGAGTTTTTGACTGTATCTCTGACAGATTGGGATTCAAAGAATCACTGAATGATCCCTGGGGGTGGAGAAGGGTTCAAGTCACATCAGAGTGGATAGTTGCATTGGATTTTCTGCATGCAGAAATTAAAATAAATTATGACTGGAAAACCATATCAAAGTCCATGTCATAAAAAGTGCATTTAGTTTGGGTTGATGTATTGAAATCTGAACTTTGGCAATTAAATGAATTATCAAAAAACTTTGACTATAATTTAAAGGCTTCAGAAATCATTGGGTATCGCATTAAGAATCTCTTCACTATTTGAATTTTTCATTAACTTGTTTGTCCATATGTTACAGCTTTACATCCCATCAACAGTATTTCAGATGTATTACAATGCCCAGCTGAAAATGATGAAGACAGAAACCAAACTTGATTACCCATAAGGCCCTTTTCAAACCAGGTAAAATTTGTAGCATTCTGTAAGTCAACTGGGCATCCCATCTCTACCTACGATTTACCAAATTATATGTTTTAGTACACACTATGATAGAGTCAACATGCTTCTTCCAGCATACAACCATAAACAGATTTGTAAACTGTTTTACTAGATAGCAATCTGAGGGAGTGAATCAAACTCCTTCCAGTGTCTCAGACATTCTGCAATTGTCTGTCCCTAACCCTTTACCAAACGCCAAATTTTCAACTTTCCCAAAATGAAAGAGTTTGCAGACGATATGTCAAAATGTGATGAAATTGAATAACAATCTTTTGATAGGGCAGAAAACATGGTGGGAAAAGGAGAAAATGCTCTTTAAAGAGCATTTTCTCCTTTTCCCACCATGTTTTCCAAAGTTGTCTGCAACAAACTGGTCAAATTTCGTCATTGTTTGGTAATGGAATAACATTTTAGGAGCATTGCACATGTTTTATGTCAAGCATTATGATGAAGTTCATTTATATCTTTGTTCTGTTCAGATATACAGTAATTGTATGCCCTTAATTCTGCAGAACCAAAGAACATGTTCTATATCATAGTTTTTGACTGTATCTCTGACAGATTGGGATTCAAAGAATCACTGAATGATCCCTGGGGATGGAGAAGGGTTCAAGTCACATCAGAGAGGATAGTTGCATTGGATTTTCTGCATGCAGAAATTAAAATAAATTATGACTGGAAAACCATATCAAAGTCCATGTCATAAAAAGTGCGTTTAGTTTGGGTTGATGTATTGAAATCTGAACTTTGGCAATTAAATGAATTATCATCAAACAACTTTGACTATAATGTAAAGGTTCAGTTCATTTGTCTGTTCTTTGATTTTGTTCAGGGTTTACATTGCATCAAAAACTTCATTTAAAACAAGCCTAAAATTTAGGGTTGATCAGGTCAGGAGAAAACATTGCGTAAGTCAGCTAGGAGACTACCTTTCATGAAAATCCATTTTGACTCCAACACAGATAGGGACCGTGTGATTTAAGTTCTCTATCTTCTAAGCTTGAGGTGTTAATGGATACATCTAAGCAAGAGATTTCTTCCTTTAGCACAATGGTTTTTTATATCCATTACCATAAAGTTGATTGTTCACAAGAAAATTTGTCTTCTGCCAAGTTTTACCCTTAGGTCGCCTGTCTTCTGCTGTTTCTATTCAATTTGGGCTAGATGCAAAACTTAACATATAGGAAGAGGTTGAAATTTACCATATCCAGCATTCAGCAATTTTACATTTCCCTGTCTGTGATATGACAATAATTATGTGTCACTTGCATGACAAACAGGGTTCAAATTGAGTATTACTGTCACTCACATATGTCAATGCCTTATTGAAGTTTCATCCAATATCATGTATCAATTTCAATATCAGGCAATCCTGACCCAATCCTTCATCATTGATATTTTGCTATGGCAAAAAAGAAAGCAGTTGGGGAAGGCTTCAAAGTATTACTATATGATTTTCTCTGTGGTTTATTTCGCAAGAAACCATTGAAAAAAAGGAGAAATTGCATGTTATCTTTAAATGAATACAGGAAAAGTATTGAAATACCAGTTCTTTGTTATTTTTTATTTGGTTTTGTTTTTGTGGCAAGAAACTATTGAGAAAAGAGCAGAAATAACTTGTTTTCTGCTGTAACAGTGAAAAATCAACTACTTCCCCTGGTCGAAATTGAAAGGAACAGCAGACAACAAAGGTAAAGCATAAAACAAATCATTTTTGATATGGGGTAATAACCCCTGGGATGACTTGTGATTATTGCGCAAGTTTTTCACAATGGTTTCACAATGGTTTCTTATGATTTCTGAAGAACTTCCTTCAAAGTGGAATTTTATGAATAAAGATGATAGGTTTTGTGAAAGACTTACTTTGGATTGATTATCTTATACTAAGCTCTCAATTTCCTTATACACATGGCATGCGTCCACTTTTGTTGCGAGTTTAAGAAGACTAAAATAAGCAATAAGGCGTAATTAAATTCTTTATGAATGTCTGCAAAGCTGTTTAATATTGTCATGGCAGAATCGTCTGAACATGTGAAAACTGTCCTACTATCAAAATAATATAAATGTTTGCTCTACTGTGATGATGATGATATTCTGCCATGTCATATGTGATTTGCAATTACATTCACATTTTGCTTAATGACAATATACTTCATTTCTCAGAGTATTTTCAATATGTTAGAGTGTTGGAACCAACTACATGCTTATGCAAACAGGTTAAATCACAGGCCAGCAGCCAAGTGAATTGGCTGCTGGCCTGTGATCTAACATGTATGCTATTCTGAGTATCTTTCCTTATCAAAGTTAAGTAGAAATTTTAGGTTTTGGAAGGTAGACAACACAAACATCTATTTTTAGAAAACTACACATTATTCTAAGGGTTGATGTCTACTACAAATATATGTAAAGCCATTTTTACTAGTAAAATTGCTTGGGATAAGTTTAAATGGAATTGACAGTAAAGTAAAGAAAGAGAAGACTCAAAACTTAACAGCACTTTACCTTTTCTTTGGTTGCTTGAGCAAGCAGTCTGGCGTGATCCTCCGGTGAGACTTTAAAGGCTTCTTGTGCATATTGATACAGGTCCTGTATGAAGGGTAGATGTCCTCCGATTGTCGTGCCTATCTTGTGCTTAATAGTGTACAGCACCTCCACATACAACAATTCAAACTGAAACGAAATAGTAGCGATTTTTTTCCCTTATATGTTTGGTACCATTAAAGGGACCCTTTCCCACTTTAATAAGCTGACCATTTCCCTCAATTTCCCAATAGAAAATTCCCAAAATTGCTTTAAAATGATTCAATTAATAAATGATATGTCTTAAAATGGCAAATACTTTGCCAAAATACCTAAATGATCAGCATGAACTTCCTCAAATGAAGTGTGTTTGAATTCACTTATTCCTGAAAAAAATTACAATCTTAAAGAAAACACAATGACTTTTCTCATTTTTTCCGGTACTGGACCCATTTCCAAAATTTGGTAACATTAGCCATGCAAACAGGTAACAACAAGCTTTAGCTGTCATTAACCTCAGCCAAAGATACCCCCTGTGACAAAAGAGAAATTTTCAATAAAAAAAAAAGGTTGACAAAGAATGGCAGTGCCTTTACAAAAATATCTAATTTTCAGCCAAGTAATGAAATTTTTCTGAAGTACCGGTAATATGCTTTCTTGAAGCTTAATGATATATAAAGTAATCAGATTTCTCAAAGCTTAGTAATATATCATTGAAAGCTTGGATATTATTCCACTATTATTAACCAATATGCTACTATAACTTTTGTTGACATATTACATAAAAATAAAATCATGTGTCTTACGGGTTAATATAATTTCAACTCCACCTGTATGATTCAAAAATGATCTTATTATATATGTCGCTTCTATCTTTGTCCATTGAGTGCCATTGGAGTTGTTATATTGTAAATAATTGAGTTGTATTTACTGTATCTGGTATGTCAAGCATATTGCATTTTATCAGAATAAAGTTATAATAATGATATTAATTTTCATTAACACTACATACCTCTTTCCTGGACAACTGTGATTTGGGTTTGGACACAAACTGCACTTCAGATGGTGGAGGCTTGGAATGATCCCGGTCATCCTGGAAGTATACAGAGGATGCTTTATGGTGTCTATAAATTGTTCAGACTTTGCTTCTTCGATCAAATGAAGTGTGAATTCAAAACAAAAGAAAGCAGCTGTGAGCAATTTTGTGCTTGTTCCTTGAGATACAATTACTTTTTGCCTGGAAACATAATGTATGGAGAAGAAGCGAATCTAAGTTGTAAAACTTGTGGTCCATCCCTTATTCAACAGTTAGCTGAATTAAGCTAGCATAATGTACTACAACATTTGTATTATATTTTTCCTTATACAGGTAACAAGACATAGTTGCAGTATTTGTTGTCATTCTATTCCAAATCATTGAGACATTTTCTTCTTTCGTTACAATGTTATCAAAGTTTGACAATCAATAATGCAGATTTTCATTTGTATTTTGTATAGCATTTGGATTTTACATTGTGTCAACACTATTTCAATTATGTTGCATTGCCCAACTTTTAATGATCGAGGAATATCCGCTACTTAATTTCCCATAAAGGTCTGAGTCAATTAAGTCTAACAGAACCATTGGCATTCAGAAACACAGCTGTGAGACTGCCTCCCATGACAAGCCAAATGCTGTCACCCTAGGATGTAAACCCACCAAAGGGGTAATGGGATTTCAAGTTCTGTACTCTAACCTCTAGGGCATGGAGGCCCCAAGGGTTTCATTTGTAATTTTGTCACTTTGATTTTAACTTGAACAAGTGAAAAGAAGAAAATGTTGCCTCTTGGGACCAAACTTACCAGTCATAAAAACTTCATGAAGTTTCCTCATTCAAGATCTATGTTCAATTACTATGTAAAGGTTTTGTCTAAAATACTTCGACCAATTCCTTCAAATGAGGTGTTCATGAATCTTCAAAATTATAAGCAATGGCAGAAAATAACTTAAAAGCATGAAATATGAGAAAATGTTACAATGAGTGAACCTAAGTCATTTCTCACTTCAACCATTTGATCTTTTTGTTGTAATGTTTTTTTTTAAATACTTTTTGGAGTTCCATTAAACCACAAAGGAAAGAACTAGAATAATTTAAAGGTGTAGATATATTATTAAGATATGAAATGAAGATTTACGTCTGTATTGTATTCTAGACATAATTATCAAGACATAATCGACTTTCCGTAATATGTTGGATAATGTTGTAACAGACTAGTTAATGTCCTTAATTCAATATTATTGTCATTTATATCTAGCTTTGACAATAAAAAGAACATCAAGACAAATCCGATTGAAGACTTTGTATGAATTGATGGAACAAATAAATAAATGTACACATCTTCGGGGCGACAATGGTACAGTAATAATGTGTTGGCCTCTTGTACCGGGGTTCTTGGGTTCGATCCCCAATTTAGTAGTGAAGTGAAAATTGCCGGGGCTAGCCCAAAAGAAGGCAGTGGTCTAGTATCAAGGAAGCAGTCTTTAAGGGTTAATTTTATAATCTTCAAGTTTGTAACGATCCATGTAAAATAAAGAAGTTTATAAATTCAAACACAAATATTCAAGGAGTTCGATAAAAATATAGCAATCCTTCTCAACAGGAACATCTTGCTATATTCATGCACTGAGCCTTCAATTTAATCAACCGAAGGCTTGTGTGAAACCAGAGATCCCTTAAAAACATACAATTTCTACAAACATCAAAATGATCTCTATTTTCTTTGAAAAGGAAGAACAATCTTATTTCTTATACTTGAAAAGTGCAGTCTCATGCTCAAGCTTTCTATTAAAGACCATTAAAAACAAATTTCTATTGGCTTTGATGCTGCGTTATAAATTTTTTAGCTTTATGAGGTTCACCAATACTAGGGAGGGTTTTGAATTTTCTTGCCAAAGGCACTCCCACAAAGCCCTATGTTACAAATCTAACTCCTTAACCATCAGGCCATGCGAAACCCCATAACCCATTACCAAACAATAACAAAATTTGACCAGTGTGTTGCAGATGCAGAAGACTCTGGAGAACATTGTGGAAAAAGGAGAAACGGCTTTTAACGAGCAGTTTCTCCTTTTCTCATTATGTATTCTGTCCTATCAGGAGATTGTTCTTCAATTTCACCACATTTTGAAATGTCGTCTGCAAACTCTTTCAATTTGGGACAGTCGAAAATTTGGCGTAAAGGGTACCGGTAACACAAGCACATTTGGGGTAATGGTAAGAAAGACGATAAAACTGGACTCTAAGAATAGACTTACAGTGATCATTTTACCTCTGCATCCTGCGTCATATACACATAAAAATTGCTGGGGACACATCATTCCAAAAGATATGTGTCCAGCCGGAAGCATTCTCATCAGCACAAGTAATGTTTGCAATGTAGTAAACATCATAAAACATGCTGTCTCATGCTTTTTTTCTATCAAATCTGCATTTGTTGAGTCATTTAAGCTAAGATTACCATTAATAACAAGAGTTATACTATTTGATCTTATAGCTTGGATCTTTGGTACTCAGACGCATAGTTTTACCCTTGCACACATAGTTTCAAAAGATGTGTGTCCAAAAGGACACGATAACTTTCATTTTTAAAATTAACACTGGTCTTATAATTGAATGCTTAATGTAACAATACCAGTGTTACAAATAACATTAAACCACAATCGTAACACAAACAATATGACTCTAAGAGCCGCTAACATAAATAAGTGATGTGAGCTTTCTTGGAAAAAAGCTGTTTTTGTCTGGGGATGCTTTTGATTTATAGCACTAAACCAAAAAGTCACTATTGGGTCTCAGTTTGAGTTTCAAAGATGTACTATTGCAAAGGTTCAGTGCAAGACTATAGTAAGTGCTTCATGTTTATGAATTAGCACTTACTATAGTCTTGCACTGAATCCTTGATTTGGAACCTTCCAGAAGCTTTTAGTAATCTCTATGTTTAACCCCATGACAATAAGTATTGTTTGTGTAATACACTCTATACTTGGCAGTCCCTATATTAATGACCTATAGAACAACTATAATCTTAACTAACAAATGAAGATACAAATTAACTTGTCTTGTTATCTTAGTAAGCAATTTAGAAAGAGAATCTAAAATTGTTCACAGTGTCATCACATATCGAGGGTTCAATGCGATACTATAGTAAGTGCTTCACATACATGCAGCACTTACTATAGTATTGCACTGAACCCTCAATATTCACATTGATCAGTAAACAACTTCCAAAAAGGTGAATGAAAAAGCCAACAAAACAATTATTTCAGATAAAGTCTCGAAGAATCAGAGCAATACTAATCTGAATCTTTCACACATTTGTATAACACTTAAGTAAGCCATTGTTATGTCATTCATTACAGGTGGTAAGAAAGCAATTCTCATGAGCTTTATTGGGTCAAGGAAAACTGTATGTGCAAGGCAGTAATAATGTCATTCATGTTTGTCTATAGAAGATGCCCAAACAAGATTAATTAATCAGCGGTGTAGATGTCTAGAATGACAACAATCCCAGCGTTAATTACAAGCTATAATCAATATGACTTGCCCAGCCGGCATGACAATCAGGGTGTGATACTTCTTGGTAATCTGAACCATAACAATCGTCATGTAAGCTTCAAATCTTTTCTTAACCCTTATAGTGCAGAAACCAACATCATACTCATACAAACAAATTAGATCCTGGCTAGCCGCCAAGAAAACTGGCAGCTGGCCTGTGATCTAACCTGTTTGCTACTCTAAGTATCTTCCTCAACAAAATTAAGCAGATATCTAAAGCAGACGAGACAAACATTTATTTTTAGAAAATTACCCAGTATTCTAAGGGTGACTCACAAGCCATAATCATTAAGAGTCGCCTAACCAGTATGACAATCAGGGTGTGACAGTTCTGTATGACAATCAGGGTGTGACAGTTCTGTATGACAATCAGGGTGTGACAGTTCTTGATAATCTGAACCATTACAATCATCATGTAGACTTTAAACATTTTCTTCATATATAGAGGGCATGGCGAAATGCTATTAATTGTACTTGTTGTTTATGACTAACAAGTTTTGCATTGAATCTTCATTAGACCTGTTGTAGAACACATATTGCAGATTTTATTTCAAGAAGTGTTTTAGCGCATACATTGCAGATTTGATTTCAGAAATACTTGCTATTTAAGAAGAGATTGATCATCATGAGTGTTTCGTTCTTTAGTGAAGTTTATTTCTTCTGAATACCACAGACTTTTGTTATCTATGAATAGCCTACTGCTGATGATTTCAACTGAGAGTAAATGTATTAGTGTTTATCTCTATATGGTGTCATTATTGAATCATGAATTAAATAGAGGATAATCAATGATTTCAACTGAGAGTAAATGTATTAGTGTTTATCTCTCTATGGTGTCATTATTGAATCATGAATTAAATAGAGGATAATCAATGATTTCAACTGAGAGTAAATGTATTAGTGTTTATCTCTCTATGGTGTCATTATTGAATCATGAATTAAATAGAGGATAATCAACTCCTTTTGATTGACATCAAAAATATGTCACGAGAATGGGTTGTTATCAGGTCTAAAAAACGAGTTAGTAGAACGAGTTTTTTCTACATGATAACAACCCATTCAAATGACATATTTTAGATATCAATCAAAAGGAGTTGATTATTCTATTTATGTTATTCCACTTAATAAAATATATTTGCCAAAATACCTCCATTAACGCGAAATGGAATATAAAATGGGAGGAGCAAAGCAGTTAACAACGCCCATGACGTCATTTTTGCGTCCTATGACGTCATTCACGCGTATGTTTACAAACATTTTTAGTGCTGTGTGCAAAAGAACAGCTATGACTTTAATGCGAAGGAATGGTAAAAAAGTAGTTCCGTCAAAACCGATATCATCACTAGTGATGATATGACTTTTTGATATCATCACTAGCGACCATATTCACTGTGAAAAATTGAAAATGAATACACTGAGAAATCCCTGTATTTCACTGATAGGAAAATAAATTATCATTACATAATTTGAATATCATGCACTCTTTGCCTATAATTTGTTACTAAGTAATCTTATAGAACACACAAGTTCTTCCAATCAATTTATTTTCTTTGATTAAATAATATCTCCTGCAAAAACTATTCCCACTTGATATGATGGTTGTTTAACAAAACATTGACAAAATGGATAACAAAGAAAATCAAAATAACAGAAACTTATTTTTTCAAGTTCACTTCTGGGTAAGCTATCACATCAAACCAAAAATTTCAATACTCAATGATGTTTGAACACACTTATTAATTCAAAGTCAGAAAAAAAAAAAAGAAAAAAAAATCACCTTACGCCTTAATCATGCAATTGTTTTCAACAGTAAGGGAACCATAAAAAAAAAAATTAGAACACTAAAGTAGGGGAAGAACTCATACATGCTATTCAGCTTAAATCCTAGGTTGTTTATAATCATCAATTCTAATAGTGCTAAAACCAACTTCATGCTTATGCAAACAGATTAGATCCAGGCCAGCCGTCAAATGAATTGGCGGCTGGCTTGTGATCTAACATGTTTGCTACTCTGCATATCTTTCCTTAACAAAATTCAGCACATATTATTAAGGTTTTGGAAAGCAGAAGACACAAACATCTCTTTTTGGAATTACCCAGCATTCTAAGGGTAAAAATCATATCCTGATAGGCTTTCAAAAAGGAAAACCTGATTTAATTGTCCACAATCCATATTCCAGTTGCTTTGTATGATACTTCACAAAAAGCTGCTGCACTAACTCATCAGTAACAGATAGAATTGAGAAAATTCATTTTGATGTATAAGTCCTCTGAGAATTTTTTAAAAGTCCAAGTTAATTCAACTTGACAAAATTGCAGTCTTATCAAACTCTTAGAAACCTAAAAGGTTTGACGGCTTCAAGCTTCACACTATATTTTATCTTCACAGTCCCCAAATATGCAATGGGGGATTTTTCATATAAAAAATGCAACAAATATGCTTGAAAATGCTCTGGACATTATATCATACACTTTTGTCCTTGGAATTGACGCCTAGCTATGACTACAAAATAGGATTTATTGAATAGTTGTTGCAGTATTGCAAGCAGAAGCCTCTAATAGTTTCCTTGCTCCACATATTCACTCTTATTTCTCAGCACCAGTTTCGGGAAGTTTTAGAAAAGTTTGTTCATACCTTTTTCAAAGATGCTCATTCATAAGTAATTCAGAAATTTGGGAGTCAAAAATCATTTTCTTTCAAACTGTACAACAGCTGTACTGTTAAATGACTGAAGAATAGTAATTGGATTCAAAATTGGAATGTTTTCAATTCTTTGAAGTGTGAATACAGTGAATTAACATGGCTTTTGAAATATACTGCATATTAACTTCACATTCTTAATTAAATTGATGCTTCCTGAATAATTTATGCTTGCAATAGCTACTTTATATAGCATATCAAACAACAATACAAAATTGTATGGCTTCAACAACAATTCATTTTGACTTGCAAATGTTTTCATTGTGATCAAGCACCTTTAAGGAATGAGAAACACAACCATAATGATTATAAAGCCTGTGATTAATTAATATTTGTCTTGGTTACTGTTCTTGTAGGACAATCAAAAGGCAAAACAATGGTTCAGTGCAATACTATAGTAAGTGCTTCATGTTTATGAAGCACTTACTATAGTCTTGCATTGAACCCTCGAAAATATTTTAGCTTGTTCATGAAAACTTCCCTTATATGGACCAATAATGAACAAACAAACAATTCTTAATCTTACTTCACCACGTTGCTCTACACTGTCAGATACTTTAACCATGCTAGTGCAATGAGGAAGATCCACTCCCTAAAATAGAAGTGAGATGGTTCATCTATCATGTATGAGGAAGATCCACTCCCTAAAATAGAAGTGAGATGGTTCATCTATCATGTATGTGGAAGATCCACTCCCTAAAATAGAAGTGAGATGGTTCATCTATCATGTATGAGGAAGATCCACTCCCTAAAATAGAAGTGAGATGGTTCATCTATCATGTATGAGGAAGATCCACTCCCTAAAATAGAAGTGAGATGGTTCATCTATCATGTATGTGGAAGATCCACTCCCTAAAATAGAAGTGAGATGGTTCATCTATCCACTCCCTAAAATAGAAGTGAGATGGTTCATCTATCATGTATGAGGAAGATCCACTCCCTAAAATAGAAGTGAGATGGTTCATCTATCATGTATGAGGAAGATCCACTCCCTAAAATAGAAGTGAGATGGTTCATCTATCATGTATGAGGAAGATCCACTCCCTAAAATAGAAGTGAGATGGTTCATCTATCATGTATGAAGGTTTTTGAATCAAATTCACACACAACCTTCTTCCTACCAAATGGGAGAATTCTAATGAAGTCAATTTAGTATCCTCCAGTGCTAAATCCTTTTAGGTGGAATTCATTAAGCTAGATTTAAAATATAAGGCATATAAACAAATACTGAATTTTTACAGAGGGATTCTCTTAATAACATTCCTTTTAACCCTTTACCAAACACAAAATTTCGACTGTTACGAATTGAAAGGGTTTGCAGACGACATTTTCAAATGTGATCAATTTGGAAAATAACCTTCTGATAGGTAAGAAAACATTGTGGGTAAAGGGGAAATTATTTGACACGTGCAATTTCTTCTTTTCCCACAATGTAATCCAAAGTCAACTGCTTTACAAAGAGGTAAAATGTTTGGTTAATATGTCATAGGTTAAACAGGTCCTATGCTAATTCCTTGTTGAAATATCATAACAAGCCACTTCTTATTTTATTACAACATTTTTGGCATTTATAGTTATCTTGGTGAGCAAAAACTTTGAGCCATGAATCCTTAATATAAAGAAATAAAATGGAGGGGTTTTGTTTATTTAAGTGTCACCCCTAGTGAAAGGGGCAGCCAGTTTGGCCCATGAGACACTTTTCACTTATTATACTAAGCACCTCCAGACTTCTATCACTAAGCCAGGCTCCAAGGAGATTTAAGTTGGTAACCATTAATTCAACTAGCTTGTGGCTCAGGAACATGTCAGAACATGTCCCACAAGAAACATTTTTCAGACAAATGCCTCCCGTAGGACTCTAAACTTCAACTTCGCCAAGGCCTAGTTGAACACCTCAGCCACTAGGCCACGGCCCCTCATAATGAGAAAATTTCTCGTCCCTTTTTTCAAGACTCTGCAGACAGTGTTATATATATGTGAAAGGGAGTAATTAAGTCTTTATTAATTCAATTGTCTATTTGTGTCTGTATGCATCCTCTCAATGTCCTTTATGTCCTCAATCAATGCATGTATTGCTTAATCATTCAAGAATCCAATTAAGATTTTCTCTCAGGAAGTATTGCCTCCAGCCTTCCCAACCTATGCAATGTTCTCTCCATCTTGGAGATTCTATGGTGGCACTGGTGAGCCATGTGCAAGGTTAGACATCAACTTTCTGGTTCTGGTGGTATATGATAACTGATACATGTGACTCAATGTTGCTTTCATTGGGAAAAGTAGATGAAAAGAGAAAAAAATACCTGGGGGCGTCCATCTTGTTTGGACATTAGAGATCGTAAAAGTAAGTCGCTTGATTCCTCTGCCAAGTAATTTTTATGACCTTGAGTCAATGAATGTTTTTTGTGTTCTTGAGATACTTAAAGATATATATATCTTGAGAAAACAAACTTTTTTTAGTTATGTTCAAATATAAAATAGAAGAACATGGTCAATATATGTCAAACAAAAGAATTAAGAAAATTAATCTTGCAGATGCCACTTCTAAATAAGTGCAACCATATTAATGAGCAAACAGTAAGACAAGACCTAAACATTTTTTCTAATCAAACAGTGAATAGTATAGCTACTGCTAGACCAACAGACATAATGGTTACATAGAAATGTTAGAAGTTCTCAATTTAACCTTTACTAAACAACTATAAAACAATGAGACACCTATCATCCTTTGAAACAACTGATGAGGGAAATACATCCACTGGAATTTTTTCCTAAAAGAATTTACAAGGTCCCAATTTGGATGAACTTAGTAAAATGAGCATTTTTTTTTAGTTAATGATGAAATACTAAAAAAAGGACCTACTTTAGTTTTCCTTCAACCCTTCATAATTACACAATCAGGGCTTTATTGCTTAAATTTTGATGAGGTCAAGGCCAGCTTATTTTTGGAAATTGTATCGGTGAAACTGCTGAATTGGGAAACCACAAAACTGATGCAACTGAATTTTTGGGAAAACTGCATGATTTATAAAGAATTTTCTAACTTAAAAGGTACGTGCCTTACGGAGCCCCTGTTATATAATGTGAAAAAGGCCTTACAATCAATGCTACAATCCAGATAAAACAATCTCAGTCCTCCCATTATCATTTCAATTGCAGAATGTATTTTTTCTGAATTGCCCATAAAGTGTTTCCTGTTACACAGTGGGATCAAAGGCCCATTACAAGACAGAACCAGTACCTCCACCTTTGAAATAGGATCGTCTCAGGTAATCAAAAAACAAACTGAGGATTTAGTGCAAGACTATGGTAAATTCTTCAAAAGTGATGGATTTAAGCATTCAGAACACCTCGGCCATTTCTTAAAATAACTTCGGAGGTAATGGGGAGCCATTTTTGAAAGTAGGTCAGCAACAAAGGGCATGTCCGTTTACAATTGTATCTATTCGGCACAAGCAGGTGATTGCAGGAAAGAGCCGATTGACAAAATATGAAACAAAGATGTGTTGATATGATCATCTTTAATGAAAAGGTTAAAAAAAAACATTCAATTGTGATATAAAACCAATTTGTGTGTTTTTAAATACATATTTAGTGCCTATGTGCATTTTGCGTTGTGCGCCGGAAATAAGGCGAATTACCCCAGGATTTCTGGTGTATTCATGTACTGCCTACGAGGTATATCTAGCGACTTGTGACGGGGATTGCGGAGTTGATACGATTGGGATTTAAGTTGCTCTAGTCTATAGTATTGAGGCCGCAATATATTGTGTGTCAATTAACCTCCACCAGGTCCACTTTCAATTGAATTAACCCATTACAAAAAAATAGCTACATTTAACCACTTTGTTCCAGACGACTCTCGAAAACAATGTGGAGAAAGGAGAAATTGCTGATAACGAGCAATTTCTCCTTTTCCCACAATGTTTTCTACCCTATCAGAAGTTTATTTTCAATTTCATCACATTTAAAATTGTTGTCTGCAAACTGTTTCAATTTGGGATGGTTGAAATTTTGGTGTTTGGTAAAGGGTTAAGCAACTAACAATAGATGCATGGCTTGTAATGGGTTCCTTGCAAGACTTTAGTTATACAGGCAAGGAAACAACATGACCAACATTTACAATATTATATTCAAACAAGATGGCTGCACTCAGATATTTTAGCTTTTTTATCCTACATTTGCAATGATAGCCACATTGTGTACCCCACATGTATTGACCTTCAACTTTCCGGTTCTCAAGGTTTATATGATGACACATGCTTTTTAGCGGCGTTACGTCTAACACTAAATAGAAAAACTGCAGTCAACAGGCAAAAATGACCTAAAAACATCACCTGTCGACCAACTCCTGAACCCAAACAAGGGAGCCTGATACAATATTTACCTGGGTCTGCTTTTAACCATAAAGTGAGAATGGTATCCAGAATTACAAGCATGCATCACATTAACACAGCTTGTGAATCAATTGGTTCTCTACCAACATGAAATCAGATCATATAAAATGTTTTTAAAAACCTCTGACGGGCAGCTTAATAACCCTTAAAAATGTCTGTCATCTGTCCACCCACACACAGTGTTATAGAAAAAGAGGTGTTAAATTAAACACATTTAGCACGCAATGTAGCAACTCAAACAATCTAAAGGTAATTTTTCCTTTGATTGGAATAGACATTTAAGCAAATTACAGACAGTGTGATCTAGTTTTAATCAATAATTCATGCTCTCATTTAAGCTTTCCCATTCTTACCAAACCAGCAGTGTTGCATGGTACCGCATTCATCTACATAAGAAATGTTCTTGCCTTCCCTAATTTCTCTACTCCTAAGCCTCCCCCTGTATTTAATCATAGCAACTGTCCAGTTAACCCATTCCAAAACAATAATGACATTTTACCAGTTTGGTGCAGACGACTCTTGAAAACATTGAGGAAAAAGGAGAAATTGCTCTTCATGAGCAATTTCTCCTTTTCCCACAATGTTTTCTACCCTAACTGTAGACTATATATATTGTTTGTGAATTCCAAGATTTCATTCATGAACTTCAAAAACAAGTTCATGTATATATTCATAAACCTGTCTTTGAAGTTCATAAATAAGTTCTTGAAATTCATGAGCACATTCAAGAACAGATTTGTCTTCATGAATGGCCATTTGTTGTTCATGTCAGCTCATGAACACAGCTCTTGAATCCATTGCAAGGGTTGCTATAGTCTAGTATTGAACTGCTGAAGATATGATCATAAAATTCAGCCCACAGAATGTTTTAAGTGACACACAAAACATATCCATGTCTATGTTCTATGAATATATAATTACCCCTCATGAGGGGTATCCATGCATTGCAAGGGGAAACAGTGACATATTTCTTTGTTTTACGAGAATGAAACCATACAGGCATGGCAGATACTAATAGACTTTTAGCACACAACTGTACAAATGTGGAAACTTGCTAGGATTCACTTGACCTTCTGGATTTATGTGTTTACAGAGGACAACTTTTGCACTGAAATTTCAAAGAGGTGAAATTTCCCATGTTTGAATATTTTTGACAAATAAAAATGTGCCGCTGTTACAATAAGTTCTTTTATTTAAATTTTTTGACTGACTGCAAACTCTTTGAACTGGGACATATGATGTGATATTAAATAAAGAAATAATTGTTTTTGCAAAAAAACATAAATAGGCCAGAGTTTTGCCTTGACCCCTTGATTAATGCTAATTTGAGAGACTTTTCACCCGTAAGATATGGAATTGAAAATTGAAAAAAAAAAAAGTTTAGCGGCCATATCCAGAAATTAGGGGTCATTGACTATATAAGTTGGGGTCAAATGCTGATAGGTCAATGCAACTGGCAACCATTAAAGTTTTTCTTCAGACTTGAGATACTTCTGTTTCATATAAATATAGCAATAGGATAGAAACAGAAGAGAAATGTTACAAATTGCCAAACAAAAAAGATCGTATCATCTGCCAGTATTGGGTTAGGAGAAGCAAGCTTGTTCTGAGGGGATTAGTGTTTATACAAAGGTCTTGGGAACAAGCAATAAATCAACATTTGACTTCCTTCCAAGGAAAAAGACCTTTTATGCCTCTTCGATACCAGCCAACTTTATGGAGCAGAACCGTTTCGCAGTAAAAAGCATCAGCAAGCCCCATTAACTGATCGGAAGCCCATCCCAAACAAGAATAGCCTGATAGAAAATTGATCTTGTCCACACCATTGGGTTGTGTTTATTGCAGTCAAACAAATGAATATTTGAGACATATGTATCAATGATGTCTTAACCCTTTCCCAAACAATAACGACATTTGACCACTTTGTTGAGGATGAATTTAGAAAACATTGTAGAAAAAAGAGAAATTGCTTGTAACGAGCAATTTTACCTTTTCCCACAATGTTTTCTGACCTACAAGAAGATTATTTTTCAATTTCACCACATTTTGAAATGTCGTCTGCAAACTCTTTCAATTTGGGACAGACGAAAATTTGTTGTTTGGGAAAGGGTTAAAACTGAGAAAACAATTACAAGGAGGTAGCCTTTGATGATGCACTGTAGCAGTTGAGGATTGAATCATTCAGTTGATGTGGTATTTGAAATCAAGTTAAATTGTCTATCTAAGTAGAAGTAAGCTTGCTATTTTTCAGTTATGACTTAATTAGAATTAGTTATCAAACAGCCTGAAAAAGGAATAACTCTAGTTTTATTCATTACCAAAAGATGAAGTTTTTTGTTACAACCCATAAAGATTGTTACATGAGAAAACGAATTTGCTTGTCTGGAGATCATTAAGGCAACTTCCAAAAACCCATCATAACACATTTTCATCTGCAGAGGTGTTAGTTTTGTAGCCATTAAGTCATGGATCACCCTATGATGCCAATATGTATCAGGCCTGTGTTTCTGGATGTACAGCCTGGTTGGAAATTATTTTTCTAGGCCGAGTTCAAGGGTCTTTCAAGCCTATTACTCACATCCTAATTTCTTCAATCTGCAAGGTATGCTATCTTCACATCTGGGCTGTATGGCAATTATCTCAATCAGACGCATAAAAATAGTCGGCTCCTTATTATGTTAACATGACAGAACAGGTATTTTGCTTTTTTCACCTACTTTTGCCAATGATAGCCACATTGTGTATCCCACACAAGTTGACCATCAATGTTCCGGTTCTGGTGGTATATATGGTAACCTATTCCTAAGAATGATGTTACGTCTAGCACTCGGCAGAGAAACCGCAGTGGAAGGCCAACTGTTTTTGGTCATGCATGCCCATCAACCGTGATTTCTCTGCGATGTGTTAAATGTAATATCAAAATAAAGCATATACCACCAGAACTGGAAAGTTGATGGTCAACTGATGCAACATATACAATATGGCTATCATTGGCAAAAGTAGGTGGAAAAAAGCAAAATACCTGCGGCACAGCTATCTTGTTTCGACACAAGATCATAAACATTGGTGATGTGGTTCCCATACCTGACTTTGTTGTAACTAGCTACATCTTTTGACAGAATTGTTTCTTGAGTTCTCTGTTTAAGATGAGTTGAAACAAGAACAGATGAGGTAGGGGATTAACTTAACATGGCTCCATAAACATTCTTAAACTAACAAATATCAATGATGGGAAATGTTCCAGAAGGCAAAAAACAATATAAAAAGTATCTTGGGCTAGCACATTTCCTTAACAGTAACAAATGAGAAATGTTCCATAAACTCTAGTTTTATCTCCATTTGACTATGGTGAACAACCTAAAGGAGATCCCTGGTGAATTGGAAGGCCCCTTTCATCATAAAACCTTCTTCTTTGTGATCACATGATGCAACCCATGTGCTTTTATACCACCCATTGTTTTATTAGACAGCAATAAAAAGGCAATGTTATTACTCCAAACAAGCCATTATTGTAAAAGCCAAATTTTTGTTCACACCACATGTCTCGCTCGAAATATATTTGCATTTAATTAGGATGAGATAAATTGGCACATCATATAAAATCATTTCTTACTGTATTTTATATAGCATAATCGGAGGTAGGTACAAAATTTCATTTATTCAACCATTATGCATATTCATGTTCAGGCATTTGAACCATTAGAATGCTGGGTAAGTTTCATTAAATAGATTTTTATGCTGTCTGCTTTCCAAAACCTTAAATATACGCTTAAATTTGACAAGGAAAGATAATCAGAGTAGTAAACAGGTTAGATTACAGACCAGCCACCAATTTACTTGGCAGCTTACCTGGATCTAACCTGTTTGCATAAGCATGAAGTTGGTTCCAGCACTATAAGGGTTAATGCCTTGTCATTTGTTTGATGGTTGAAATAGAATGTATTTTCATAACAATGCATTGTTACCTCATTTGTTGCCCTTAGTCTTTTATTCGCTTGTCTCCAAGACAGAGCTGTGAAATTCTCAAAAAAGTTTCCGTCTGACTCTTGTACCCTGAAATTAAAAAGTAGCAATTGTTATATTGATTCTCTTTCCTCTATGTGAGGCCAGAACATTATGGAGAAAGTCCATTCAATACACCAGACTCTTAATGAAGTTATTGTGGTGCTAATAAAAAAGACATTTAACAAGGTTCTTGTGGGAAGGGGTGTTCAACTCAAGACTTTATCAAGGAATTGCGTGAGGGAACTATGCAAGACCTGGATAACATTTTACTTAACATTATATGCTTGAAATTTGTTTAAGTTCAAAACAACATTCACTCATATTTCAATATAAGGCCAAGTAACACATTATTAGAATCCTCTCTCCGAGACCCTTCCAATGATGTGTCACATTGCATAGTGTACCTTTATTTAAGATACTATCCATGTTTATCAGTTATGACTTATGTAAATATGTTCCTTAAGTCGTATTATAAACCCTGATCCATGTTTTATCAGTTATGACTTACGTAAATATGTTCCTTAAGTCGTATTATAAACCCTGATCCATGTTTTATCAGTTATGACTTACGTAAATATGTTCCTTAAGTCGTATTATCAACCCTGGTCCATAGGATGAAGGGTATCAAAGCATGTACTATGTTAACAGCTTTTTAATTAAATTTGATTTTGTTGGTACTAATCAAATTTGTCTCTAATGAGTACCAACAATGTAGGATTAAAGAGTAGAAGAATAGAAGATTGCAATGGGAATATTCCTGATACATTGACCTTGGCACTTTTCACCATGTAACAATAGTCAGATCAGTATTCTGATTGTTCTAAATGTCAACACTTTTTCAATTATATTATGGCTTTCCTGGGATTCACAAGTAAAAAGTTGGATTCCGAAGTGTTGCCATTGGATACTCCCAAAAAAAAATCGTTTGTGTGAGGCTCAAACGTGTTTGTGTGAGGCTCAAACGTGTTTGTGTGAGGCTCAAACGTTGGACCCCTTTGTTAAAGGTCAAAAATCTTAACCCTTAGAATTCTGGGTAATTTTCTGAAAAAAGTTCTTTGTGTGGTTTGCCCTCCAAAACCTTAATCCGTGGGTGAAAGTTGAAGAATATCAAAAACCTGAAATCTCTAGTTCTTTTTCCTGAAAAGGCATGTTGTCTTTATTGATATATTATTGAGGGACAAAATGTCTCAAAATCTTGATACTCAGGAATAATCGTGAACACTTTTACCCATGTTAATCATCTGAGGAAAGAAAGATACTAAGAGTAGCAAACAGATTAGATCACAGGCAAGCAGCCAATGATCTCACCTGTTTGCAAAGGCATGGAGTCAATTCAATTGCTGTACGGGTTAACCACTGGGCCAACCAGGACCCACGAAATCAACAAAGGGGAAAAGGTTCATGCATCCAAGAAACTGAAATGAGTCATTGTTTAACCCTTTCCCAAACAACAAATTTTCGACTGTCCCAAATTGAAAGAGTTTGCAGACGACATTTCAAAATGTGATTAAATTGGAAAAATAATCTTCTGATAGAGCAGAAAACATTGTGGGAAAAGGAAAAATTGCTTGTTACAAGCAATTTCTCCTTTTCCCACAATGTTTTCTAAAGTCGTCTGCAACAAAGTTACAGTCAAATGTAGTTATTGTTTGGGAAAGGGTTAAACTAGAATTAGGTAGAGAAATATAATACCAGCCAACAGTTTGCAGTAAATCTATCCATCTATAAATATATAAGGAAGTCGTTAAGTCTTACCACCTGCAGACAACATTTTTTTTACTTGAAGCAGACGATTTTAGAAATGCTTTGTAAACATGTGAAACCTTTTAGAAACCTGTTGTTGAGATATAACAAGAGTAGATTGAAAAAACATTGTGGCTTGTGACAAGCAATTACTCCTTTTGCCACAATGCTTTTTGAAAGCAGTCTGCTTGCCAAAATGCGTTGTTAGGTGGGAATGTGTTAAGGCAACAGACATAATGCACAACTTATGATGGCTGATAGATGCTGCACATTTTCCTCACAGACATAAATATTGCTTTTATATCACCTTGGAGATTCAACGGTCCTTAAAAATTTGACACAACCTAATGTTTATAGAAATCATCAACTCAGTGTTTAGTTAACTGAAACAGATATTGAAGTATCAAAATCAATTTAAAGCTTTGCTTTGTTTTAGGTTTTAATGTTTTAATAATCTCTAGCAATACCATGGATATATTTTGATCCATACAAACATTAGCCTTTAGGTAGCATTTTAATAAAACATATGATAAAAACAGCACAAGCTCAAAACAACATTCCTTTTTATTTTGATAGCTAGCTAGCTTTTGTCATTTAGCCACTGAAAGCCAGTTACAGGTCTATGGAGGGAAGCAATTGATACCATTGTCCTAAGTTTGGCTATTACATGACAAACAAAGAATTTTACTTTTGGTACAACTATGACATAAGAAAAATATGTTGACTGTTGAATAAAGAGAATGAAATTTCCAAGCATGATAAACCATAATGGAACAGTAACTGTTGCAAAATGAACCTAACACGAGCCAACAATCTGAACTTATCGGGTTTATCCTATGAAAACACTTATAAAGTATCATGGAAGCCACAATATTGTTTCTCTCCAGAGTTCTTTCAATGTACTTTCGTTTTTAAAAATATATCTTAGATGTATGAGGTGTATTTCTCAACCCACAGAAGTATCGTAGTAGTTATGATTGACAAGCTAATACAGGCAATGCTTCCTTCTTTCAACAACAACTCAAATCCCACTAGAGGAACATGATTTGATTTCATCTGTCTTTAGCAAACCCATTTGTCTAGGCTCAGATAAGAAACTATAGTTTGGTTAAACAGTAGCCATCATTGGTTGGAATCAAGATGAGATGATAAACAGATCAATACCACCAAAGCAGATAAAACAAATACATAAAAACATTCTACACAGCAAAGGAATGGTATAAAAGCAAACAGAGCCCATCCATTATTCATATAAAGCACATTTTTGTGACTCTTCAATGAATGGGTAACATGATATCAATCTGTCCTCTGGTGGGGTAACAAAAGAAAGTAAGGCGCACATAATTCATTAAATCTTTCTGTGGTTCCCAACATTTACAGCTGGCATTCCTTTTTCATTACAACAAGCTCCACTTTCGAGCAATATAGTACAAGTTTCCTGGATGACATACCAGTACTATGCTAGGAAATGTGTCTTACCCAAGGGCACTCCTCAATGAAACAAATGGGCACCTTTTGGGGGAGCTGAAGTGACTTGCCAAAGGTCACTCCCACGAAACCAGAGTTGTTGGTGGGGCCAAACTAGGATACCCAAGTTCTAAGTCCGCCATCTAAACCTCTAGTCCACGCAGGACCCTTTGAAAGTAAAGAGTATACAGGGATCATTCCAAATTATTAATGTTATTCATAGGAAGTTTGCTGTTGAAAGCTTATGAATTTCATAGTTATTTGACATGCATATTTCAGAAAAGAATGAATATGACATTAATTGAAAGGGGGTTTAGTGTAATACTATATAGTAAGTGCTTTAGAAATGTGAAGCACTTACTTCATTCTATATATTCTTGCATTAAACCCTCAGTATAATTGCATTGTGTTTCCAAAAATATTTATGATCATGTTGAAATTCCCAACAAGAAAAATGAACAAAAGAAATGACGATAATTAATCCGTTTTACAAGATAACTTGTTCTAGCCATCCTGTTTGTTATGAAATACAGCATATCATACACCTAATGCATTGAGCTTCAACTTTTCTATTTCATTAAATTGTAAAATAAATTCTTAGTTAGAATCATTATTTGTCAAATTGTGATTAAAATTTTGCTCTTTATCCTTTAAGGTAGCATACCAATAACCCACCATTTTGAATATCTTTGCTTCGTTAAATTACCTTGGTTGTTCTATGTATACATTGTCTGAGCAAGAACTATTCGCCTTACACCGAATTGTTTCAGCCCCCACTGATATATACCAAAACCGAACAAAGTAATTCGATGAAGGAAAGAAATACAAAATGGCAAATTATTGGTACTTTACCTTTAAGCAAATAATCTCATGACAAGTAACCATATTCAACTCTTTTGTTGACAGATAAAGAATTTGTCAACTAATTCAAATTTTGTTTGCTTCAAATAAGACAAAACAGGAAATTAATAAAGCAAACAAGTATAACCATAGTGATTCTTATAGTCTCACTATATGTAGACGTAACTGCAGCAGAAACACCAAGAAACAAACCACTGTAACAGAAAAAGAACATGCTTATCAATGGAAATTTCTCTTGTTCTTACAATGGTTTCTACCCAATATTACAATCATGAAGTTCTTTGTACTTAAAAATCTTCACTTTTATTGATACATTCACTATTGCCTAGAACAAATGCTACATCCCATCTTGAATTTATGTCTTCATGTTTCTTACATTAGATCAGAGGTACATTGTCTTGTAATCAGAGAAGGGACTCATTTGTACCATCAAACACAACCCTCTAAAAGCATAAAGGCAACAGTGTCCAATTCCCAACAAACCTTTTTCAATTTGTACCAGAACGCCTGAGAAGCATAATTATGAAAGTTATACAATTTGTTGAAGATTTTTTTTAGTTTGAAATTGACAAAGAAAAAGATCATTAATGTAATTGTACATAGAATAATAGTGTTAATTTTCATTGGAATGTAATTTTCTGCTGCAAGCATCCAGTGGTTGTCTTGGCAAAATGAGAGATCAAAGTCTGTGAGGATACATTTACACTTTGCACACCCAAGGAGGTGGTTCAAGAGACTTTTGCATGCAGCATTAAGCAACATGTTTTAAGGAAACACTTATGCTCGCTCCCTCAAAGACTTTTAGGATTATTTTTTAAAGGGACTAACTAGTATAGATAGATTTGAGCTCTTGAAGTAGTAAAAGTTATGAATTTGACATAAACAGTCATTGTCACAAATCCAAAGACTGTCATAAATTTCTCAACTTTTCAAGTTAAACCTGTGATTTCTTTAAAAAAGGTTAAATAAGACTAAACACCTGTCTCGAGCTGGGTAACACCACCAACATTTAATAAGTCAGCCAAAAATCTACCTCTAATGGATCTTGAGTACCCAATTAAATTTGATCCCACAATGAGAGGCTGTGTGATTTTAAGTCTGTACTCTAAACACTAATATGCTCAGGTTTTCAAAAAGACAGAACTTTAAGTTTTGTATATTTGAATAGATTAGTAGGGACGGATACTACTCATATATCAAGGGTCCAGTGCACGACTATAGTAAGTGCTTCATGTTTATGAAGCACTTACTATAGTCTTGCACTTTACCCTTGATATATGTACCCATTTCATTGTTTGATCAGTATGAATATGTGAACCCTTGATATGTGTACCCATTTCATTGTTTGATCAGTATGAATATGTAGCAGTGAAACCAAAAGGCCATGCCCTTTTCTTTTTGAATGAATCATTGCGTCCCCTTCCCAAGCAATAACCATTTCTGGTTGATTTACTAGTATATAGGGAAATCTAGTGAATTCATATTAAGAGATCAAACTTCTTCCTAGGTAGCAGTATATCATACATGCAAGAAGAAAAAAAAACATGCAGTCAATTGAATTTTACAGGTTTAAATATCATAATCATCTCAAATAGAGGATACTATTCATTATGATAAGAAAGAAGTTAGCAATGAAATGTTGTAACATGGACAAAAAGGATAATTGACAAAATACATCTTTATACTGAGTAATGGGTGAATAGAATTATGGGTCATTTTTCAGATAAAATCTCCTGTCCTGCTAATGACATAAAGCCTTCAATAAGGGAAGGCCTGGAACTGCAAATAACCAACAATTTGATAAGAAGCTCATTTCATGTTGGATAATTCTCACCTAATTGACAATGACACCCTACCGCCCTGGCCCCTGCAGCATCCTTAAGTCCAGACATTTCTTGTATTTAACCCTTTGAATGCTGGGTAATTTTCTAGAAATATATTTTTGTGTCCAGCTTTCAAAAATCTCAAATATCTGCTTAATTCAGTTGAGGAAAGACACTCACACTAGCCAACAGATTCGATGACAGGCCTGCCGCAAATTCATTTTCCTGATGTCCTGGAACTTACCTATTTGCATAAGCATAAAGTCAGTTCCAGCACTGAAACATTGTGTTGAAGAAGGCCACATTTCTTGTGACAAGTAGTTTATCTTGTTGCAACTTCTCTATCCTCTGGGAAAGATTCAAGGACTGCCTCTATGGCTTTCATGAACGGATAAGGACAAGGAACATTGTAAAAGAATTGGACGGCTTGTTAACTCTTTACCACCTGCAGAGGACATTTTTTACTTGAAGCAGATGACTTTAGAAAAGCTTAACATGAGAAAAACCTTTCAGTTCTGCTGCTGTGATATGTGAATAAATTGAAAATATATTGTGGCAAAAGGAGAAATTGCTTTTAACAAGTAATTTCTCCTTTAGCCACAATGCTTTTTGTAAGGCATCTGCTGCAAGAAGCAAAAATGTGTTAGGTGTTAATGTATAAAATCCAGAAAGAACAGTCTCTTGATGGAACAAGTATGAAATTGACCAAAGAAAAAGAAATAAATTGCTCATGATAAGAATATTCTTCATACAAATGATCCATTCTAATATTAGATCATCACATTTGCAAGTTTTAGCAAATATTTCTCTTAACTTTTTTCGAACATTACTCTAATCATTTTTGATCTGTAATTTGATTTTAGAAAATATGTGAAGATTGCATTTATTAAGAGACAAAGTAGACTACATTATTACCTAGTATGAACTTGAAAGAAAACTAGATACAGAAAGATCGCAGGGGGACCTCATTATGTCCAAGTTCAGCATCTTCTAATCCTTTATATAGAAACACTGGGTAATTTTCTAATAAATTTTAGTGTCATCTGCTTTCGGAAACCATAAATATCTGTTAAATTTTGTTGAGAAAAGATACTCTGAGCAGCAAACAGTTTAGATCACAGCCCAGTTTGCACAAGCATGAAGTCAGTTTGATCACTATAAGGGTTAAGCATTATAGTGCAAGTGCTGCCATAACTGTGAACCTTTGTGCTTTGTATGCAGACACTCTTGGGAGCACCCTAAACACCAATTACAAATGTTGCAGGAAAGGACGGTCTTGGACGATTCATCTAGGATAACACAAGGACAGCACTCATTGTCTTGTTTCGTGATTTTTACAACCTGACTGATCTTACCTACAGCTGCTGCAGAAGAACTCTGAAGCCATTGTGCTCTTTAGCAATCTGCCCTTTTGTCACAATGGTTTCTATCTGATATCTTTAGTAACAACCTTTGTTCAAGCTTGTTTTGTCATCTACTGTTGCTTTGAATATGGATCAGTCAAAATTTCTCGAATGGGGGAAATGCGGTAATCATATACTATAGTGTTCAACAAACAGAATTAGAAGGACCTCCAATCATTCATAAATTGAGGCACTAATGGGAACATGATCTTAAGATTACTTTTCTTCCTTGACAGACTAGATGTTGTCCTCTAACCAAACTGTAATTTAACCCATTACCAAACAATGGCAACATTTAACCACTTTGTTTGCAATCGACTCTGGAAAACATTGTGGGAATAGGAGAAATTGCTTGCAACAAGCAATTTCTCCTTTTTCCACAATGTTTATTGCCCTATCAAAAGATTATTACCCAATTTTATCACATATTGAAATGTTTCCTGCAAACTCTTTCAATTTGGGACAGTGGACAATTTGGCGTTTGGTAAAGGGTTAAACAGATTAATGTAGAAAAAAAGATTGATATTCTAACTCAATCTTCTCATCATGAAGGGGGAAAACATTCAAGCTGAACTGTGTTCATTCTGTATATATAATTTAACAAGAAGAAATGACTCATTTGAGTTTCTGTGTTGTGCCAGTACAATCTGAACACATCAGGTTTATCCAATGAAAACACCTCTGAAATACTAAGGATGAGGCCATTCGTTTTTTTAGAATAGATCTTAAAATGTGAAATCTAAGAAGTCGTTAAATTTGATTGAGGAAAAAACTATACATGTCACAACAACAATTTCGCCATTTTGTATGAGTTACTGATAAAAATGATTAACATGGATATCCAACACTTCCATACACATTGAACTACTTAACGTGCACGCTTAGAAAATGTGTTAATCGCCAGATGCCGATTTACCCCAAAAATCATAACCCTACACTTATATCCGAGGTGTATTTCACAGCTCACGGAAATACCCAAGAAGTTCCGATTTATGCCAGTATTCTCTTCTAATGCTATCTACATTTGTATTAACAGGGGTGGCGAAATCAATTTACTGTATTGCCCAACTTGTCATTGAACAGAACATTTCTTTAATCTCTCAGGTACGTTATGTACAGCATGAGGTATAAAACAATTCAAATTAAGAGCCAAAGTTACATGTAATGTAGTAGGGAAAGAAAAATTAATATATATAGATATGCATTTGAATTTTAAGATATTTAGGTGTTAACAGATGAGAAAGTAAAGTAAATGGGAAAAACATTTGCTGCAATAAAGGATAGATTCCTAGATCTACTTGGTCATCTCCCAATGTCTCTACCACCGACATCAAGGTCCAATGTTATCATTGGGGTGTCTACAGACACTGGAAGATGAGCATAAAAAAAAATCTATTTGTGACTTTCAACATTAGTCCAGATACAGAGAAAGAAGAAATCGATCTTGTATATTTTCAAATAAAAAGAAAAAAAACCGTATATCAATAGCAGATAGATACTAAAAAAAGAAACACATCAGAAAACTATTATATGTGACGTTGTTTGAGATTTGAAAAAAAAAAGAAAACAACAACAAAAAAGATACAAACAGAAAACTCCAGTTCAATGCAAGAAAGTGAAATTAAATTGCTACTTGCCAATTGCATTAATAAACAAACTATATACAGTATACATTATCACAAAATAGCAACAAAAAACCCTCAAGAAGCAAAATTTAAAAAGACATGAGTATTTGCTTAACAAAGTAGGTGAAATTGAACGATGATAAGTTGCTATATATGTCATAAAAAATCAATCCGGTACCGTTTGGTCTCAGGCTAGGGACACAGGTGTATTTTAGTTATTTTAGTTTATCCTGATGCTTGTCAAAAAGCCTTAATGAACAAGTGATTCATAACTGAATATCACACTATAACCATTACATGGACAAGTGATTCACAACTGAATATCCCACTATAACCATTACATGGACAAGTGATTCACAACTGAATATCACACTATAACCATTACATGGACAAGTGATTCATAACTGAATATCACACTATAACCATTACATGAACAAGTGATTCATAACTGAATTTCACACTATAACCATTACATGGACAAGTGATTCACAACTGAATATCACTCTATAACCAGTACATGGACAAGTGATTCATAACTGAATATCACACTATAACCATTATATGGACAAGTGATTCATAACCGAATATCACACTATAACCATTACATGAACAAGTGATTCATAACCAAATATCACACTATAATCATTACATGGACAAGTGATTCATAACTGAATATCACACTATAACCATTACATGGACAAGTGATTCATAACCGAATATCACACTATAACCATTACATGGACAAGTGATTCATAACTGAATATCACACTATAACCATTACATGGACAAGTGATTCATAACTGAATATCACACTATAACCATTACATGGACAAGTGATTCATAACCGAATATCACACTATAACCATTACATGAACAAGTGATTCATAACTGAATATCACACTATAACCATTACATGAACAAGTGATTCATAACCGAATATCACACTATAACCATTACATGGACAAGTGATTCATAACCGAATATCACACTATAACAATTACATGAACAAGTGATTCATAACTGAATATCACACTATAACCATTACATGGACAAGTGATTCATAACCGAATATCACACTACAACCATTACATGGACAAGTGCAGAAAGAGATTCGACATTTCCGGACAAGGAAATGAATATCTGATTTCGCCACCCTTATCAAATTAGATTCCAGGAGGTTTACGCATTAGAGCCCCATTCTGTCATGTAGGACTTTATTTTTAGAATTAAGACTGAACTGAAGGCCAATGAAAATTTTGAAATTAGAAAAAGAGGCACTTCTGTTGTGATATTGGGATGATCGAGACATTAAAGGTACAGCAGAAATTGCAACAACCTAGCTTGTTCCAAGTGAGTTCACCTTTTGTTGATTCTAGGAATTCAGCTGCAGGCACCTCAAACTGACGCAAATTATAAAGTAAATGGATCCCAAACTTTTACATTGTGTTCTTGGTTACATGTTTTTTTCTTAAAATGCTGGGTAATTTTCTAAAAATAAATTTTTGTGACGCCTGCTTTCCAAATCCGTAACTTTAATTTTGATGAGGAGAGAACCTTAGAGTAGCAATCAGGTTAAATCACAGGCCAGCAGCCAAATCACTTGTTGGCTTGTCTGGATCTAATCTGTTTGCATAAGCATGAAGTCAGTTCAAGCACTTTGAGCGCTAAAGGCCACATACAGAAATAAGGAAGGATAAAATAGTGAAGACTATATCTTTCTTGTTTTCCCAGTTGATGGGAACTGCTTAATAATCCATGAGAAAGAATAAAGCAGATTTCACATACACTAGGGACTCTTTATTCTCGACCACATTGTAATGCATTTCACGTAATGTCCTTGGGTGAAATACACATAAACTGTGGTACTTGCTGTTCCATAACTTTGTAGAGATGAGAATATACAGGCCAGGGAAATCACATGACCATTATTTACGATGTTATGTTCCAACAAGATGGCGCTACCACAGGTATTTTTGCTTTTATTCACTTACTTTTGCCAATGATAACCACATTGTGTACCCAACGTGAGTTCGGGGGTTCATTGCAATACTATAGTAAGTGCTTCATGTTTATGAAGCACTTACTAAAGTCTTGCACTGAACCCTTGAGTTGACCATCAATTTTAAGGTTCTGGTGGTATAGGATAACCCATGCTTTACAACAGCATTACAGCTAACACTTGGTGGAGAAATCGCAGTCAACTTGCAAAAATGACCTAAAAACTTCCCCCATCAGTTGCGATTTCTCTGCCATGTGTATAAGGCTAGGATCTAACCTTTTAAGCATAAGCATGAAGTATGATCTAGCACTATCAGGATTAAAGGAGATAATGATATCTCGACAATGAACACAGATTGTAAAGTATTATTTCTCCTATCATTGCTGGCATGAGGACATTGTTTCTTATGTGCAGAAAATGCACTAACACTGTAACTTGTTTACATTGAAATGACTAAACAAGTTGAATATTATGAAGAGTTAAAGACAGCTGTAGAATAACTTAATTTAGCTTCCTTACCAGTGGAGCCCTGGTAAAAGACATAGAGTAGCAAACAGGTTGGATAACAGGCCAGCCACCAATTTAATTAGTGGCTGACCTGGATCAAATCTGTTTTCATAAGCATGAAGTTGGTTCCAGCACTATAAACATTCAATTGATCCATTTGTACTTTCTAGAGACAAAAGTATTTGGTTAAAACTTCAGGAACTCTATAATAAAACATTACATCTAGAATACCAGTCTCACTTTGAAAATAACTGTTTAAGCATGTATTTTGTTTAGCTGGAATCTAACCCCATACAAACAGTCAAGATTGTTAAGCAAGAATCAAGACTTAAATGATCAGCCAATAATACAATTTCTCTTTCAAAACAAACCCGGTAAAGTAAAGAGTGTTTTCATACCAAAGAAGGCAATAAGCCTAATAACTAATCAGATTGTACTTAGCTTTCAAGGGTTTGAAGCCAATGTATAAATCAATGTCCAAAATCTCTTACCAAGCTTTTGGTAGGAGAAGTCGCACAGAACCCTATCCTAATCTTACAACTACTGTTAAACAATGAAAAATTCTGTTTCATCCAAAATGTTTGCAAAGGAAAATAAAAAACAACCTTAAAAGCATCACAAGAAATTTGTTTTGTAGAATAGACAATAAAGATTCTCACAGCCTATACATCTTCTCTACAATAATAATTCAAAATGTTTTTGCATTTGTCTGTAGATTCGAGGAGCTGTATAGAACAGTGTTGACGGCTTCCATACCAGATTGGGCTTGTTCATGAGAAATTCAATGAATATATGGTAATGTTACATGGAAATCTAAAAGTGGCTCTTCTGCTTGGGTAAGTCATTCACAATGCATTGTTGAATAAAGTCATTTGACATAAATGAATCAATATTTCTATCTCTCATCACTGAAGACTTGCATTCAAGTCAGAAAGCAGTCAGTGGGTTAGAAATGAAGATATTGTACAGTATTATTAGGGAATATAGTTATGCTATTGTCAATATCCCTTCTCTCATATCATGACCTTCATTGCATTGCCCAAGCTTTCGATATCTTCATTTTTGTAACGGTTTAATGCTTTTATGTCAACAATATTTCAATTATGTTAATTGGAGCTGAAATTTTAATCAATAATCAATCAGACCTTTTACTTCAATAGAAAAGAGAACCAAATGCAGTACAGTCTTTTAGTCGTGGAAAGGGACAAAAAGGCAGGACATTTAGTCCGGCATCAAAAATGATTTAGTGGAGTTTCAAATTTTGCATGACCGTAAAAGAATGTAATGAGCATTTAAAA
This sequence comes from Cerastoderma edule, assembly GCA_947846245.1. Lineage (NCBI taxonomy): Eukaryota > Metazoa > Mollusca > Bivalvia > Cardiida > Cardiidae > Cerastoderma > Cerastoderma edule. The sequence continues at coordinate 46,934,143 of OX401406.1, forward strand.
GACTTAAAACAAAAATAGAGTAGGATGAAGTTTTTTCAAGTGACGTAAACTTTAATTATCCAACATTAGGACAACCATTTGGTGCTTGTTTGTTGTAAATACACATTTAATAATTATCTCTCCACTGATTTTGTTCCCACAAATAAAAGTATTTCACATGTCATTAAGACAGGCCAACTTCAATTTCAATCAGATGGAGATGAATTTTATCAACCATTGCCAGTATTCCAGCAGCTTTTGCAAAGACTCAATTATTACTTCATTGAACATTATACTAAACCAAAATTCACAGGATAGTTCTATCACAATTGCAGCCTGAGGTCCTAAAAAGCTACAGCGGGGAATATGAGAGAATGGGTCGAAAGAGTATGCCATTTATCATGCTTTGGAATTTGTATTGGCTTACCCTATCATCCTTGACTAGAAACGAGAAAGTCTTAAGAATAACTTTGATCTGGCAGCACATGGGTGACTTTGATGTTCCCATTCAGGCATTATTTCATAAGTACATATATATATGTATTTATTCCACTGCATCATTACCAAACATACTAAGAAATCATTGTGATCAATGGAGAAGTCTTGTAAAAATTCTTCCAAATCTCACGCGTTGAAAGGCAGTTTTCATTTTCTGGGATTTTCCCTCTGCTGTTGCTTTCAATCAAATTTGGGTCAGTGACAAGATCACAGAGGGAAGAAGACAGGAAATACCTTGACATTCTATTGGCCCAATGTGTGTTGTATAACACCCTATATTATAAAAAGTCTCAAGATGAGGCTTCATGATTGATTGCCTTATTGCAAGACAATCATTGATCGATTACATACCCTTTCCTTAACCCTTATAGTGCTGGAACCAGCTTTTAGAAAATTACCCAGCATTCTTAGAGTTAAGGAAAAGTCTCAGATTGAGGCTTCATAAATAATTGGTATATTGCAAACATAATGGAACAGTTTTTAAAAACATGATTCCTATATATACATGACCAATTAGAATTTGTCACATAAAACCAAGAAAATGTTGATTTGATTATGCTTATGTCTACTTCTAATCTATGTGATCAATATTTTCACATGAATGGAATAATTATTTAATATACACATTTAAATGTTCATCATACAAAACTTTTCATTTAAAAGGCAAAAGACAATATAGACTTTTTTTTGATAAAGATTGTTAAAGAACAGTATAAATTTGACAAATACATCTCTTAAAAAAATACGATTTCAAAACAAAATGGGGAATTTTTCATATGTTATTTCAAATTTGTTAGAATTATTTTGTTGTTTGTTTAAAAATTTCAGTTTTTGTTTCATATAAAATTACTATAACATTTTGTTAATTGGTTTATAAATAATGTTATCCAAAAATAGGAAAAGGTTAATAATCAGAAATAAATGAGTATGTATGCTGAGTAAAATCATTAATCGAGCAGTAACATTGGTATGATTAGCAGAAAATAGGTACTTAAACAAATTACTGCCAAAAAAATCCACAAGGGACATCTGGAACCCAATGCAATGTAAAGTCAGTCAACATTGACTCTTTCCTCTAGAATCTATGCCTGAGAATGCTGGGTAATTTTCTAAAGACAGTTTTTTGTGTTGTCTGCTTTCCAAAACCTTAAATATCTGCTTAATTTGGATAAGAATAAACCTAGAGAAGAAAACAGGTTAGATCACAGGCCAGCCGCCAATCAACTTTGCGGCAGGCCTGGATCTATAACCTGTTTGCATTAGCATGAAATCTGTTTCAGCACTTTCAGGGTTATTTGGTGACTAACCATACCATTGTATAGAATTATTGCGTTGGTTTATATTAACGCAAGTTAGTGTTGGTTGATAATGAAAAAAAAATTGGGTATATTGGGTAAAAACATTATGACAAATGAAGAAATTGCTTATTAAATGATGATGTCTATATATTTTCTGCTACCCAAGTATGTTAGTGTTATAAATATGAGGGAAATGGATAATAGCATGAAGAAACACACATCCTTTAGGGACATGATTTCATCAGATATACCAACACAGTTAGACCAGTCCTGTTCTATGCACATTTCCATGATAGAGACACAGCCTTTATTTTAGGCCCTTAGAATGCTGGGAAATCTTCTAAAAAGATTGTTGTGTAATTTACTTTTCAAAAGCTTGTTTATCTGTAAAATCTTGTTGAGGAAAGGTATCCAATGTAGCAAACTGGTTAGATCACAGGCCAGCTACTAATTTACTTGGGGGCTGACCTCGATCTTACCTGTTTGCATAAGCATGAAGTCGGTACCAGGACTTTAAGGATTAGTATACGAGAGATAATGGACAGTATCCCATGTTGGTCCATTACTTGATAGGACGACAGCTAAATCAGAAAAGTAAACATTGGCATTAAAGTGGAAGTTTTTTCACAGAATTTGGGTTGACTTATAGACAGACCTGCCAGTCCTCAAACTCCAGATGTTTTCATTGAAAACCATGACAACTTACTTGTTAGCTCAATGCTTTGATGATAGTTTTCTCTTGATAAAATAAATGAAATTGTGTTATGTCAAAAGATTGCTTCGAACAGAGACAATTGCTTTTTCATATTGAGTATTCAATAATTATATTACGGTAAAGCTAATTTCTAATCTAAAAGCAGCTCTATGCTTCAGCAAGAGTCATCCCCAAAGCAATGACGTCCAGCAATGTCATAAAGACTGGAAACTAAGACTGGAAACTTTAACAAACTTAAACATTACTTATCGTCTGTCTAACTTCAAGAGCAGGGTTACATTTCTCATTTGTATGCAGACAGCTTGGACAAAGACCTTTAAGTTCATAAAAATTACACAAATTTGGTAAAAGTCAATCTTTATTTTCTTTCAAAGGTTTAACAGTTTTAAGTCAAAGTCAATCTTTATTTTCTTTCAAAGGTTTAACAGTTTTAAGTCAAAGTCAATCTTTATTTTCTTTCAAAGGTTTAACAGTTTTAAGTCAAAGTCAATCTTTATTTTCTTTCAAAGGTTTAACAGTTTCAAGTCAAAGTCAATCTTTATTTTCTTTCAAAGGTTTAACAGTTTTAAGTTAAAGTCAATCTTTATTTTCTTTCAAAGGTTTAACAGTTTTAAGTAGATGTCAATCTTTATTTTCTTTCAAAGGTTTAACAGTTTTAAGTCAAAGTCAATCTTTATTTTCTTTCAAAGGTTTAACAGTTTTAAGTCAAAGTCAATCTGAAGATTGAAGAAGAGTCCAAATATATTTCTGACACCCATTGCATTGGGATGATCATGTACTTGAAAAGTTGATAAATCCTATGCGCCAATGTTTGTCAGATGTTTTCACCATTGGAGTCTTTTAAAGCATGCATTATGTCCATGTGCACTTGTTTGTTGGAGGTTTTTATATTTCTTTGGCTATACTGTTATGAATATTCATTTTCATCTTTTTTGGTAACTGGTCAATGTCATAAAAGAAAGTTATAGACTCATCTGTTTATCAAAACCATCAGAATCACAGTCCATGTATCAACCATGGTGACAGTTGTGCAGAGTTAGAGCGTCCACCTCTTGTACCAGGGTATCAAGTTCGAGCCCCGTTAGGCGAGGTGAAAATTGCCAGGACTAGCCCTCAAAATGGCACAAGTACTGGTTTAGTATCAAGAAAGCAGTCAACAAGAGTGAATTCAATCAGTATAAAGCTTCCATATCAATTGATGTAAAATAAATGAAATTAAACTAACCAAATACCTTTGTAGCATGCTTAACTTATGAAGGTTGTGGTCAATGTAAATAATGTGTTCATGATCAACAATATTTCTTTGACAGAATGGTCTCTAGCTTGTCTACTGGCCTCAATTTAAAGTTTTGAATGTATATTTTTGTTTATTATTTTCTTTTTCTCTTTGATGTCATCTGCTGCAAATAATTCATAGAAAGGAAACGGAGATAATGCATCAAGCAAAGGTCATAAATTGCATAATGTTGACTACAGCAATATTTTTCCTGCAGATAGGTGCATTGAAACATGATCAGGACATCCATGTTGTAACTCCTTCACTGGATTGAATGATATGCAATGGTTTCTTACAGACTAGATTATCAGTTTATTTAGACTGCAACTAAATGTAACACAATATCTGTTCTCAGCAGATAATAATTAGTTTAATGGGAACGTAATAATAAATACTCCCACTCTTGATACACTATATCTAGGGGTTGACATAAAACTTTCAATGTGCAACACCACTGCGTACAAGGTCAATGAAGGTACTGCTTAACCCTTATAGTGCTGGAACCGATTTCATGCTGATGCGAAAAGGTTAGATCCAGGCCAGCCGCCAAGTAAATTGGCAATTGTCCTTTGATCTAACATGTTGGCAACTCTTGAGTATCTTTCCTCAACAAAATTAAGTAGATATTTAAGGTTTAGGGAAGCAAACAACACAGAATTATATTTTTAGAAAATCTAGTCATCTAGAGTGAATTTAATATATAATAAGCTTCAAGCTTCCATCACATTCAATGTTCAATGAATAAGATTAAAACTAATAATAAAACATGAAATATTATGCCACCAGCATCCTAGGAGGTTCATTTTTCCTGGCAACATCATGCTCCACAGTGGAACTTAGTAATGGCAAGGTCATCTCACATTAACTTTACAGATAGCTAACAAATTATGGATAAATCGATACCCAAGGGAAATCGTAACTGATCCTTCACCTATTAGTTTATACTACTTTTAGTTCAAGTTTGTGACTGATACAAGTTGAAGGCGTTCCCGAGGTAAAACAAAACTAGATAATTGGAAATTAATTTATTCATAAATAAACATTACTATTCTTAAACTGGATGGCAATTGATTATTAAGACAGATGAAGAAATTGTTTATGATCATCAGTAAAGAGAGAGTTTCACATCATCAACTATGATTTTTAAAATTGTAATCTTACAAATAAGACAATGTAAGAATCCCTATAAAAGAACCGACATTATTATCTTGCTATCAACCTGTGGTTGCATTTCAGATAGAAACTTAAGTGCTTTAATTGAAAATCCCTTTTTTTTTTAACGTTTTTCTAAGCTAAATTGTAAGAAAACCAGATTTGTAACAAATTATTTCAAACTTTTTCATTGTTTTCTCTTTCTTTAAATGCTTCTTCCCTTCCAAAATATCTGCGGTCCATATTTCATTGAATATTATTGCCACCGTTATCACATGGGAATGGAATAGGCGCTAACCTTCTCATAGTGTAACAATGAATGTGTTTTGCCGCACTTAAATACCATATTGGAAAGACATCAATAAAGGCCCGATTTTCGATCACATTATTGTTTAAAGGTCATTGTTCACAGAAGAGAAAATGTGAAAGTCAAAACAAAATGTTGTTTACAATTAAGTCATTGTATTGTTGTCTCATATATATATATATACCATCAAAAGTAGCTATTGAAAGCATAATTAATTCTGGAAGTGTCTAATTTATCTAAGTATGTGCAGTTTTTAAGCGGTAGATCTGAAAAATGATGCCATGCTTTTGGAATAAAATATGTGTTAATTCACTGTAAACACATTTAAAAGAATTAAAATACAATCTAATTTGGCTTTCATGCAATGAATATTTTTCAGAAGGCATCATAAAATAGTATAATTGTGCAGTTTAAGAGAGATTTTTACCTTCCAAATCTCCTCAAATCTGTGAAAGCCACCTATAATAATTTTGTGTACTTTTCATAAGGTGAGTAAACACTATAGTGAAGACTGGGAATAAAAAGATATACCAAAGGGTTGTTTGTGACAGTCCACTGTGAATTATTGGGAAATTACTGGTATCAAATGATTCCTTGCCAAAACTGAATCCAAAATTCCAAGAAACATAGCAGCGAACATAATTATCATTTTCTTTTTTAAGTAACAAAAAAAGCATACACACGAAATACAGTATTATAGTCAAAGAAAAAATAAATATTGGATACATTCACAAAATATTATCATAAGTGCTTCATTTACTCATATATAATACCCTTTCTATCACTGTCAAAGCAAAGGCTTCAAGAGTAAAGGTTTCAGGGAAATGGCTAAATGAATTTGCTGACAATAATTAATGTTGATGATAAATCTATGAAATGCATTATAGTAAAAGAAATTGGGTCTGTATAATCAATTATTCGTCAAACATCCTCACGCAATAAGGATTGATACTTTTTAGATGCCTGAAGTTATTAACCCTTATAATGCTGGAAATTTTTCTAAAAAATATTTTTGTGTCGTCTGCTTTCAAAAATCTTAAATATCTGTTTAATTTTGTGTAAGAAAGATACCCAGAGTAGCGAAAAGATCTAACCTTTATGCATAAGCATGGCGTAGGTTCCAGCACTATCCACGCATTATATATATCAACAGGTAAGCTAAATAGCATATATCAAATAATGGAGATGGACGAAATACATGGTCAAACATTATGTACAGCTCTGAGGATATCTTTAGATACCCAGTAGTATAATTCATGCTAATCAGACAGGTCAACAGACGGTGAATGTTGGTGGACAATACAATACATACAGGACATTAAAAATTATAATAAATGTGGAAGTAATGAACATCATCTGAAATCATTATCTTTGGTCGGTAACTCATACTTAATAGTGAAAGTTGTGATATATTTTTGTTTCCTTAATCAAATTAAAGATTTAGATAAAGCATTCAACAGTTTCATTTGGAGAAGAAAATACACCAACATAGTATCGCAAAAAACAACACAGTGGCTGACAAATTATGTCGGAGCATCTTCATTGGATAAACCAGATAAGTTCAGATTGCATCAAACCCATGTCAGCATATGGTAAAAGGAGAGTAAGACAATAAGCTATATTATATGCATGATAACGCCTGCAAGGAATTCAATAAATGTGTTCATGTACTTGAACATAAAAAGACATGAATGAAAATTCAAAAATGGTCATTCTTAAACAGAAAGTTATTCTTGATCATTTTCATGCAAATACATTAATGAACAAATCATGTTTGTAATGTTCATGAACTTGTTTGTGGACATGTTCATGACTACAAATACATTAATGAACATTAGTTATGTTTCTGATGTTCATGAACACATCTTTGTGTTCATGATTTGTCATTCATGTCAGTTCATACAAACCATGAACACAATTCTTAAATTGTTGGCAGTTGGAGATTTAAAATTACTAACAAAAACTCGAGGGTTTAGTGCAATACTATAGTAAGTGCTTCATAAACATGAAGCACTTACTATAGTATTGCACTACACCCTTGAACTGCAGAGAATAATTAGTCAAAACTTATGTCAAGTCTCATACAGACAATTCTATCCATTAGTCACCAGGCTTGCCATGTTACTGTGCCATTGGCGCACTCAGGGGTATGTTAGAAAAATGTATGGCTGATGCATTATCGATTGTCTGCAGTTTTGTATGACAGATGCACTTTGAATAGCCTGCAGTTTTGTATGTTGAATAATTAATACCACTTAGGCTGAACACAGACCATCATCATCTGATACTCCAAGACACAAAACTATTAACTCATTTACCTAAATAGAAAGCATCAGCTCACTATTATTCTTTATTGACTTAAATACAAAAAAAAATTTATTTAAACATGCAATAGAAGAAATATGAAACTTGTGACAAAAGAAGAAATTTTTTAATTGCTGCCAGCATTCAATACCTCCCAGATAGTCAACAAATAGACTGTTGTCAATTTCACAAACAAGGTGATTCATGCTTATAATATAGTGTGATTTGTTGTTTCTTTCAATGTAAATAAGCCACAATAATGGCACAAAATTGAATTGATTGAGTATCAAATGACATTTGGGATGTGGAATTTGGTAGAAAGTATTTCGGCGAAAAAGAACAAATTCTTTTTATGAACATTTTTTGTAAGAGTCATGGGGGTTTCTTAAGCTTTCTCAATGTATCACTTGGAATGGAGGAACTTATAATAAAACACCAAATGGATTTTTATGTACAGGAGACATATCCAGGGTTCAGTGCAAGACTTTCTTAAGTGCTTCATAAACATGAAGCACTATAACTATAGTATTGCACTGAACCCTGGATACTCTCATTTGAAAAGTCTGACCCTCATTCAAAATTGCTATGACAGATCAATTATATTAAGAGTCTTTGCTTTTTGTACCTCATCTTCATACTTAACAAATAAACTGTTTAGTACCTAGATGAGGAATGGAAAGTAAAGACTTTAACAGTTTTACTGTGCTCAATGCATGATTTAGTAGTTCATAAAAGTGATGGACTGGTTATAGTTGTGCGCTGATACCAGGTTCAGAGTCAATCGGAACACCTCGGCCATTTCTTAAAATAACCTCGGAGGCAATGGGGAGCCATTTTTGAAAGTAGGTCAGCAACGAAGGGCATGTCCGTTTGCAATCGTATCTTCTCGGAACAAGCCGGGGATTACCGAGAAAAGCCGATTGACAAAATATGAAACACAGATGTGTTGATATGATCATCTTTAATGAAAAGGGTAAAAACAAAATTCAATGGTGATATATAGCCAATTTGTGTGTATCTAAAATACATATTTAGTGCCTGTGTGCATTTTGAGTTATCCGCCGGAAATAAGGCGAATTACCCCAGGATTTCTGGTGTATTCATGTACTGCCTACGAGGTATATCTACCGACTTGTTACGGGGATTGCCGAGTATATACGATTGGTTCAGAGTAAGAGTACTATACCCTAATTGGAAACGCAACATGAGAATATCTGGCTTTCAATTATTCATTCCTTCAAACAGCAGCCACTGATTGGACACCGAGATATGAAGGAGGGATAGAGTACAGAGATATAGTATTTCCTCTGCCAACAGGTTTAAACCCATTACCAAACAATAATGACATTTGACCATTTTGTTCCAGACAACTCTGGAAAACATGGTGGGAAAAAGAGAAATTGCTCTTATTGAGTAATTTCTCTTTTTCCCACAATGTTTTCTGACCTATCAGGTGATTGTTTTTCAATTTCATCACATTTTGAAATGTCGTCTGCAGACCTTTTCATTTTTGGACCGTGAAAAATTAGGCGTTTGGTAAAGGGTTAAGGGAGAACACTTCTCAAAAGACTTAATGTTACATATTTATGACCAAAAGCATAAGACTCTTTTTATTTACAAGGTGAACTGTTTGAACTCCTTATTGAATTACTCTTGGGAATTCATGAATAGGCAAGTTCACATTGATAGAAACAGGGGACGACAAAACATTTCCTTTATGATAATGGGAAGAGAAATCTTGTGACAAAAAAGATTTTTTGCTCATAAGGATCAACTCACCATTTTCCCACAGTGAATTTTAATTGCTCTATATCTTATAGCTATGATAGTCATTTTATGTATAGAAACATTGGAAACTTTTTGATTATTAGGTCTATATATGCCGTAAAATTTTCTGAAAGACTTGCGCCCATATATACCTTTAGTTGTCTTAAAATGCACCACAATTAATGACCTGCAGTAGAAAATTGTAAAGGGTTAAAATACAAACAACCAAAGGACTTAAATTGTTTTGGTATAAGCTCACTAACCCAATACTCCATAAAACATAAATTTTCAGGTTCTTATGCAGGATGTCTATAGAAAAACAATGTTCCAAAAGAAAAATTTGCTCCTCCTCAGCAGTTCATCCTATTTTCACAATAAATTTTATCAGATAACGCCAAGTTATAATTTCATACAATTTTGTGTCATCTGTTTTGCTGTTTTCTTCAATTTTTACAAGTCCCAAGGGAAGTCCCATATTTCCTATATGTCATGGAAAAGGTTAGAGTATAAATATTGATATGTATGTTTCCTGTAAACACTTACAAATATATAAATATGTCTTAACTCTTTAGCAGACACCAAGTTTAATAAATAACATCTCCTTTTGAAGAGTTTGTATTTGTTCCCAACATATTTATGCCATGAAGTAACCTAAAAGCATTCAATGACACGAGTTTCGCAGAGCGTCTTTGTTTAAGTGATTGTGTTTCATGAAAGACTTTACAAAAAAGGCTGCATAATAGATAATGCATAATGAATAACAGCAGAATATGCATACCTAGTATTTACAGGCTGTTATGAGCATCATGCATACATTGCAGCTGCGTTTCATGAAGTCCTCAATAACACAGGCCTGCTATTGTTTAGAAATGCTCAAGCCTGAAATTACTTGAAGTCTGAATTTAAACATCCTCAATAAGAAAAAAGAAGAGAAAAAAAACTCAAAGCCTGAGAACAGGCCCATGGCAGGCCTGAAAACTAGCAAACCTGATCATGCACATTATGCTCACCGATGGTCTTTCTATATATATTTTGAAAGACATGGCTTCTAAGAAAAATGCCTTGATTTCCTGCATGAATAAATGTTACAATATGGCATATGAGGATTGGTCTAACCCCTCCAGTTGACAACATGAGATCAGTTGGTCAAGTAGTAAGAAATGATCAAGTGACCACAACTGTATACGCTAGTGACGCCAGTCAGCAGGACAAAGTACACTTAGTATGTGACTAAATTGATGGTCTTATCAAGTTCTTGCATCAACAACAATTATACAACACAAAATCACAAGACAAGAGTCTCAGCCCATCATGACTTGTGCTCTGATTAATCACCTATCAATTTCTACCAATAGACTGCCCTGACCAAGGACATGTCATACAGAGAAGATTTGGTCTTGTGATGTGGCCAGCAGAGAAATGGGAATAAATAGGGTGCATGGAGCGTTATTAGGCACCTATACAACCAGACTCAGTAAACATTTTATAGAGAAAGTTTATCCCAAGGGTTCAGTACAATACTATAATAAGTGCTGCACATATGTAAAACACTAACAATATTCTTGCATCGAACCCTCAATCTGATCACTTGAAAATAATTAAAGACTTAATATCTAAATCTTTGTGTTTTTGTTTCTCCAAAGGGGTACATAAAAGTGCAGGGTGCACCCTGCAAGTTCTTACCCTGCAAGTTCTTGCACTAGTTCACCTAAGTGGCTTCAGAATGTATCTTCTCTTCTACTCTTTACCAAACCAAACTGTCTCAAATTGAAAGAGTTAGCAGACGACATTTCAAATGTGATGAAATTGCAAAATAATCTTCAGATAGAGCTGAAAACATTGTGGGAAAAGGAGAAATTGCTCATTAAGAGCAATTTCTCCTTTTCCCACAATGTTTTCCATAGTCATCTGCAACAAACTACAATGTATTCAAATGCCGTTATTGTTTGGTATGGGTTAATTCAGGAGCTGCCTCCAAGACCCCTCGTTGGTGGGGTGCCTATACATCCATCTAGTTACATAACTAGTTCATATGCCTAGCATTTGAAATTAAAATACAATATGAAGTCATTACCCAATGATTGATATCATTGTAAAGAAGTATTCTTGTAAAGTCTTTATTTATTGGTCAAGGTAGTCAAAATAATCTTGTAACACAATATTTACTTTATCATCTTAAATCAAAATCCTTTTCAAACAAATTACTAAATCGAGGGTTCAATGCAAGACTATAGTAAGTGCTTCATACACATGAAGCACTTACTATAGTCTTGCATTGAACTGTTGAAATCGTGTTAGTCCATTTAATTTCACTAGTTGGTTTGATATCCAATAAACCAACATTTAGAAGCTGTTGCCTCATAAAGGTTATTGCGTAAAGTCTGCACTAAACAACAACAGAAGACAGCAATTATAACCATGTATGGAAAATTACGTTTTGTTTATGATAAAAGGTAGCAAAGAAGAAGTCATTGTGACAAAAACATATGAGCAATAATTGCTCATTTTGTTAGAATGATTTTGCCAATATCATCATCATTATCATCATCCATTTTAGATTTGACAGGCCATTTATTAATCTTTTGGCAAGGGTGAGGCTTGCTTGTCTGGTCGAGAACGCAACCTTCCTCTCCAGGTCTGGTGATCATGTGCCATGTTGGTACCATCCAGCCCGAGAGATGCTCTGTCTCGCTTCACAAGGTCATCCCAAGAAAATTTGGGTCTGCCTTGACCAAATATGCACATTTTTAGCCTTAAAATTTACTTTTGCAATTGACTTTTAATTTTAATAAAGTTTACAAAGAAATGCCACAAACACAAAATGAATAAAGTAATGATAAGTAGTTTCTGATTTGGTCACAACAATTCTATGCTGAATTCTAAATCTAAACCAAACTTCAATTATACATGTACCGGTGTATAATTACTATTTGGTGAAACTTTTAATTAAAGCAGGCACAGTGTACCTAGTTGAATTTGTGTAATCAATAACAAATAAAACATGTGGACATATCTCATTACCAACAATATAATCAAAATCAATAATATGAAACACATTCACCCCTTGTTAACATAAACAATAATTTCAACCTATACACTAGTACTGGTGTTGTCATTTATTGGAGGGTTTGCCTTATACGTAATGTTATTGGCATATTGTGACACTCTTCTATCAAATTCAGCAGGAACTAAATCAAGATCTCAATATAGAACTCTAGTACAAACTGAGATGGGGAAAATTAAGCAGAATATAACTTCAATGGTTATATGAAGTAGAGAATTTAATTCTTAAATACCTGTCAGGCTCAAACATATTTCAAAGTGAAATGTTCTAATAAAGCCTAATGTATATCAAGAACAGATGATATAATTGCAATGTCTACTATGTATATCGCAATGGAATTTATGGTATCAATAGTAACACATTTGGCCATTTAATAAATGTTTTCCAACACAAATCAGACATAAAACAGATCAAGGGCTCATGCAGTTCAATACTTCATCAAATAGTTCACATTTGTGAAAGACTCAGTAAATAGTCTTACATAGATCAATAGTCTTGTATTTAATACTTGAGATTTAAGCCAGCAATGTCAAAGCTCATGAAATATTTTGAAGAAATAGTACAATATCACTTAAGTTCTTTGAAAATGACAATTAAATGTATTTACACCAATAAATGAAAGCATGTTTTAATTACACAAAAATCTTTTGTGAACTATCTCAAACTTTTGTACAGAACCCATTCTGGAGAAGCAGAACTTAGAAAAATACTTTGATAAAAATATAAGTTGTATAAGTTTTTGGCAGAACTGCCTAAATGGTATTTATCTTACAAAAGCATTTAGAACACAACACACACTTATGCTTATCAAAATAAGAAAAGTGGGTGAAAAAATAAACAGGTCACCTATTGTCAAAAGATTTGGTTTGTTTATATAGTTATAGGTAAATAGTCATTTAGACTAATCCATTCCCTCAATATGTTTCAATTTTTCAGATGCAAATTGAAATTCACATCAAATGAATGATAGGTGAGAATAAAAAATGGTATTAAATTATCATAATGGGTAGAAACAGAAAAGACAGGGAAACATGGCTTGCTACCAGCCATTTATTTTTTCATAGCTGTCTTGATTTTAAATCTTCTGAAAATTAATTCTTTCCCCCATCTCAAAGGTTCATTAGAAGACTACAGAAGAACGCTCCATGTTTGTGCAGCAAATGTAAAGCAATTACTATTGTCTTGCATGGAACCCTCAACATGGGTTTTTTTATGGGTAAAAATTAAAAATTTTACTTAAGTATAGATAGAAACAACCAATCATTAAAAATAAAAAACAGAATTTGATAGAAACCAGAGTTACAATAAATATTGTTCTCATCTAGCAATTTGCTCTTCCTCATTTTTTCCCAAAGTTTTATGCTACAGGTGCAGTAAAATACCTGTAAATGAGGGGGTAATAAGTATTATATATAAAGCAAATTGTATGACAATTTTGTGCCAATCAAATCCCCCTATGACAACATAAAAAATACCTACCCGATAATATTCATGATTGTCTAATCCAGAGAGCACACAATTCCTGTTTAAATAGCTGTTCCTCTTGTACAAATAAAGGTATCCCCAATGTTCAAAGCACACCCGTTATTCCATAATATCTCCCCCACAGCTCTCCAATACTACTCATGATGAAAAATTCATTGAACAATAATTATATCGTGTACAGAGACCACTAATTACAACCAGTAAACCGAGTTCCAATAATGAACCGTTAGAGCAGCCACTGGAGCCACAAGCAACATGCTGTCCCCAAAACAATCATGATAGACTGTACATATAGCTTTGATCCTTGGTATTCATGGAACTGCCTTTTGTCCTAGTTTATTTTCCAATTTTGTTTCCCTGTCTGCCAGAAAAGTGTTGTTCAACATTAGTCAACAGTTCCCAATGGAAGTACTGGGGCTTACATCAATTTAGGCCCTATCTCTCAAAGGGAACTGTAAGATTAATGTCAGGATTAGGTAGTTCCAAATGGAAGTACTGGGACTTACATCAAGGCCCTATCTCTCAAAGGGAACTGTAAGATTAATGTCAAGATTAGGTAGTTCCCAATGGAAGTACTAGGACTTACATCAAGGCTCTATCTCTCAAAGGGAACTGTAAGATTAATGTCAGGATTAGGTAGTTCCCAATGGAAGTACTAGGACTTACATCAAGGCTCTATCTCTCAAAGGGAACTGTAAGATTAATGCCAGGTTTAGGTAGTTCCCAATGGAAGTACTAGGACTTACATCAAGGCTCTATCTCTCAAAGGGAACTGTAAGATTAATGTCAAGATTAGGTAGTTCCCAATGGAAGTACTAGGACTTACATCAAGGCTCTATCTCTCAAAGGGAACTGTAAGATTAACGTCAGGATTAGGTAGTTCCCAATGGAAGTACTAGGACTTACATCAAGGCCCTATCTCTCAAAGGGAACTGTAAGATTAATGTCAAGATTAGGTAGTTCCCAATGGAAGTACTAGGACTTACATCAAGGCCCTATCTCTCAAAGGGAACTGTAAGATTAATGTCAAGATTAGGTAGTTCCCAATGGAAGTACTAGGACTTACATCAAGGCTCTATCTCTCAAAGGGAACTGTAAGATTAATGTCAAGATTAGGTAGTTCCCAATGGAAGTACTAGGACTTACATCAAGGCTCTATCTCTCAAAGGGAACTGTAAGATTAATGTCAGGATTAGGTAGTTCCCAATGGAAGTACTAGGACTTACATCAAGGCCCTATCTCTCAAAGAGAACTGTAAGATTTATGTCAGGATTAGATAGGAGTGGTGGAATCCGATTTTGACTTACTTGTCTGTAAATGCCAAACCTTTTTCTGGACTTTTTTAGTCTGTATAAAAGTTACATAGTAGACATCAGTAAGAATCTCCTTATCCATTTAGGCTTTTGGACAAGCTGGGCAATAATTATGATCAAATTATTTTGCAACTAAGTTGAGATGTCATAAAATTTCTATAAACAATCCCCATGTGATAGATATAGTTCAGTGTTAATTTTAGAAATGAAAGTTATCGTGTCCTTTTGAACACACATCTTTTGAAACTATGTGTCCAAGGGTAAAACTATGCGTCCGAGTACCAATGATCAAAGCTATAAGATCAGGTCAAATAGTATAACACTTGTTATTGATGATAATCTTAGCTTAAATGACTCAAAACAATACAGATTTGATAGAAAGAAAGCATGAGACCGCATGCTTTATGGTGTTTACTACCTTGTAAACGTTACTTGTGCTGATGAGAATGCTTTAGGTTGTACACTTATCTTTTGATAATCTTGTTAATCATGTACAGCAAAAAACATAGAGACAAACAATTACGTTTTCGTCACAAATATCACTTTATGCTTCTATACCAGGCCAAGGGTACGGTTTTACTTAACATTTTTCGTTTAAAATGTATGGAAGTTCAAAACTACCAATTTTCCTCTTATTTCAATATTGGACCAAGCAATAGTACAAAGTACCGCATCATTTGAAGTGTCTAAAAAATCTGAGACAACTCTAATGATGTGTCACATTGCAATATTGTACTCTTATTTAAGATACTATCCATGTTTATCAGTTTTGACTTGTGCAAATATCCTCCATAGGTGGTTTAGTAAAACGGTTCCCACTTCACATCATAATAAGCTTTAGTTGGAAAATTTGTTTTGTGAAAAAATCCTAATTACCTTAAGAATTTGTGAATCCCTTCTTTTGAAGGTGCATCTAGTAATCAGCTTTCATGAATGTAATTTGCTGCAAGGCATTTCTTAATTGCCACATAAGTTTGTGATTCCCTCCCTCCGATGGATGCATCAAAATCAACCTTTATTCAGGCAATTGTTACAAGCTATTTCCTATTTACAACATTGGTTTCAAAATCCCTTCATCTTAGAGTGCATCAAATTAAGCCGAAAGTGTTTCAGGAAAATTCTTTATTACCTTAAAAGTGTGTGAATCCCTTCTTTTGAGGGAGCATCAAAGTAGACCTACATGGGGAAATTGGTTACAAGGCACTTCCTAATTACATGTACCTTAAAAGTTTGTGAATCTCTTCAGCTGAGGGTACATCATGATAAACCTTTATGAAGTAATTGAGATAACCTAAGGTTGATTCCAGCAAGAGATTCTGGGTGTCTGCTGGTGTCTTATAGACATGCAATAAAGTCCACTTTATGTGGACCCTAATTGTGTTTTATGATCTGTTCGATGCTCCAACAAAGTGTGTTAATTGTTCCTTGGCTTTACAGATTGTATCCAGCTCTGAAGTACATGGCTCTGCTTTTAAAACGTGATTTAGTGTGCAATCTTTTCAACTTAATTAGGCATTGTATATGGATGAAGCGTGTATTTTGTTACCAAGAAACATTACCAATATGGGTTAAGTTACGGTATTTTTTTCGATACAGTTTTCTATTTCATTTATACTCCTTTCTTTTCAGATACATTGAGGTAGGTGCATTGACATTAATATCTACGGAAAATCTATTGATATTCTGACCTTCTATTAGTCAGCTAAAGACTTCTGTTGGAGGAATTGATTGTAATTTCAATGTTTCAAAGGGTATATAAGCTTATTTAGATCAAAATGGAGAAGTATTTGAGCCATAAGGCAACCTTAATTCACTTTCTACCCATTACATTAATCTTATTTAAATGCATGGACACCAAATTTCTTTCATTATATTTTTGGGACCGTAAAACAGACCCATTCCTAATCAAATTAACTGACTTTTTCCCTATTTCCCAATAATGCTTACCGGTATGTTTGAATTTAGTTATTCCTGAACAATTCCCAATTAAAGAGAAAAGCGCCATGATGTTTCCCAATTTGTCAGGTATCAAACCATTTTTCAAAATTTAAAAACAGATTGCTGAGATGTATTAGGAACTACTGTACATGAATGAGTAATTGTCTTTTCCGAGCAATATTTCCTTTTTCCACAGCAATTTTTACCCAACAAAGAAAATGCTAACATTAATAATTCATATTTTTAACAAGGTGTAAATTGGTTATCCCTTTTCTTACTGAAGACTTCCTATGCAAAAAAAGCCCTGAAAATATTATGACAGAAGTATGTTTTTTTTTTTTCTTTTGCTAGTCATGGAATTTTAAAAGCCATTTCAAATAATTAGGTATTGAATTAAAATTATATGGCTTGCTACCATCTTTCACTTGTAAAGAAAGTATTTTATACATGTTCATGGGAGGGAGAGAAGGGTTTTACTAAGCCTTTAGGTATACCTTGAATAAGTTATTGATTTTCTGCATTGATTTTTATGTTTTACTAAATGCTGCTATTGCTTTTTGTAGGAATTGTATTGATTAGAATTTCCTGGTACAAATCGTATCATATAGCCCTAGTGAACTTAATCATTGTTGTTTTAACCCATTCCCCCTCATGAGAACTTGTGCCTGGTCTAAAATGGAAAAACAGCTGATGAGCAAGCATAGAAATAAGAAAATAGAAATTCATTTTCTTGACATATTTTGTTAAACGTCTTTGTGACAAAAGATAATTTGCTATTTGGGAGCAATTATTGATTTTTTTGTCAGTGTTCCATTGGGACTTAAGTAACAGATGTGCCAAAGTAAGGTTTCATCAAGTAAAGATTTTGAAGCAGATTCAGTGTCCTCAATAAGAACAGGCTGCAGGCCAAAATAACTGCTCCAAATCCCCCCCTTCAAGTGGTCTGTCCAGATTTTGTTTTGGCCTGTTCAAACATTTCTTACTGAGAATACTGCAGATTCACAGTGACAGACGGACAAAATATATCTTAGGAATAGGTAATTTTCTTAGTTAACAAAAAATCTTTGTACCAAAATGATAATCTGCATAAGCAGGTTGCAGTTCTGATTTTGTCTTATTTTTTAAAATTTGCTTCAATCAAACATTTCCAAGAAAACACCCATCTTCATAAATAATTTGTATTCTTAAGGGCAGAAAACATAGTGGGAATAGAAGAAATTGCTCTTTTGGAGCAATTTCTCTTTTTCCCACAATGTTTTTTCACGTCATCAGCAACAAACAGGTCAAATGTCGTCATTGTTTGGTAATGGGTTAATATAACAGAGACCTATAAAAGGCACCATCCAAATTGGAGTCTTCATTAAAAGCATGGAGTTCTTCCTAAAACTCAAAATCACACCAGCTTTAAAATTCCTAATTCAGCAATTACAGCAAGGCAACTTCACAAAATTAGCAGACCTTTCTCAATTCAAGGAAAAAAGGCTCTTGGTCTATTGCTTTCAATTTTAACCCGACATAAAATCCAAGTTGATGGGACAAGTTTAATGTGTGAATTCAATAAGACATGCAAGAAAAACCAAGTATAGAATGTAGTGTAGAGAACAAATACAGAATATTCTATTCTGTTCTGTTCTAGAAACGAAATGTTATCTAATACTACTTTTTTGTTTGGGGGCTTTAATTTTCATGCTTATTTTATGCGAAATCTAAACGTTTACTTTTAGTACACACTATATATATCATGTAAGGTAAGCCTAAGTATGTTCTGGTATATATGTCATAGCTGGTAAAAATCTGTGTTTGGAGAAATCGTAGTTTATTAATCCATTTTATTCCGATGGGCAGAAAATGTGAAATGTCTCGAGCGGTTTTGCGATGACGTCAAAAAATTACGTAAAAAATGGTGGCCATTTATCAAAGATTTGAAAGATTTGATTTCATTGAAAATGAGAGATATATACTGTTTATAGATTAACTAGATTTACAGATCACGGATTATTGCATTTGCACATGTACATTATCGACTTTAAACAGTGAGACGCGCTACAATATGAACCCGTTTACAACTAAACAAAGGGCCAGAAGAAATGTCAAGTCAGGGTACATAGCGGCATCAAGTGCATGTTCAGCCAGATCGGTGTTGGAAATTCATCATGCAACCAATATTTTTATGTAATTTTCTTCCGTGTTATGCCCTAATATTATGATTACTAGTAAATTCAATGTTTTGGATGAAAAATAATTTCGGATAAAAGTTAAAATCACCTAGGACAGATATCAGATATTCCGGTACAATTCAGTAAAGTTTACGTTATGCCGGTAATTTTGGTAATTATTAGACAGTTGCAAACGTTAGAATTTTGCTCCGAACTATGATCCTTTATAACTGCATAACCAACTGGATACGATTGATTTTGAAAATGTGACACTCGAATGGGCTGTTATAAGGGTGAACAACTTGCTTTAAAAGTTATTCGTAGAGTGGGTACTCTACACTACATTATATCCTGTAATATCAGTCAGGTTTCGCATTCTAGTACAGAAAGGATAGATCTTCAAAGGATGGGAAAGTAGGACTAATCTGTCAAGGATTTGCATTTAATATCTGATGGAGAAGTTTGCAACAGAATTCATTTTATAGATTTAGATAAGATCTTGCATAGTTGCTTATCAATATTCTCGCTTTCGACATGACGTCACCATTAACCGGAAGTGGATGACTCGGGGGATGCTATCGCATAGCAACGCTATATCGCCAAAGCGGGTCCCCTTTTCATTTCGCAAAAATCAATCAAAGGAGACAGATGTTTTGTTTTTTCTGTGTTTTGATAATGTCTTTTCAATATTATGATTTACTACTGGGTGTTGCCAAGACTCGTTATGATAGGAAATTGTCTTTAATCGGATTAAAAGAGTGCCCTTACAGACTGCCACAAGGAAGCTGGAAAGACGATCCTACAATTTGGCCAGAAATGGAGTACGGAGACATGTATTCCTATTTGATTGACACTCCAGGTTTGAACTATAATCATTATTTTACGCATTCCACTCTTTGAATTGTCATTTTCGCATATATAATAGTGTTTTTAACCCCAAAAAGATGCGTCATTCGGTTCGCAGTGCAAGTGGCAGTGCTTCTTTGTCTATGATTTCGGAGCGCCCTAACATGTGTTGTTTTTTCGTTGAAACTTCTAATTTTACAGGAGAAAATATGGAAATTGTTTATATTCATAATCTTAAAAAGTTGATGTTTTGAATATGATCTTTAAGATAAAATTTATCCATTTTGCCTTATCGATCAACCTGGTTTAATTAGGAAACGCCTACATGTGCGATTTAAAAACATAATAACAAAGATCTGGAAAAAGCCAAAATAAATTCAAACTTTATTTGTTAAGTGTACTTTTGAAATAATATTAAACATTTCATTGAATTTTATTTACCATATTACGATTAAAACCATGCCATTAAGGGAACTTTATCATAACTAAAATAGTTTTTTTAAATATTTTTTTTGTGTGTTCTACCCTTCTTTCGCAAATATGAGGGTGCTTTTTCTAGTTAATTTAATGATTCCTTAACCCTTAATGTCTTCTGCATATGTTATTTTCAAATATAGGTAGAAAAGTCCTGTTAGTTCCACAAATTAAATGTCTCAATTAAAGACATCTGCAATAGCTTGCCTAATGATATTTTCGCACCAAAAATATGACATTTAATCACTCTTATTTAGGGGTTTACACCAGAGAGAGCACGAAAAACAAGAAAAGCCTAGAAGCCCATATCTACTCTACATCAGGAACTGTTAGAACTGTTTTCATCTTTGAAGTGCCAATCAGTGGGTACAGTGTTCTGACTGCGAATGTGAAACCATCACAAAGGGTGAATGACGATCTACATAGGCCATGGGTGGCCCTGACATCCGAGGGTGTTGTGTCTGTAGCACACTGTAATTGTATGGCAGGATAAGTTATGTGTATTATGAAATCCTTTCCTGTAATGTCCAGCTGTGTGACACTTAGTTCTTAATTGGTTTTTATGGTCCCCTTAATCCCCTAATTATAACAACTTCACACTTGGACTGTATTCTTTGTGCTTAATTGTATTTTATGGCCCCCTAATCCTCTAAGTGTAACAACTTCACACGTGGGTTGTTAGCAAGTGGATTAAATGACAATTAGCAATTGTTCCAGAAATGTGTGAAGATGACTCTTGAACTTGTGAACACATAGCCTCCTAACAACATAATGAACACAATATGAAAAATGCAATTTAAACAATTATGCTGATTTTTCATCATCTTATTTAATCAAATTATTGTAAATTGGATCCAAATCTGAATAGTCAAATTCTCTGAGACTAATTGCATGATAATTTGCATTAAAATATAATTGAAAATGGAGAATTTGCATAAGCATTGCAAGATGTACTGGTGTAAAAAATATTAAATATCATTTATTAATATCCAATAACCCTTGCTTTGTTCATATTTTCTATATGCCATCTTTAATTAAGTCGCATTATGGTAACAAAATACATTGTGAACAGTTACTTATTCAAATTCGAGACATTTAAGACTATTTTGTTCAATGAGATTGAACAAGGAGTCCAATGACTTTCTGCATTCCACTTTCTGCAGTTTCTTTCTAAGTGCAGTAATCACTGGATTAGGAATTAATCAAGAAAAAAAAGATTATACTTAAATAAGAGTATACTTGCAGACAACACTTGAAAATGTGATGAAATTAAAAAAAAAATCTATTGATAGTGCAGAAATCATTGTGAGAAAAGGAGAAATTGCTCGTTAAGATTATATGTTATTAAAAGGAAAAGTTAAACTATTGTTCGAAATGGACAAAAACAAATCTAGATCTTGTAATGGGTACCCCTTTTAATCAGTCTCGCCTTTATTCAAATTCCGAATAAACATGGCTGGGTGGTCATTTATTTAAATTCAAGTCGTGCCAATACTATTTAATAAATAATCTCAAACTTGAAAAATATTTAAACATGCTCTTTACTCTCTTTCCTGTTATATCAAATCATTTTAAGACATCCAATATGAAAAGCGAATATTAGGTCCAACGGTTATTTTTAGTACGACGGATACGACAATTACCATGTACGAACGTGTCTTTTTTAGAGGGACGCATCAAGTGTCACTTTGTTAATATTTTACCATATTGCTCCGAATACTTTT
Organism: Cerastoderma edule; assembly: GCA_947846245.1. NCBI lineage: Eukaryota > Metazoa > Mollusca > Bivalvia > Cardiida > Cardiidae > Cerastoderma > Cerastoderma edule. Next base: position 46,956,439 of record OX401406.1, read on the forward strand.
TTTATTTAATAATTGACGATTAAAGATCTACCAGATTATCTGTCAGAAAGTGTTCACCGCACAGTAAAGCATTTTTACTAGTAGGTCGCCATTTCGATCCGTCAACGTTGATCCCTTTAACTGCATTTATCCACATTTCCCGTCTAACAGACTCTTTTGGAAAGACACAAAATGATAATTTTCTCTTCATCATAATATGGTTTGAACAACCAACCGCACAACATGTCTTTGACATAGCTTTTAACGCATATTTCATAAAAAATACTCTCGCTCCACTCTTAACTCTATAGTAAATTTCGCTGTTGTACCCCCGAGTTACCTGCGGATAAATCGTGAAAGTGCCCGGATATTCGGAAGCGAGAATTCAATGATAGAATAGCCTTGGACAAGAAACCATTAATTTCCCAAGTCAATTATTATAACTAGGAAACATTAATGTGTGACGTCACATGTGGCCAAAATATAACAGAAAGAATGTTGAAACAATGTTTAATTTCAATTGATAAACTTTAGAATTATCAGCAATTGTAAAAAAGATCATTATTTTAATACTTTGTGTATGAGTTGACTAGTCTTTTCTCAATGCTCAGAAGAAAACAAGAGATTCAAGGGAGGTAAACCATGCAACACTGTCATGTTTGTAACACAGTTACCTTTCTTAGAATTGCAATAATCTTTAACAACACATAATCATGATCTCATGTTGACAAACCCGAAATAGTTTTTAAGTAAAAAAAATAGAAAGGTTCAAATATACGTTATATGAATAATTCAATGATTTGTTATGAATTAATGACCATGAAACTCGGTAGATACCGGATTTTAACAGCATGTTTGTTTCCGTTCATCTTTAACCTTGACAACGCAATATACAAACCAAAGGAAACAGAGTTCGAACCATTAAACATGTTAAAAAGAACTTACTTTAGATTTTGGTGTTCCTGTGGTGGTTTGATAAACTTCTTAGAGTCAGTTTCACCGGCTATCTTCAGCACTCTACCACCACATTGCCTCTCCGTGCTTCTATCTTTCCCGCCATTTTGATTCTGATGCTGACGGTGATGGTGGCGCGACCTGCCGGGAAGCTGCAAATGGGACGCCATCTGGGGTTCTTCACTTGCACAAAGTCTGAAACGGAAAAGGCGATTAGATTTATGCCCAGATAAGTAAGTTTTTCCATATTTGGTGCATTAGTCGACGTATACTTACTTTATGTCCGCGTGGGTTCAAATCCTGAGATGGATATTGATTTTCATGAGAGGCAGTCTCCCGACTGACTTACGGAATGCCGATGGTTCTACCCGCCTTGATCAGCCCTTATGGGCAGTTGAGTATGGGGTCTTCCTCCATCATTACGAGTCAGGCATCGCTACATAACTGAAATAATGTTGATGTGATGTAAAACCCATATAAAAAAACTTACTTTATGTATGAATGTATTATGAGAGGGCTGATTAAAAGTATAGTAAATTTGCGCTCAGAAAGACTGCAAAACAGGGTCAAATGAGTTATAAAATATGATAAAATATGTTGAAACATAGCGAAAAACCACAGTATCATGACAATATAACGCCTGCACTATATATAATCTATTTTTCAAAGTGCTATTTTCATAAATTTGGTGCCCACCAATTTAACCTCATTGTTTACATTTGGGTAAGATCTGAAATAGCAAGGAGCGCTCGGATTAATAAGGGGCGATTGCCTAGTTTGCAAAAGCACGTGAAACACATTAAAACTCTGCCATTTATCCCATTTTTTAAAGACATGAACATTCAAAATGGAGAATCTAGTTTTATTTGTTGCTGGTGTTTCTCGGCTGACCTCGTTTTACCGCTAATTGTAAATAATTATCTTACTCATTCTTTTAAAAGCATCATGTAAAGGTGTTACCGTCTCAATTCTTCTATAAAAGATATTTAAAGTACTTTTAAGTTAATTTTCAATTATTCTAGAACTTTCACAATTTAAGTGTAAATGAGCGCAATTATGGCTTTAAAAAGAAAGGATTTCTAGTAGATGTAGGCCTACTGTATAGCTTAATTAGTTTTTTTTTATTAAAAAAGAAAAAAGTAACAACTCGACTTTATACATAAATAGTGCTTATCATGACAATAGTAATTTGATAATTCATCACTGACGTTTATAATGTTCGCATATCAAAACCACATATTCTTTTAAATGGCATTATGATATTCAAATATGTCAAAAATCTGTGCATCATTTGTTGTAGATTTTACAAAAAGACCTGTGCAATCCACATCAAATGATCTACAACAAAATGAAAGCTTGTTTGACTGTTTGTATTTCTTAATATTGCAGATTTATTGTACCGTTTGAACGGCTCATTTTGTAAACAACGATCCTTTATTTTTGTCCTGTGAAATCATTGAAATGGATTAGAGTGTCTTGGACCTTTATTTATATATTCACTTATTTAAATACATTATCCTGATGAAGGCGTAAGCTGAAACGTTGAAATACCATTAGTCTATAATGATTCGACAAAAATGTGCTGTTGTTGAATTCTTTCAAACAAAATTATATTTACTTATGTAATGGGTATATAAACTCATCACGTGACGCTAGCAATGTGTGTCCTGCAGAAACCGATTACTATTTATATACCATGTTTCACAATTATTTCATAAAAGGAAGAAAAAAAAAGAAAAAGAAAAGAAAAAAAAAAGAGATGACAACAGCTTTAAGACTTTAGATCCTGAAAATTGTCATTTCTGGGGGTGAAGAGTGTTATTTGTATTCTCTTTATAACATTCGTTACTCACACAACATATTTTGCGAGATTGTCCCTCTAATGACTTGCGAGACAAGGGTGCATAGCACGGGGAAATCTGTTATATTCCTCATGAAAAATGCATGCATGTTTCGAAAAATCCGTAGCTCCTTTTTTTGGCCTGATTTACATTTTCTCAAATGCCAAAAAAAACCCCACAGTTTCTCAGATTTGCGCCATTTCCTGCTACAGTTTTATAATAGAGCTCATTTGAACCCCACGAACATCTCAGATTGCAGTGAATTTTTCCCGCAAGAGATCATATTCGGGCAGGACCTATGTTGAGGTACAGCTACATATACCTTCATGACTAATGCAAGCTTCATTATGCAGTTTGGTGTCAAATTAAACGCTGTTTCTACCGCTGTTGACTTTTTTACAGTTAGATGTCACCATCTTAAGGGGTAAATGTACTGCAAAACCCCCATATTTGCATGGAACATATCGTCTTTCCTGGCAACAGTTTTATTCAATATTCAGTTGATTGTGTGTGAATTCGAACATACATGAAGTAATGAACTATGGTTTTAGGCTTTCCCGTACGCCATATGTGTTGATATGTAACACTTTAATTTTCTAATACTATTTTTTTGTGTCGTCTGCTTTCCAAAACCCTAAATCTCTGCTTAATTTTTTTCAGGATAGCAAACAGGTTTGATCACAGGCCAGGATCTAACCCGTATGGATAAGCATGAGGTCGGTTCCAGCACTATCAAGATAAACGCGAAAGCTCAATAAAAAGTTTAAATTTCACACAACTACAACTTACTTGGTTAGCCAACAGCAAAAACAGTCCATTTCAAAAACCTTACACTTTTAAACTATCCCGTGTAATTGAAAATATGCAGTATGAAAATACACCGTCTGGGCATATAGCGGACAATTGAAACGAAGTTTGTAATTAATTTTTAACAATGCGTAATTATCATGTTGCAAGCCAGCCTCCCATAACAGCTGCTTCATGCTGGCCTCAGGCTGAAATCTCACTACTGTACACACGAGGAAATATGTATACAATACGAAGGTTAGGGTAAATTTTGTGATCAAGATCAGAATGAGATATTTAAACTATTCACTTTTCCTGTGGCCATCAACTATATTTCATTTAGTATTTTGAATACTACGAGACTGGGTACCGTCTTACTAAACAGTTTTTGTTGAAATTTTGCGTAAGTTCAAAACAACATTTGCTCTTATTCCAATATTAGGCGTGGCAATATTGGTATGTCTGAGACGCTTCCAATGACGTGTCACATAGCAATATTGTGTTTTCATTTGATATACTATCCATATTTATAACTTTAGACTTACGCAAATATTTTCCTTTTTAGGACATGTTCTACAGTTTTATAACAAAATAATCCTTTCATAGAATTTTCTAGAATTTTAATATGTTATTTGAAATTTTATTGTGAATTAAAAAATGAAAAGAAAAATGAAGATCGACGAGTTAGTTTTTTCGTAAAATGACAGTTTCCATGGTAACCGTTTGGGGCAAAAATGTCAAAATGACCATACCATCTTCAAAGGTTATAAAATAAATTCTGAAAGGTTTATTTACACAAAAAAACATGAATTAATAAATTCAATACTTGATTATTCAATATCATTTTAAGTGATTACAATCTAAACAATATTTGTAATCCAAATCAATTTTTCAAATTTTTGTATTCAACAAAAATACAATGAAAATTGATATGTATATTACAAATAAATGAAGATATTTAGAAATTCCTTTCATATAATTTTCCTATTTTTCAGTATGTGAAGCAAAATTCAATCTTGAAATACAAAATGCTAAAAAAGGTACATGTTGACGAGTTAGTTTTTCTGTAAAATGAAAGTTATAAATACGACTAAAATAACTGTAAACTTGAAATATAGAAGCGGGGGCTCAATGTGCATGATAAATATGTAATAATGCTAATAACCTAACATATTATTATGGATTATATGATTATTCTTTGAAAAAAATTGCATACAGTAAATTTTATCCGAATAAAAACGTTTATCCGACTACTATTCAAGTAACTCTTCGGTAACATATAATTATCTCCCTTGGATGTGCAGATGAAGTGCACAGAAAAAACTACCGAGAACGTCCGTAAGTCGTTTAGTAAAACGGTAGCCGTGTGTATACATGTATAGTAGAGCTTGTTCATTTGGATCAACAGGTAAGAGTCTCATGTGATGATACGGTGTGAACAGATTAAGTTGGAATCAAAATTTCTATCTTAAATTCTCCTATCTTCATACTCATATCCCGGTGAGTTCGATAATTTGCGTGTTATTACGGTATCCATCCACTTCTGTTATGAAGGGCAAACACTATCATTCATCAAAACCATTTAGTCAATCAAAATAGGGATATGGAGAGACAGACCTTGTCAGCCCAGAAGGTTGACCAGAAAACAAAACACCAGTTTCTTCTTATACAGTAAAAGACTATGTAAAAATAAAACGCCGAATACGTTAAGCCCCTGTATTCATAAAACTCATTTTGTTGAATCTGCTGCTCATGACTTAGACACAGCGATGACAAATGATTTTATTGCTCATAATGAGAAAGTATTTTTTATAATGATTTCTGCCCTTATATCTCGAAGAAAATGAAAAGATTGTTGCTTTTTCATCTCGTCTGCTTTTGTTTTCAATTTGGCAAATCATATATTCAATATCGGAGGATCGGTTATGCAGATCAAAATGTGCGACCTATAGGTTGATCATCCATGATGCATTTACTACATTTAACTGTTTTTGAAGAACATAAGCACCCTGTACAAACCAACATTCCGAACACGTAATCCTTGTGGTGCTGGAACCGACTTCATGCTTATGCAAACAGGTTGGATCCAGGCCAGCCGCCAAGTAAATTGGCGGCTGGCCTGTGATCTAACCAGTTTGCTACTCTGACTGTCCTTCCTTATCAAAATTAAGCAGATATTTAAGAATTTAGAAAGCAGACGACACAAAAATCTATTTTTAGAAAACTATCCAGCATTTTAAGGGTTAAAACAGATCCATTAATAGCTCAGATCTATTTATGGTGAAATTATCGTATCGTAATGATATAAAATATGGTCCCCCAGTGTTGTTTTCATAGCTGACATTGTTTGATCCTTCGTCCATATATAAAAAGTTGTAACACTTAACCAAATTGGTATATTTTCGATCGTTTAGAAATTGAAAGCAACTACAGAAAATTGAATTAGAAATTACCCTATCGATTCATGGAAACAATTCTTGGAAAATGAGATAGAGCTTGTCACGAACGATTTCTTATTTTCCAAGAACAGTCGCCAAAAAAAACACCACATCGATATGTCCATCATTTGTTTTTGTTTTACAGAAATCGACCACATTGACAACATTAACAGTAACTGTTTAGCAAATATTGTAACGATACACGGAAACTGCGGTTTCCCTCATATAAAACATACACGTATGCATATATATTTCGCTCGATGCCCAGGGCCAACACTCTCCACGCTGTCCTGTATTACGATTGTGACATGTCATTACAAAGTAAGAGTATCGCTTGTTTATGACCGTACAGACAAAACAAAACGGTGAAACATGGGGCCTACACCAAGTCACGCGCTATTAAATAGACATACTCCGGACCAATGGTTGTGCCTTGGTAAAGTTTTCAACAATTTTTCTTTTAAAATCCCGATGGATGTTCATATATTCATCCCCTGGATTTAAACCTGGACTTTCTTTTGTTTCTCGGTTTGAAATGACTTTCCGTGTGAAAATGATATCACTTTTGCATGTTCTTTCATGGAGGTAGCAATTAATGGCAATATTGCTTCATTTTTTTATATATGTTATGACTCGAAATTACGACACACAGGAAAAAAGTCCAAACATGGAACCTGACCCAACATGTGTTAACAATAAGAGAGAAATAGAATAAAATTCAGATATTATACTTGTTTATATTTCATTGATGGATACGATATAAACAATTCACCTGAGTTTACGCGACATCTCATAAAAGACAAGGGACGTGAATGATCAACAACCTAAACGGGAAATGTGTCGTTGGAATGGCACCAATAACCCTATTCATTAATAATAAGCTGCTGTCTAAAAGTCCCCTGCTTTGACTATTCGCCATAAATGTCACAAGGCAAGTGGCAAGACACATCGGAGTCCTAGCCTTTTACCATGTACCAGTCCAAGAAAAGCCAAAACTTAACTATACTTGTTGAAATGGTGTTGAACCTTTAGAAAACTAGGTTCTTTTAAACAGACGTCAATAGAATTCAAAAAGATGATATCAAAATGATGAAAACATCATTCATAATGTTTTAAACAGCCACTAATAACGATTTACGTGTAAGACGCGAGAAGCATTCATCAACCCAGTTGTAACATATAGTTAAGAACATGTATATTTTCACAAATGGACGACAAAACAACCCCATAGTACACGTAGCAGCATGCTAAAGAAATCAAAGAGCTGATTTGGTCATTTTCTTCTTAAAATCTAAAATTCTTATCACATCTACTGCGTCAGAGTTTAGAAACCAATTGTGACACAAGGACAATGTGCTCAGGATGAGCAAATTGCCCTTGGTCACAATGATTTCTATCCAAATTACCCAATGTCTCATACAAAATACATTCATTCTCGCTATATCACAACTTTCCATAAGGGAGAACGAGTAAGATAATATTTCAATTAATCCTTTACATTAAAGGTTTCCAAGAATAAATGTTTTAATGGAAATCCAAGACACTGTCCAAATGCCTTATAAAAATTAACACATTGCAATACGTCAAAGTAAGGTTTGTCGTAAGAGTTACGGTGCACCAGTTTCCTCGAATGGGCGTGTGTGATAGTCCCAAATTTAAAGGAACGGTGTTAAATATTGAAAGATTAACCGGATCTTCTTGCATTTAAAGCTTAATGAATGTTTAAACAGTTCAAAGATGACTACATTGTGTTGTTACAGATCTAGTCGTTATGTTTTATCCATTGTTTTTTTTTAATACACAAATGCTTAAAAATGACGACATTGTGATGTGTGTACATTATAGACCTGCTTTTTATGTTTTATCCATTGTTTCATGAATACCCATTTTATAATTGTAAAGCACAAAACGAGAAACGGGTAGATAGATTATCATAAACAGCAAATGGTCTCTACGAAAACCACAAAGAAAATGCTTCCTTTTACTTCTTTAGATAGCTTCTTCGGTTTGCTATAACCATATAATTCTATACGCGGAAAAGCGTATATACCATTCTTTTACTGCCAGAAAGATAAATCTTATGTACAGACTTCGCTAGCAGATATTCTTAAGACTCTTTATTATTATAAGCTCCTGGTTTATTGAAAAGAGCTTGCAGGTACTTGGACAATGAGGAATTTACCGACGCCATTCTGTCGGACCTATTCAGAGAACAGAGACAATGCCGTAAATGCCAATTATTCTTCCATAGTGTATAAATCAAGCATTAATGGAATGGCGGATTTAATCGGGGATTATGTCCGCTATTGTAAACGACAACAGGGTTGCTTAAACATGACGGTTACCATGGTAATTCTATAAAGTTATTAACCTTAACCTTTAACGCCGATGAAGCTGGATCGGCTTTAACCCTTATGGTGCTGGAACCGACTTCATGCTTATGCAAACAGGTTGGATACAGGTCAGCCGCCAAGTAAATTGGCGGCTGGCCTGTGAACTAACCTGTTTTCCTTCTCTGAGTGTCACTCCCCAACAAAAGTAAGCAGTTAATTTAGCTTTTAAAAAGCAGACGACACAAAAATCTATTTTTAGGAAATTACCAAGCATTATAAGGGTTAATCGGACTTGATGGTTAATGAACAATTTCACCGAATGCTTGAGACATCCGGGGCTTTTTGCACGGATTTTGAATCCGTATTGACATGGGAGAATACTGCTGATAATGTTGACGCTTGATAACTCAGATCTCAATTGTTTTATATGAACTGAACTAAGGTCAATAGGCCATTCCTTGCAGAATATTTCTGAAATCATTGTGATCAAGTTTCTTTGTTTGTCATAAGTTTCTTCTGAATATCTCCCGGATTTGCTTCTTTCGAATAATTCAGAAACTTGGTGTATTTGGAATACTTAATCGGAAACAAAAGCGAGAGTTACGATTAATTTCTAAGCCTATGCTGTCTGTATCCGGAATACGAGGGGAATATTAAACCTAGTGTTCAGTGAAAAAGACACAACTTTTAATGATATCTTTAATGTTAATGAGAGATCGTATTGTTGACTCGATGCTTTGGACTATAGAATCGTAGAGTATGTAGTTGGCCTCGTTTTCAGCAGTAGACAAAACATGACTTTATATCATTCGATCAATTCTCTTTAATATAATAAATATATCGCTTAACAGGTAGGTAAACAAAGATACGTCGGACTAGTTTCAGGTGGTGTATTAATCTGGAGAATGGTTTAACCCTTTCCCAAACGCCAAATTTTCGACTGTCCTTAATTGAAAGAGTTTGCAGACGACATTTCAAAATGTGATGAAATTGAAAAATAATCTTTGGATAGGGCAGAACACATTGTGGGAAATTTCTTCTTTTCCCAGAATGTTTTCCATAGTTGTCTGTCATTAGAGTTTTGCGTACACTGTATCAATGTTTCTGTTTCTATTCAAATGCATTGATTTAAAGACCATGGGCCCGTTTTACTAAACAGTTTACGCTTAAGATTTGCGTAAGTCTAAAACAACAAGTCCATTTATTTCAATATTTGGCAAAGCAATATTGCAAAGTAACACATCATTGGAATCGTCTCTCCGAGACGCTTCCAATGACGTGTCACATTGCAATATTGTACTTTCATTGAAGATATTATCCATGTTAATCAATTATGACTTACGCAAACATTTTTCGTAAGTTGTTTAGTAAAACGGGCCCCATATGGTTGGAAACACAAGTTAGTCCCATTAGTTGTTTTGGAATTTTCCATAAATATAGGGACGGTGACAGTGTGTTTTTGACAGATTAAATCTTTTTAAAAATAAATCCTCCGATTATTTGTTTGCAATTGAAGAATCTATGGACTTATCAGTAAACCGAAACATTCGTTAAAGAAATATATATGCATTTTATAAAGAGTACATATTTCTTTCTTCAACATTTGCGTATCAGAATTTGAAAAGTGGACCTACAAGACCGAAAAAGCAATGGCATTCAGATTTTGTGTTTCCAATCTTGAAGTTACATTCTATAAAGGAATTTCAAGAGAACTTGCCAAATTCCGCTCTAGGGCTTAAAACATTAATTGCATTCATATTATTAAATCATCTGTCGTCGACAGTGCATTATTGGCAACATGTGCCTGCATTCCAATTAGCTATTATAGAGATTTCTTACGTGTTCAAGAGAGGTTCTTGACACAATTGAAGATGTAGTAGGAGTTGAGTTCTATAGCACTGCTGTGTAAACAGCTATGTTCCCAATGCCTACTTTCATCTATATTTAGCCCTTTATCAAACGCCACATTTTCGAATGCCCCGAAGTGAGAGAGTTTGCAGACGACATTTCAAAAATGTGATGAAATTGGAAAATAATCTTCTGAAAACATTGTGGAAAAAGGAGAAATCGCTGGTCAAATGCCGTTATTGTTTGGTAATGGGTTACAATAATGTGCCTTATAGTTAGATACATAGTTCGCCATGCAACGCATAACTTATTAGCATAAAAATGAAGTTTGATGCATTATCCACTGATACAGTACCCGAAATACAATGTAGAACTGAACAGAACAGACGTTTTTTAATGACTTTATGGGTGCTTATTCACAGATGTAAGGGAATTTGAAAGTTAGATGATAATTTCTTTAAAACTGCCCCAAACCTGTACTGCTATAAGATATGTACCGAAGATATAGACGATGGAACCAACCTTGGAGCGTTTTTAATTCTTTAAAGTGCGTATGCATTAAACTAACATGCATTTTATATCAAAAGCGTGACCTCACTTATGAGATATATCGCATAAAAGCTGTACATACTTAGACAGTTTGATATCCTGAATTGATCATGGTTTGAATAGCTACTTTTAATTGTATATCAAACAACAACACAAAAGACTGTATTGTTTGAACGATATTTTATTTTGACCTCCAAGTTTTCTCATCTGTGAACCAGCTTCTTTAACACTTAACCCTTATAGAGCTAGAACCGACCTCATGCTTGTGCAAACAGGTTGAACCCAGGTCAGCTGTCAAGTAAATTGGCGGCTAGTCTGTGATCTAACCTGTTTGCTAATCTCGGTATCTTTCGTCATCAAAATTAAGCAGATAATAACGTTATTTAGGAAAGCAGACGACACGAAATTCTATTTTTAGAAGATTAACCAGCATTCTAGGGGTTAAGGCACATCGTCATTAAAGCATATACACCTGCATGAGTTTACCAAGGTGATAGAACAGGAAATAACTGCAGAAGCCGTTATGCTTAGAATACAACGGATTGTTTTTGAATGACATTGTTTTCAATTTCAAATCTTGTTGAAGCGACTGTCGTTAGATATGTAAGATGTCCCTAATTGGAAATGAAAATCTGAAATAGTTTTCATCAAAGGCGAGTTCCTTTCTGGCCATTTTCTTTTATTGTTTTGCTGTAGCAGTAAGATACAATCAATCCAATTTGATTAACGATGTATATGCAGATCACTTTTCATCGAGGTTGTTTGATTTCGTTTCCCCAAGACTCCGAATAAAACCCATCCGTGATAATCAAGTTTGAAGTTCGAGACAATTGCAATTCCATCTTACTGTTGATGCATACCTAAAACCATTCATTGAACACCTAATATGGCCTACCCATGATGCTTTTCTCCAACCATACAATCAGCAGTTAAAGATCAACACTGCGTAATATGAAACTTTTCCCGCATTCAATACGTCTGTATGACTTTGGGTAGATATCATCAAGATAAAAAAGAATCTGCTCAATGAGAGCAATATGTCCTTACGTCGCAGTAGATCCTAAATGACTTCATCGATGTGCCAACGTGATGTATTATAGGGTAAGGGCCTTACTCTGTCCCACCTGCAGACGACTTTAGAAAATCTTTGTAAATATATGAAAACTCTTTCAGTACCGCTGTTGTGATATGTGAATAGATTGAAAAACCATTGTAGTAAAAGGAGGAATTGCTTGTGACATGCAATTCCTCCTTTTACTACAGTGTTTTTTAGAAGCCGCCTATTGCAGGACGCAAAAACGTGGCGTTACGTGGTACTAGTAACGGGTTTACTGTCGACTCGTGTTACCACGAATTGCAATTTCTCTTTTTGCCACAATGCTTTTTGAAAGTCGTCTGCTGAAAGACGCAAAGACGCGGCGTTAGGTGGTAAGGGGATAACTGTCAACTCGTGTTACCATGGTGGACAAGTCAAGCGTCGCACGCAATCATCTGGCTGTGGTTAAGGGCATAATCGATTTCTGATTAAACGCTTCCCCTCCCATACGATTTGTTGTGTTGGTCGAAACTGAGAGTAACAGCATACGAAGAGTTAAACGCGTATACGTTGGTTTGTGTTTGGCGGTTTTAAGTATGTACATTGTATTACCCATTACGAAATCCTGTTTCTAATGTTGTACCATTTGTACGGGTTTGCAATCAAAATTCAACTTAATCACCAATTATCCCCATATATACTGGGTGAAATAAAGTGTATGCTATGTTATGTTATATTCTGTTATGTTATGTAAGTAAAAGGCATCGTGACGATAGAAGAATTTTGGCGATACGATAGGTATTTTGTCTAACGTTTAAGCTACAAATGTGTCAACGTAACGCATAATGTAGTAAGATGACCCCAATATACGTCTGACGTTAGTCCGAATGATCCAGACGTAGATTTTTCATTCTAGCGTTACATCTTATCCGAGTTTATCTAACGTTAGTATTCATTATTCCCAATCATTCAAAGAGGCATCGAAAAAGACGTTCTTTCATACACAGAACACGGCAGTTCGATAGCAAATATGGCAATCGTCCAGTTGTCCGCTAATCGGTGACCACAGTACTTGTTTAATCTAGTATAAAAGGCTAAACTCGGCGCAGGATTACTTCCCTTTGCTATTTCACATCGCTGTACCAAATGAAAAGGGAGATCACTGCGTAGGAGAATGATCAGATGCATGTTAGACAGGGGTTAAAATTAATAGTGTCGGTCTTGCAAAAGCTTCATATATTCGTAACAGGTCAGGTCACTTCACTTGACCATCTTGACCAAATTACTTTCCAAACGCCGAATCTAAGGAAGTTATTGGCCCAGTGGTCAATATCTGGGTCGACCATCATAACGAGTTTTAGATCAAGGTCTGATGACAGTTGAGCCTAGGCTAGTCAATCGTAGCCTGAAAGAGCATTTAACCGATCACTTCTTCCAAAAAAATGATTTCAGACCGGGGAACTAATTGCAAAAAAATGATTTCAGACCGGGAACTGATTGCAAAGAAATGATTTCAAACCGGGATCTCATTGCAAAGAAATGAGTTCAAATCGGGAACTTATTGCACAAAATAAGATCAAACCGGGATCTGATTGCAAAGAAATGAGTTCAAATCGGGGACTTATTGCATAAAATAAGATCAAATCGGGAACTTATTGCAAAGAAATGATTTCAGACCGGATACTTATTGCAAATAAACGATTTCATACCGGGAACTTATTGCAAAAAGAAACCGATCTTAGTTCGGGAACTAATTGCAAAGAAACGGTTTCAGCATTATGATAACTAAGGGTACACAGGAAAATGTTGCACTTTGAATTATTAGGGGAATATTGAAATAAGGTATCTAAGATGACCCCTGTTATATTTTCTAATTTTGTTTTCTCAGATTTTCAAACCCAGACAATGATACGTGAAGTTGGTTGGTATATGTAAGTTATGATTTGTAACATTGCTTTCGTCTCGTTATCGGGATGGTTATCATAAAGCTATATCGAGGGGGAAAAAATGTTCATTTTACTTCATGTCACATATGAGAATTCATATCACATATGCGACTTTATGACTGAGGCAAATTTAAAGCAAATCAGACGATCGAAGAGAACATTGTGGCAAAGCATGAATTGCTCTTTAGACTGTTTGATAAAAAAAGGAGAACTTCTCGTGTGTCTTCGGGATAACTCAGATGATCCAAGCTGTAAATGTGACAATGAAATATCTACGCCTGGAACATCGGGCCTAGATTTAGGATAAGCAACGTACGAATGTACGTTTAAATTCCGACGAAGCAAACAAAAGAGCGCGTCTGTTTGCTATTTTGTTTGCTTTGGCGACGTTTATCCAAACGCAACTGGTAAATATACTATCATTCACGTCTAAGATAAAAATGAAGCCTATTCGAGAAAAAGATGGATGTAGGTGTTTTTTTTGTTTTTTTTGTAATCACAGTTTCTTAATACTCTGTGCTATCCGTGCTAATAAAGAGGGTGCAACATATTCTGTCAAATTCAATTGAGGAGTTAATCTACTTAATTGCATTTCCCAATCGGAAGTCGCGTTACATGTTGCAAATGAAGCATTCCCAAAAGACCGCTTATACTATTGCAGGGCGTTTTATTTCTCTTCTTTCTTTTTCAAGTGTTCATTAACTCATGATTAATTGCATTTTGCACATTTACGTGCAGTATCAAAGAAATACCTTAAATATCCTACCTTATTGTGTTTACAAATCAATTCAAGATGTCTGTCTCCTTTAACGTTAATTTATCAGTTAATCGTTTTAAAATAAACCCTGCTTCCAAAACACGAAATCTCACAATGATGGTTACGACGTTTTCAAGGTCTATGTCAAATGAATGGTTGTTCATGTGTAACACCATTCAATTCCACGCAGCTCAAACGAAGCGCAATAAGTTGCCAAAATATTTTCAACCTCCAGCTACAAAACGTCACAGACTTGTTCAAATTGACACGACCTCGATGATTTGTCCAAGCTTGTTCTCAAATTCAATGTCAACAGCTATTTCATTTTATCCGTGTATCCAATACATTTGCGGTTATTTTGATCACGACAAAATCACGCACAATTGTTTCCCGGCTCCGACTCAAATGAAACTTCAAACAAGCACCACCTACACAGCGATTGCTTCCAGAGCTCTAAGTCGAATGCTATTTAAATGAGAATTCTGAAAGTCGCACAGATTGTTTTCCCGCGTAAAAACAAATGATCACTCAATTTGGATCAACACGAAATCGTCCGAATTGTTTCCCGGCTCGAGAGCTATGTCGAAGAGGCACCAGAAAGCCCTTCATACGGTTCATTCCATTGTTTCCCGGCTCCTCGTTATATTGTCGTTCCAGTGAAACACCATTAAGGCAGTATTTAATCTGGGAACATTCAATGTGACAACCTCTGTCTCCACATTATATCCGACAGCTCCCATACGGTAAGCTTGGGGACCTCTCTGTATCGATTTAATAACTCTTTTCTCTCCACGTCCATCAGTCCCAGTTAATAAACCCGTTACTCCATCAATACTCGATATTCCTGGCATCTACATAACCTGTGAACGAAGGAAATGGACTTTCTCCGGTTTCCGAACAGTTTCTATGTGGTTTCTTCTGCTTTTTGTATTTTTGTACTTGATGCTTTACAAGTCGGTGATATGTCAATATATATGTGTGTGTGTTTGGGGGGGGGGGATTGATTGGTGTCAGCTTGTGTTAGTTTGTTAATGGGTGCTACAGTGTCTGTGCTTGTGGCTTGGTTGATCACATACTTAAGACTTTGTACTTGCACATTTGGATGACAATAATATGTTCTGAGAGAGTAAATAAACTTAACTGGTCATTAATTCAAAGATGCTCGCAAGAACTTTGTAAGTTTTCAATCGCTGCAGTGGACTATTTGGAAAATGACTCAGGGTTCAGTTTGACCAATATTCGAATAAGGCAATTACTTGTCAATCAGAAATCAGATTGATAGTAATTGGCTTCTCGCTTGATCCTCGTCATTACTCCTGGGAAATGGCGCTGCAACCACACAACAGTTTTGACCACGATTTGACCACGATTTTGCTCTGACTAATGTCATTCTTGATATCTGGATTTACTTTAAACATACTCTTTTACCAAAAGCCCTTGCAGTGAATTTCAAGCACAAAATATACAGGTAATAGCAAAAGGGTCTGGCCATTTGATTAGATTTGACCATTCCATTGTGGAAAACTTGCTTAAAAATCGGTCTTCATCTGTACCGCATATGGTACGTAATGATATTTTTATAAAAGAAGAATTGACGTAATTGACATTTTTGGACCGTTTTATCTGGATAAACATGCATAATGTATCAGAATGCTAGAGTGTTATCATTGCCGAGCTGTTTGCCATACAAACCAGGACCCTCTGTTACCGATGGATGCAGTTTTCGACGTACGCGCTCTGATTGATAACACTTTTGCACGCTCCAAGCGCATTTTCCCTTATAGTGCTGAAACCGACTTCATGCTAATATATTTTGTTTGGCGGCTGGATTGTGATCTAATCTGTTTGCTTCTCTGAGTATCTTTCCTCAAAAAAATTGAGAAGATATTTAGGGTTTTAGAAAGCAGATGACACAAAAATCTACTTTTAGAAAATTACCAAGCAATCTAAGGGTTAACAATAATACCATCCCCAACCTCTTACTCCGTACTACCCTACGTTGACACATCTTCTGTGCATTACTAAAGATACCAATGACACAAATTCATAGAAAAATAGCCACTGAACGCGGAAGGATTTCAAACTTCTTTAAAACATCATAGTATGCATATGCGGTTTGCGACGCATTTTATAACCGTTGCAACACTTTGGGATCTGAATAAATATTTCTTCGTTGTATATAGACTCTATTATAACGCGTTTCGAACTGATATTACTTCAAATATATATTCTCCAGTCTTTTACAATAATAGAGCTGTTATACAGTTTTAAAGAAATAAAATTCTAATACCCAACTTTCCTCATATCTGTGAGAAAGCACCTTTATTATTGATATTACAATGGCATAAAGTAAATATACTTTTTATTGTCGTACTATATTTGGCGTCTATTGTTGCTTTCAATTTAGTCTTACATAGAATTTCCGCATTGGGCAAATGCTATTGCTAATATGTCTTGCTGTTTCCACACGACACTATCCTTTTGCTTATGACTGCATTACCCTTAAAGTGCAGGAATCGATTTCATGCAAACAGGTTGGATCGAGGCAAGCCGCAAAATAAATTGGCGGCTGGTCTATGAACTAACCTGTTTGCTACTCTGAGTATCTTTCCTCATTAAAATAAAAGCAGATATTCAAGGTTTTTGAAAGCAGACGACACATTTTTTTAGAAAATTACCCAGCATTCTTAGGGTAAATATTCTATCAAACCCGACATACATGTGAATTAAAGTTGAATTTAATGTTGACAAGCTAGGGATTTAACTCTCGGCTCTTTTGTGTTACCAGTAGCACAATATCAGTATGACAGGGAAACCGTTATGTCACACTTCGTGCGAGGTCAGTGCACTCCTATAAACATGTCGTCTGTAATGGAAACTAATAATATCCACAGTAATGGGTGTAATAACATTAACTGTTTTGCTCTTAGCTTTCGCGGTAGTACAAAACCTGAGTGCGTAAAACAATGCATAACAGAGCCACAGAGACACATGTCTCTTTTAAATAGTTTATGGTCAACGTAATCTTAGGGTTCGCGCAACATCTTGGTTAAGCCTAATAGTGCAGGAACCGACTTCATGCTTATGCAAACAGGTTAGATCTAGATCAGCCGCCAAGTAAATTGGCGACTGCCCTGTGATCCAACCTATTTGCTACACTGAGTATCATTCCTCATCAAAATTAAGCAGATGTTCAAGATTTTGGAAAGCAGACGTCACAAAATATATTTTTAGAAAATCAACCTTTCTTTCGCTGTAGTACAAAACCTGACTGTGTACGGAATATATACCAGACCCATTCTCGCACGCGGTGACAAATGTCTCTTAGTTTATGGTCAACGTAATCTCAGGGTTCTCGCAAAATCTCGGTTAATGTTCGAACAGTTCATTGTTCTCTTCGGTCAAACGTTCCCTGTCATCTCTGTCACTGGGCCGACTAGGAAGTACAGGTATAAGAGAACCATGACCAATGTTTATAAAATTATGTCTGGACAAGATGACCGTGTCCACATGACGGAATTTTTACTCTTTTCATATATTTTCCCCAATGATAGTCACATCGTGAATCCCGCATGAGTTGATCATCAACTTTTCGATTCTTGTGGTAGACGTTAACCCATGATTCATAACGGCGTTACGTCTAATATTCGGTAGAGAAATTGCAGTTGACGGGCGATGTTTTTAGATCATTCGTGCCCGTCGACTTCGAGTTTGCTGCGCAGCGATCTTGTTCGGACATAAGATCGTAAACATTTGTCATATGATTCCCACACCTTAAGAAGACAATCTCAAACATCAACAGGTTGAGAGAAGGGACCCTCATAGTTGGTACTCGTATTCGAGGAGAAAGCAGTCATGGAAGTCAATTATCTCACCATTGGATTTCCTTGAGCAAACATATTCCTCTTGCCTAGTTGTGGTAAGTTATAAATGGAGCATTTATGGTAATGATCCATAGTCCTGTTTTTTTTATGGGAGAAGAAAAAAGGAAATATATGGAAGTGAAGAGATGCTTAGGTCAATCAGTCCATGAACGGTGTCATTCATGTTGGTTGGTTCAACTCTTGAGAACATAGTGAACGACGCGGTGACGCCCCTTAGAGAAGCAGCACACTTGGTGATGGGACTATATCAAGGGTTCAGTGCAATACTATAGTAAGTGCTTCACGTTTATGAAGCACTTACTATAGTATTGCACTAAACCCACGATAATCGCTGTTGAAATTTTGGCAATAAATTGATGTTAAGTACAGATGAGAGGCCGGTTCCCAGTTGAGGTAATATGCAATCTCTACCCGTATGAATTGATTCCCGCTTCGCTTCCACATTCAATATGTGAAAAACGAACGAAAATTTGAAATAGGAGATTGGGAAATAGGTTCTATTCGCGTTAAAATATTATTGGAAACTGTCGAAAATAGACCTAATAACAAATGAATAGTTTCTAAATATTTGTACTATAGAACATCAACTGTCGATTCATATCCCCAAGAAGTCTACCTTAAGTTGCACATGGAAAGGCCTGTTGAACATTTAAACCGGGAAATGAGCCAGCCACCAAAGTCACCAAGGCGCTATACACAGGCGAATCCTGTTTATTCCTACACGCGTTATCCTAAACCATGTTCTATCCGAGTAAACATCCTGATCCGGACCGTAATCTTTATTTCAATATAAATCCCAATGGTCTTATACAAAACAGGCGCATTCTAATACACTCCAAGATTACAAATAGTAGACTATCCCGTTGGTACACATCACACTGAAATTTACACCTCTTGTCCTAAGAACTTAGAGGCCGTAACCCTGCGATGCACTGGTAGGGGGCGTGTCCTACAATGTCGCTGGAGATTCATTGTCTTGTCTTTTCTAGACAACTCGGCATTGGAAATTCAGAACTATGATTAACGATTCAAATAAGAAAACAAATGTTACCCTGCGGTGCCCTTTGGTTAGTCCGGTGTCCTAGCCAGTGAGTATACCCCGCCTTTGTGCGCACTGGTCAGGACCCCAGGATGTCCCAAACTTACGTTGGAAAAATTCAGGGTTTATAATTCAAATGAAGAAATCCCTCAAGGGTCATCTTATCTGAAGACGTTCGTGCCGAACTGTGTAATCGTACATAGCACTTGTTTGACCTTTTCGATCCCTATCGGTTCTTTCCCGTTTAATGTCATAATCCAGTTTGATCTTGGACCTGTCACACATTGTTATATGGGGAATTGTTATTTGGTGATAGTTTGTATGATATAAACCGGAACTGGTATCTTATTGAAGAATCAAGTTTTGAATCTGACTTAACTATGAAATCGCCATTTTATGACTGCATGTCATTTTATGAAATGACGACATTGTTACAGCCTATTATTAGGCCAAGGATACAGTTGCTTTAATATAGGTCTCGGAACAATCTAACTTAGCATCGCATGTTTTCGACAAGAAATTCAGAAATGTAAGGGATTGAATGGCCTTGATCCATAAAACAAATCAAACAAATATGATGATGATTTCCGGAAGTCAAGTAGGGTAGGTAACTAGACCAATTTCCGGTCTGCAGACGGCGTAATCGTACGGAAGACTGATTGGATCACACACGCTCTGGCTTGACGACAAATTAAATATGTATTTATTACGGCTGGTCAGTAAATATGACCACCGTCTACACCGGAAACTAGCAAACGTCCACCGAGACACGTTTGTATGGAGCGATCTTGGGTCATCATTATAGGATAAATAGCGGTTTTTACGATAAACGATTTGTCGGTACGGACTTTGCTAACATTTCTACCATAAGTTCTTTAACTCTTTACCACCTGCAGACGACATTGTTTTTTTAACTTGAAGCTGACGACTTCAGAAAAGCTTTGTAAACATGTGAAAACATTTCAGTTCTGATTTTGTGATATGTATATAGATTGAAAAAGCATTTTGGCAAATGGAGAAATTTCTCCTTTGGCCACAAAAGTTTTTTGAAAGTCGTCTGTTGCGAGACGCAGAAATATGGTGTTACATTTTGGGTGGTAATGTGTTAAAACAGTTATCGTTGATGTAGATAATTGAAAACAATAAATCAAGTTCGTACCAGCGGAAAGAGACACTCAAACACTCAGTATCGATATATAACGAGCAATAATGGTATAGGATCTTTGCAAGGCCGAATGGAGTACAGACTTTATTTTCTACTTAATTTCAAGGTGGCCAAGTAGTTGTTCAACCAATTTGTCATTTTGTATTACATCAGAATCAAATAAATCAAGAGGGACAATAACAAACGTCGAGAAGTAGTTGCCATTTCACCAATTATCTCCAATAAGTTTGTGTGGCACAAAGATTTTAGATCAATAAATAAGAAAAGAATAGTATTTTTTTTTCTATTGCAACAATTATCTCTTGGTATTTCTGTAGCAGAAAGGGAAAGACGAGGATTTAAAAAGAAATGTGTTATAATAGACACATACAAACAATTGCAATCGACAGGTGATGTTTTGAGGTCATTCGCGCCCGTCGATTTCGATTTATCTGTTGAGTGTTTGACGTAACGCCGTTAGGAAGCATGGATTTTCAAACTCATGCAGTTCGGACAAAACATTGATCACGTGATTCCCCCGTCGTGCACTATAGTTAAAAAATCTCTGACAAAGTTTCGGTATATTGTCTATTGGTCAATTACATATAACTGTTGATATAAAAATGAATGAAGCCTTAAAAACGAGTACTTGTACTTGAAAAATCATCATTTTGACATTTTGGGTCCCCCCTCCTAAATAAAACCTCGTCAGTTGTCGTATTTGCGCCGCAGACGTGGTGGGGAATGGTAAATGTGGCTCAGAGATTCCGGCCCGCCCACTACCTGTATTAAAGTGTCCATCCTCATAAATCCCGCGCTAATCAACGCAAGACGTGCGGTGGAGTTTGGGAATCTTCGGGAAAACGCGCAATTTGACCAACTGATATAGAAATCATGACGTTAATCCAATCGTAACTATTTAGGTATTTTCGTGAGCTGAGAAATAAACCTCGAATGTAAGTATAGACGTTACAATATTTCGGGTAAATCTTCCCTAGCTTGAAACGGGTAAATCTTCCCTAGCTTGAAACGCGTTATAAGCAGGAACACATTTCACTGAATTTGTAATCCTTAAATTTATGGACAATGTCATGGCGTACGGGTTTACTACCAATGATAGCTGAAAGAGAATATTGAGACGAAGTGAAAATCCCCTTGTGCGAGCAACTAATTTATGTTTTGATAATTCTATTTTTCATTTTATGTAGTAAATGTCAATATAGTGCAGCATCGATGCCCTTTTTCAGCATTGTCCTTGATAGAATTCTAACTCTATTAGTGGTGAGGGTAATGCAGTATGATCACTGTTGTCAAAAACAATGCTCGCAAGATTTCACTTGCATACAAACTACATCAAAAATAGTATCTTTATTTTCTGGTGATTGAGACTTTCGTTTTCATCCTCCCACATGCTTCAACACCAACTACATGTTTAACAAAACTACAAACCATAATATTAATAATATCCCTAATTTTATCCCAAGGCATAAGCAATTTTTCCTTGACATTTTTCCATCGAAAAACACCCCTGCATTCTTGTTATAAAGGCATTTATCACCACAACAGAAAAGGCGCTGTCTTAGAGATTATTTGAAAGCACGGAATTACTTTTCTTGGGGAAAGACAAGAAGCCTTCCATCCTACACGAAATCGTAATTATAGCGAGCTTTTGTCTACTAGCTTTGGGGTAGACTCGGTATTACATCGAACATGGGTAACACACGGTTGTCACCATTATATCATCCACTACAAGCACAGTTAATCAGAACTAGCAGACGCCTTTATTATACTACTCCAAGGACTTAAAGTTTCCCTTGGTTTAGTGACCGGCGCCTTGAGATCGGTAGTTTTACTAAACAACTTACGATTAAACATTAAATATTTCTTCTTATTTCACTATTGAGATAATGCAATTCATTATTAACTGACATATCATTGGAATCATCTCTGCGAGACGCTTCCAACGACGTGACATATTGCAATATTGTACTTTTTATTTAGGATACTATCCATGTACCAGTATATAAAGTTTTAACTCAAGCTAATATTATCTTAAATTCGTTTAGTGACACAGCTCCTCTGTCGAATAATGCATTAAGGGGTCGACTTTTGGACACGAGGGCAGAGGGACCGAATCCCGTGAGTATCGGGTTCCGACTTGCGTCCTCTCATTTTCCACATTTGACGCGAGTACTTGTAATGTGTCCAGGACGCAGAATCGAGGGTTATTAATCAAAGACACAATAATTTGTTTCATAGTCGATATAAAACAAAAACGTTTAAACAATATATAGCATCCCGATATGGGGCGCAGTTAATACAAACCACTTCGGAAGCAATCTGCATGTACCCTGTTCGGTGTCAAGGTGGCGTCGCATTTTAAACGTCTGTGCATTATTCACAACCATGTGTTTAAAGGAAACTTTTATATGATTAAACAATTGCACCATGTCCGTATTAACAATACGTGGAAGATGCTGGTCCAATGCTAGATGGTCGCCCTCAGGACACGACGATCGTGGGTTGGAACCTCAAGAGTAGCGGGAGCCACCTACGACATCTCATTCATTCATAAATGACGCGAGCAGTGGTTGTGTATCCAGGCAGCAGAATCGTAAGTGATTAATCTAAGTTGTAAGAACTCGTTTTACAATATATTTAAAAAAGAATGTTTGAATTAAGCTCATCACAAACAGAAAAAGGCGGCATTACTGTCTATTAGCACTATTTGGAGTGATATATCTTTCTTGGTTATATTTTCTCGTCTGTTAGACTCGATTCCAAATAATTTCTGGACACGACAGAAGTAATCCGCTTTGAACACTTAATGTCGCTCTCTATCACTATAACCGTCTTACTCCCACGTTGCCTTATTTGTCCTCTTATTGCACTGTGAAACCTTGAAATGCTTTCATAACAGAGCAGTTGAATCTACTAGTATAAGACATGTGACAGCCAATGCTACCCCACTGTTTCTCTTACTGCCTTGTAAACTTATAAAACACACACAAAACAGTCGAATCTACTAGTATAAGACATGTTACAGCCAATGGTACCTCACTGTTTCTCGTACTGCCTTGTAAACTTATAAAACACATACAACACGGTCAAATCTACTAGTATAAGACATGTTACAGACAATGGTACCTCACTGTTTCTCTTACTGCCTTGTAAACTTATAAAACACACACAACACAGTCGAATCTACTAGTATAAGACAACTTACAGACAATGGTACCTCACTGTTTCTCTTACTGCCTTGTAAACTTATAAAACACATACAACACAGTCGAATCTATTAGTATAAGCCAACTTACAGACAATGGTACCTCGCCGTTTCTCTTACTGCCTTGTAAACTTATAAAACACATACAACACAGTCGAATCTACTAGTATAAGACATGTTACAGCCAATGGTACCTCACTGTTTCTCTTACTGCCTTGTAAACTTATAAAACACATACAACACGGTCAAATCTACTAGTATAAGACATGTTACAGCCAATGTTACCTCACTTGTTCTCTTACTGCCTTGTAAACTTATAAAACACACACAACACAGTCGAATCTACTAGTATAAGACAACTTACAGACAATGGTACCTCACTGTTTCTCTTACTGCCTTGTAAACTTATAAAACACATACAACACAGTCGAATCTAATAGTATAAGACATGTTACAGCCAATGGTACCTCACTGTTTCTCGTACTGCCTTGTAAACTTATAAAACACATACAACACAGTCGAATCTACTAGTATAAGCCAACTTACAGCCAATGGTACCTCACTGTTTCTCTTACTGCCTTGTAAACTTATAAAACACATACAACACAGTCGAATCTACTAGTATAAGCCAACTTACAGACAATTCTACCTCACTGTTTCTCGTACTGCCTTGTAAACTTATAAAACACACACAACACAGTCGAATCTACTAGTATAAGCCAACTTACAGCCAATGGTACCTCACTGTTTCTCGTACTGCCTTGTAAACTTATAAAACACACACAACACAGTCGAATCTATTAGTATAAGACATGTTACAGCCAATGGTACCTCACTGTTTCTCGTACTGCCTTGTAAACTTATAAAACACACACAACACAGTCGAATCTACTAGTATAAGCCATGCTACAGCCAATGTTACCTCACTTGTTCTCTTACTGCGTTGTAAACTTATAAAACACACACAACACAGTCGAATCTACTAGTATAAGACAACTTACAGACAATGCTTCCTCACTGTTTCTCGTACTGCCTTGTAAACCTATAAAACACATACAACACAGTCGAATCTACTAGTATAAGACATGCTACAGACAATGCTACCTCACTGTTTCTCTTACTGCCTTGTAAACTTATAAAACACATACAACACAGTCGAATCTACTAGTATAAGACATGCTACAGACAATGCTACCTCGCCGTTTCTCTTACTGCCTTGTAAACTTATAAAACACATACAACACAGTCGAATCTACTAGTATAAGACATGCTACAGACAATGCTACCTCGCCGTTTCTCTTACTGCCTTGTAAACTTATAAAACACACACAACACAGTCGAATCTACTAGTATAAGACATGCTACAGACAATGCTACCTCGCCGTTTCTCTTACTGCCTTGTCAACTTATAAAACACACACAACACAGTCGAATCTATTAGTATAAGACATGTTACAGCCAATGGTACCTCACTGTTTCTCTTACTGCCTTGTAAACTTATAAAACACACACAACACAGTCGAATCTACTAGTATAAGACATGTTACAGCCAATGGTACCTCACTGTTTCTCGTACTGCCTTGTAAACCTATAAAACACATACAACACAGTCGAATCTACTAGTATAAGCCAACTTACAGCCAATGGTACCTCACTGTTTCTCTTGCTGCCTTGTAAACTTATAAAACACATACAACACAGTCGAATCTACTAGTATAAGCCAACTTACAGCCAATGGTACCTCACTGTTTCTCGTACTGCCTTGTAAACGTATAAAACACACACAACACAGTCGAATCTACTAGTATAAGTCATGCTACAGACAATGCTTCCTCACTGTTTCTCTTACTGCCTTGTCAACTTATAAAACACATACAACACAGTCGAATCTACTATAAGCCAACTTACAGACAATGGTACCTCGCCGTTTCTCTTACTGCCTTGTAAAATCATAAAACGCAAAAAAACACAGTCAACACAGTCAAATCCACTGGTATAGCAACGGATGTTTCTGTTGCAATAGCTATTCATCGGACAATGTTCGTATCATTTTGTTGTAGAAATAAGTAATCTTAACCCTGTCAATCACATTCGTTTCTAAGCCTCAATCGAATGGTAGAGGAGACACAAATCGAGAAAGGGTGATGGTGTTTTCTTTTTAAAAAAACGATAAAAATGTTAGACGACGAGACACGGTATGTCATACACAGCCTATCTCGGTACGGTCCTAACAATTGCATTCTGCTGGACGTGCGATTGATAAAATGTTCAACAATTAATCTTTAAACCTTGTTCTATAGCATCGCAAACAGAAAAAAAAAGAAATGAAAAAAAACCGCTAAAAAAAGTGTAAGGTTGTCAAATTCTGGAAGGTACATTTTTCTTGTGATTGTTTATTCCTACCAACGGAATATCAGAGTTATCTTGTCAAGGGATTAAGCGGATTTGATTTTTCCCCAGCAGACGATTGCTTGTCTAGACGCCTTCGCAAACAGAAGACAACAACATCAGCATACATCACCAGCAAAACATTCTCAAGACCTTTCCCTCGTGCAAACGACTTTAACCCTTTGAATGCCGGGTAATTTTCAAAAGATAGATTTTTGTATCGTCTGCTTTTTAAAACCTAAAGTATCTGCTTAATTCTGTTGAGGAAAGTTACTCAGAGTAGCAAACAGATTAGATCACAGGCCAGCCGCCAATTTACTTGGCGGCTGGTCTTGATTTAATCCGTTTGCATAACCATGAAGTCGGTACCAGCACTATAAGGGTTAAAATTAGCACAGCAGACTACTTAGACTTCTATTGTCAACAGTTGGTGACATTAAGTGAGCTTGCGAGCTAACGAAGGATCTAGTTTAACGTGTTAGCTAATGACTTGGATGGCACGTTTCTTCGTTTTTCACCAGCTATCATCTAAGATTTTTTTTATTTAAGAAAATACGGGAGAATCAAATAACACCTGCATAAAATACTGTCTCATACTAGTCATATCAGGAATCTGCTCTCGATAAAAATGTACCTGTACACATGTATACCCTTTCGTAAAAATGCATATGGTATTGTTTAGAAAAACAGCCTATTGGCGTTTCCTTTTTTACTCCTATCTAAGTTCTAGTCTTTTCTTCTTTAGGGTGTCTTTTCAATACGTCTTATTCATGACTGAATCATACTACAACCCAGTTTTTGTCTTAGGATCTTAGACGTTGCGCTATAACATACACATCGAAAGGAAGCTGATTTTGATGATATTGCCTTTGCATAGATTCAAGATAGAAAAGTCTTTCAAAATGGATAACCCCAAAAGACGCATATTCCTCTTAATAGTGAAAAATGGTGTAAAGATGAATAGAATGATATGCATTTGTTAAGCCATGCCTCATCAGATAATGTCATGGTAATAAGATTGCGTTGTTCTGGTAAAATGTGGTCCGTTTGAAATTGTACGGTGCAATTGGTTGCTGTATTATCACTGAAATATTGTTTAAGTTGACGTATCACTAAAATCAATTTGTCTTTAGTCCAGATACCGTGGTGTTAGTCATGTGATATTTAGTGATACAGTCAGTCATATTTATACTGTGAAGCAGCTTGTCTTATTGTCGTCGAGTCGTGAAACAAGGCGATTTATAAAGATCTAAGCTTTTTGCTCATTATTATTACTACAGAAACATTCAGTTCATACAGCAAAATACGCTTACAACAAATATGAAAAAAGAGCATCCTCCTTATGGGTTTGCTTTCATTAAAGTAATTGTTGCATAAGTATATTGTAGCTTTGACTTATGATAAATATAAAAAAAAACAGTTAACCCTTTCCCAAACAATAACGACATTTGACCACTGTGTTGCAGACGACTTTAGAAATCATTGTGGGAAAAGGAGAAATTGCTCTTAACAAGCATTTTTTCCTTTTCCCACAATGTTTTCTACCCTATCAGAATATTATTTTCCGATTTCATCACATTTTTTGAAATGTCGTCTGCAAACTCTTTCAGTTTGGGACAGTTAAAAATGTGTTGTTTGGGAAAGGGTTAAGCACTAACACTCGCATGTTACTCGAAATCAGAATCGACCCTTCATACAAATTCAGGCAACACGTTGATCAATTGCAAGCTGATACCTAATTGGTTAAAGTGGTGGTATTGAATAAAGCTCGAAAAAAGACCTTTAAGGCACGATTTCAGTTACCATTAATAATACCAGTGTTAATTCTCTATGGAAATGTGAATATTAATCACCCAAATGGTTGCTCGTGGGTTGCTAAATCAATATTTTACGAATCGCTGATTGATAGATTTCCTGCATATTAATTCGTTACTTCAAGTTCATATCATATACCCTTGTTTACCACTCTTGCAATAAACTCTTGCTAAACCACTAAGACATACGGATACAGAAAAGCTTGTTCTGGCTGATTTCTTCTTTAACACAATACCTACTAACGCCAAATTATTCATCCTGCAGAAGACAATTTTCAATAAGTATTGTTACAAAAAGAGAAATTGCTTGTCACAAGTCGTCTACTTCAAGTAAAAAAGTCTCGTCTGCATGTGGTAAAGAGTAAATAGCGACCATTATTTCCCCGAAACTTTAGTGAAAGCACACGCGTTTTATACACGATGGTAGACATTTGCATGCTGTTGTTCTCAAGCTTGTCAAATCATAAACTGCCACACGTGTTATTGAGGCAGTCGACTAATAGAAAGCGTATGAAACTTTTACACCAAGAATGTTCAAGAGCAGGAAAATATGTCCAGTCTTTCAACAGCATCTAACTACATGACACTTACAGTTTGCACAGGATCTTTCGGGATCCCACTATTAACTGTGATACTTTTAGCCTTACATAATTCTATTTTTCTTAAAATACGGGTAATATGCTGTCTCAAATTAGACTTTGAAATTTACCGGCACTAGCCAAGTCTTTTACCAAGTCTTTTACTAGTTCTCCGTGTATGTAAAATGGTGATAAGATAAACAACTTTGGTAACAACAGAAAGCCAGTTTTTTGTCTGACAAAGAGTGTACTGACATATGATTTTTGACTTGCTTAACGCTTTTATGCAGATTTGAGAACATATCGCAGCGTATAAAGAACATAAAAGTATATATATAAAAAAAAAGACAGCACAACTAATCAGTGGATGATGTAATCCAGTGTTTTGCACGGATCGGATGTGATTGCGTCTTGGGTAGGGGGTCTCTTTATCCGGTTCGTTATAGATTCAAGGAAGTCTTCAATACGGACGGTTTTAAGACATTGTAACATGGAATCCGGTGTCTACCGACTTGCATTTTTCTTGATCGTTGGTTTCCAATCTTATACGTTCCCAAAAACTAATGAAGGAGATAATTCCAAGGAATATTAACAGATTAGAACAAAAACAAATTAGAGCTGGCATTTAGGTCTTCATTGTCTGTAGCCTTAATGCATAAGGTTGTTGACCAAATGTCTGTAAAAGAAGCACAACATATTATTGATATTCGATAAATGGTAAACAACCCAGTTGTTTATCTTCAGTTTGATTTCTTTTCATTTGAAGTCTCGGATATCAGTCGATAAACAAGTCACGCGCCATTCCCTTTAACCCTTATTATTTCTGGAACCGACTTCATGCTTATGCAAACAGGTTTGATTGTTGGTAAGCTGGTGACTGGTCTGTGATCTAACCTGTTTTCTATTCTGAGTATCTTTCTTCATCGAAATTAAGCAGATATTTCAAGTTTTGAAAAGCAGACGATACAAAGATCTATTTTAGAAAATTACCACCCCATATTTAACGCATCTGTCATATAACATTTCCTGTGGCAAGAAATGTCTCCCGAATCAGCCGTGGTAAAAATGCAAACGCTGCTATATATCTGCATAACCATTGATTGCAACCCGCCAATTATATGGATAACAACCAGTGTAAACAACATCCTCTCTCAAATTTTTGACATACTCTACTACATCAAAACGAACTAGACACCAATATCAACAATGCTAATATCAACCCTCATAGTGATGGAACCGACTTCATGCTTATGCAAACAGGTAAGATCCCAACCAGCCGCCAAGTAAATTGGTGGCTGGCCTGTGACCTAACCTGTTTGATTCTCTGAGATTTTTTCCTTAGCAAGATTAAGCAGACATTTAAGATTTTAGAGAGTAGACGAAACAAAAACCTTTTTTTTTAGATAATTTCCCCGCATGCTAAGGGTAAACACTTGTTTCGTACCAACGAATATTTAACGTATCTGTCATAGAACCAATCTGGACACATCGGGTTTATCCAATAGAAAACACCTCTGAAATAATAGGGATGACGCCATATTGTTTCCCGCGAGAATGACGTCACTTTCTTTCGTTTCTAAAAATAGATCTTGAATGTAAAATCCAAAAAGTCGTTAAATTTGATTGAGGAAACAAGTATACATGTCACAACAAGTTCGCCATTTGGTACGAGTTACTGATCAAAAGTGATTAAAAAGGATGTCCAACACTTCCATACACATTGAACTACTTAACATGCACGCTTAGAAAAGGTGTTCATCGGCGGATGCCGATTTAACCCGAAAAATTGTAACCCTACACTTATATCCGAGGTGTATTTCACAGCTCACGGAAATACCCGAGTAGTTCCGATTGTCATAGAACATCTCCTTTGACAAGAAATTTCTCCCGAATCAGCCTGGGAAGAAAACTGCAAACCCTGATTTATATCTTCATAACGCTTGATATCACCCCGCCAGTTATATGGATAACAACCAGTGTAAACAACATCCTCTCTCGATTTATTGACATACTCTACCATGTCAAAACAAACTGGACACCACTGTCAACAATGCCAATTTAACCCTTACGGTGCTTGAACCGCCTTCATGCTTACGCAAACAGGTTAGATTCAGACCAGCCGCCAAGTTAATCGGTGGCTGGCCTGTGATCTAACCTGTTTGCTACTCTGAGTATCTTTCCTCAATAAAATTAAGCAGAAATTTAAGGTTTGAAAAGCAGACGACACAAGAATCTATTTCTAGAAAATCAACCAGCATTACTTACTCCATCACACCTTGATTTGACAGACATACAGGAGTATTTTTAAGAAAACAGTATGAAAAAAAGGAAAGATTTTATTGGATCAAAGTAGTTCTTCTTTAAGTAACAATTAATGCATTTAGTCAAACAGTTCACCAGTTAATTGCAGACGACTCTGACAAACAATGTGGGATAAGGAGAAATTGCTCTTAACGAGCAATTTCTCCTTTTCCCACAATGCAATCTGCCCTATCAGAAGATTATTTTTCAATTTCATCACATTTTGAAATGCCGTTTGCAATTTTTATGAATTTGGGACAGTCGAAAATATGCCATTTGGTAAAGGTTTTAATCAATTATTTTCTGTAATGGAATGATCGACCTGATATCAACAATATGATTGATTTAGCGACGTTTAATCACGAGGGGTTTGCGAAGAAAGTTTACATTTCTGTAATAAACGCAGGAAAAGACGATACAAACAGTTTCAATCATTCTCGCTATGAAACCTTATTCAATATTTCTTCCACAGTATATCTCGTTTTTCAGGAACAAGTAGAAACCGTCGATCGATGACGCTGTATGTCCAAAAGAGAATATCTTTGTCACTCAAACGTTCGAACTGATTTAATCTTACAATATGTTAGATAGATGGCATTGTTGTTTAGATATATAGGTTTAGATATATAGATAAACATACTCATTTATGCGCCTTTTGTTGGTATGTGTCCACTATTCTTTGCGTTATATGTTGGCATTGTTCTATTTTTCTTTTGTATGTTTCGTTTAGCTATTCTAACATGAACATGTTATCATTGATAGAGAGTGCAATTTAACAGAGTAATCAGAATTGACAGTTTTACACAAATGCTTCAAAACATCATGAATTATGCACACTGACATTGTGCAAATCGGTTTATTCAAGTGACAAGTAACTGAATTGGAAGGTATGTTTTGCGATCACATGGGAATCTGAACAGTGTGAAAAGAACCTTTAACCCTTTCCCAAACAATAACGACATTTGACCACTTTGTTGCAAACGACTTTAGAAAACATTGAGGGGCAATTTTTCCTTTTCCCACAATGTTTTCTAGCCTATCAGAAAGTTGTTTTCCAATTACATCACATTTTAAAATGTCATCTACAAACTCTTTCCATTTGGGACAGTCGAAAATTTGTTGTTTGGGAAAGGATTAACAACTTAAATTCAATCCATTTGGGCTATTTACGTACAGAAAGGCATCCATCATTGATTTGACGACAGCTTGAGCGACATAGTGGTAGGAGCCCGGGCAAACTGTTTACATTACGCATCAAACACAAAGGTTTCTTGATACAGTATATTATGTTGCAGCCTTGGATCCTAAGGCCTGTTTCACAAAGACTCGTAACTTCAAGTTTATGTTTACAATATTGTCGTTGCCCTTGATTCTCAAATGCAACTTCGTTTGTGTAGACAAGCAACAACAATAACAACAACAACAACATCAACACAAAAATAACAATAGACGTGCGTTGAGTACGATACATATTTTGCTGGCAGGACATATGTTCCGTTCACGTCAAAGACTATACTTTTTATATTTGCGCTTTTGAGGAAATCTATCGTACGATAGTTTGTGAGATAGGCCCCTGGCCCATGCGTACCACACACACACACACACACTCGTAGTAAGTGAACCGGGATCGCAAGCTTATAATGCTTAAGCGGTTTGACTGTCGTTGGCACCCTGCGACCTAGCGACCAACAGCATCGTCTCCAACCAGCATAAATTGTCGATCCGAAGGCTGATTCGATCCTTTAGCGTCATGGTCACATATGGATGTTGATATCCCCGTGTTGGCTTTATATGCTATATTTTGTTCAAACGACTTTCAACCATTATCCTCACGTTGGAATATGGGACCTGTCTATTTGGTATCATCAGCAAAATTTTATAAAGCAAATGCATTTTTATGTGGTGTTTGATAGGAATTAATGAGCAGTTCATCCTTTTTAATGCAGTGGTTTCTTAGGTTATCTTTGGTAGCCTGGGGGTCCTAGCCCATGTATATCCGCATAATACGGGTATGGGTTAGAATCTCGGGGTATGACTTTGGGAGCAGATGCATAAAGGTAGGCTATAACTTGAGTAAGGCGTTCATATTCCGCAAGATGTCACACAAATGCTGTTTAAATATAGTTAATCCCAATATTGACTCTCTTTGGCCTGACTAATGGCGATATTGTGCGAACTTCTAATATCAAATGGACTCCATTTACCGTTCATGTAGCTTGATTCTTAACACTGGTTTAACGCAGTTTTCATCATTGCTATAACTTAGTTGAAAAGACGTCCTGGCTAATCGTCTAGTTTAGTGATAAGAAGTAGGCTTATATCGGAATCTCCGGGCTCAAGGTGTTTTTCTCTTCAAAGATCAGAGATATAAGGAACATTTATAAAATGACACGTTTTTATTGTTAAAGATCGGACATATGATGGTTCGTTTGTTAAAAGACGTGTTTTTATCGTTGAAGGTCAGAGATAATGGGAAAATTGTAAAGAAACGTGTTTTTGTCGTCAGACTTACTTGCAATCTTTGTAAAAAGGCGTGGTTTATTGTCCGAGGTCAAAGTTACATAAAAAATCTTTATAGTAGTATCCAAGATCAGAAATAAACCGGACCTCATTCGTTAGAGTTACATCAAATATTTGTAAAAAAGGCCTTTTTAACCCAAGGAGATTTGAAAAACACCTTGTGCTTTTTATAAGTCCGAGGTCCGTGGTATATGAAATCTTTGTCAGAAAACGTCTTCCATTTGCCAGAGACAGAGAAGTAGACTAAAGCATGTTTTGTGTGTAAAGAGTACGAGGTCAGAGTGTCATGTAACCTTTGTTAAAAAAATGACATACTTTGGTAGTCTAAGGTCAATATTGAAATGAACCTTCGGAAAAAGACGCACTATGGAAGTATCATGTAAAACCACCATTAAAAGACATGAGAGGTACACGGTACCTTTGTAAAAAAGCATTTCTCTTCGTTCGAGGTCGGAGGAACACTTGATATTTGTAAAGAACGTTCTATCGTTCAAAGTCAATAATACATGGTTCCTTGGTGAAAACAACAACGTGTATTTATCGTTAAAGGTCAGACAGACAATCGTCATTACCATGCCTTTGGCATCTCGATGTGATGCAATATCTTGATACATGGCCTATGAGTGAGAAAGTTTCCCAACAGAACACCTTGTCTTATTTAGCACTTGTCCGGAATTAGTGTGCAGGTTATCCGGATGTCTCGCAATCCGAACGAAATTGTAAGGTAACGGAATTAGTTGACCAGTTTGTTGCAGACGACTTTTTAAAATATTGTGGGTAAAGGAGAAATTGCTCGTGACGAGCAATTTCTTCTTTTCCCACAATGTTTTCTGCCTTACAGAAGATTATTTTTTAATTTCATCACGTTTTGAAATGTCGTCTGCAAACTCTTTCAATTTGGGACGGTCGACAATTTGGCTTTTGCTAAATTGTTATAAGTATACACGTGCATACTGACCGTTTATGTCTTAATGTGTGAACATGCTCTGCTTCATTAGTCCGGATGATTCGGTAATCCGGACTTTTTTTTTTAACCGGCCGTGTTTGCATTAACGAGACATCACTGTACTATGATCATTGTTTACGATCTTGTGTCCGAACAGGATG
Source organism: Cerastoderma edule (assembly GCA_947846245.1). NCBI lineage: Eukaryota > Metazoa > Mollusca > Bivalvia > Cardiida > Cardiidae > Cerastoderma > Cerastoderma edule. The sequence goes on from OX401406.1 coordinate 46,990,907, forward strand.
GCTACACCTAGGTAATTCTCCTCTTTTTCACCTACTTTTGCTTACAAGGTCAACAATTCATGGTTCCTTGATGAAAACAACAACATGCATTTTTGGTCAAAGGTCAGAGAGATTTGCCCCCCCCCCCCCCCCCCCCCCCCCAACAAAAAACCAAATCGTGTTGATATGTTTCCTCGTGTGCTATACGATAATGGTTAGAGAGCGATTCATGTTTGTTTTTGGGGTGGGTCGGGGTTCAAGAAGAAAAAATACTTAGATGACAAACAGAAACCAACGTAAATATCGCTTAATAAAGAAATTTGAAGGGATTTGTCTATATTTCAAACATTGATTAGTGACTTTCATGAAATAAACCAACTTATACGGAAACATCACTCGCAAACAGTTTGCCTTATTGAAAATGCGACATCTGTCCAGCAAATAAAACATATCCCTTTCCACGTCTTGACAAATAACATTATACAGATGGTACAGCAATATACAATGAATATTCATAATGAGAGGAAAGACAAATTCTTAGTTATCTTATTTGCGGCTGATATGCAAAACGAACAACAATGTATTAGCATGAAAACAAGAGAATACGCGTTCCAGGTTTGACAGAAAACCATGCCTGCTCATTGAAAAGAGGGAGTAACGCAATTCATGTAGACAATTTTAACACTACTTTTGTTGCCAACCGAATTAACATTATATTTTCGTTATTCACAGATTTAAAAATGCAGCGTTACCTTTTTAATGACGCAGCACTGGAAGATACCTTTTCTATGCTACACTGCAAGTTAGTTCTCCATTTGTCAGGTTAAAAACCCAAATAAGTAAATGTTACACAGCACCCCTTTGCTAACAGCCCGTTCTTTTTTCGATTTGGACCATTCAAAAATAACGTTGCGAGGGAATACATAATTAATCAAACTATTGTCTGATAAGGTGTATCCGCAAAAGAATGAAGTAATGGGAAAACTAGAAGATAATCCCAAAGGTATCCATGGCTTTAGTATTATGTAAATGAGGGTCGCCAGGCTAAATACAGAGTGTCTCTATGTTTATCCATACGCCGCGTAAAAACAACAGCTGTGCCTGCTTAACATATTTTACCTAAAAGGTCGAAATCAAAAGCAACAACAGATGAGATGACTTTTTAAAAAGCCTAGATAAATGCATTTTGAGAAAGAACCATTTTTGCAACAGGGGAAATTAAGCAATTCCGCCAGTTTTCAGAGCTACCAATTTCCCCTGTTACCAAAAAAATAGTATTCTGGATTCATCACCAAAGAACCCATTCAAAGAACCAAAGAACCCAAAGTTCATTGTTTGAGTAAGTTACTGAAAAAACAATGCAAAAAAGAGAGGGAAAACCAATGTAAGAGATTAATTCATTTCGTGCCGACTGTAAAAATCATGGACCAAGTTGAACAAATTATCAATGATCAAACTTGTTAAGATTATAAACCAACAGAGTTCACCTTTTTCAAAGTCCTCTTAACCCCTTACCAAACAATAACGACGTTTTACCACTTTGTTGCAGGTGACTTTGGAAAACATTGTGGGTAAAGGAGAAATTGCTCGTAACGAGCAATTTCTCCTTTTCCCACAATGTTTTCTACTCTATCAGAAGATTACTTTCCAATTTCATAACATTTTATAGATGCCGTCTGCAAGCTCTTTCAATTAGGAAAAGTCGAAATTTGGCGTTTGGTAAAGGATTAAGTTGGGATAGCCCCACAGTATAAGACGAAGCACACCATATTAACTTACGTGTGGAAGTCCGACAGTAAGCACACACTGTAACTAAGCTGTGCTATTCCGATGTACAATATCGACGGTCTTTACAATGGCGTTCTCTATCAACAGTGTGGGATATATATAATAACTCCAAATGTTAACTCTACGGAGCTCCTTCGCGGACTGTCAAATTGTCAAAATATGAAATATGGATTTTCGCAACTTGATACCCGATGGCTGCTTTATCTGACGCGCTGCACTTAATATCAGTTTTAATGTCTCTTCGAAAATTTGACAGATATCAAAATAAGATAACGTTTTTTTCAGGAACAAACACTTCAATGGTATGCAAAATGTAGATTTATCAAAGCAATGTGTCAGACCCCTCCTGAATTGTGGGGAAATTGCGCGACTAGTTCACGGCAAATATGAAATTTAAATGTTTTGCGACAAAAAAGCTCCTACACTTGAAGGTATGACAATGTAGCTTCTTAAATCGTATGAAGATTCACGTAGAAGAAATTTAACGCTTAGAATGCTGGGTAATTTTCTAAATAAATATTGTTTGTGTCGACTTCTTACCAAAACCTTAAAGGGCTTTGATGAGGAAAATTACTCTGTGTAGCAAACAGGTTAGATCACATGCTAGCTTGGCAGGTGTCCTGGATCCAATATGTTTGCATAAGCATGATGTCGGTTCTAGCACTATAAGGGTTAAGAAATTTCATAAACATTACAATCAATTCACAAAGAAAGCAAAATCACACTTCCTTTCCAAGCATTATCGCATTCTGAAATGCTTAGCGAAGTATGATACTGTGTTCTGGCGAGAAGTCTTTTCTTAAAACACCGATATAGTGTTTCGCGGTTTATACTTTTCCGAACTGTTTTGCGAGATAGATGTATATATCTGAATGCTGTATCTGTGTCTTGGGTCAATAAACTCTCTGATTACTCCCTGACAAGGCAGTCAAATGTTCTTGGTTAAAACAAAGCATTAGTTTTATCAACTATTCAAACTGCGTCACAACATTCAAACACCGTCCAAGTTATGCAGAAATACACAAGCTATATCACCGCATCAGATCTACTAAAGCAATGTATATTCAGTCGTTTTATGAATTTTCTCGCACAAATCCCCACAATTACCGATCTTATCCCCGGCACTTCCTGGCTTTCTTTGTCATCCGTGTGACATGGATTTAGTCATCCAGGAATATTGACTCCATTAACCCCTTTACCAAACAAAAAATTTTGGACTGTCCCAAATTGGAAGAGTTTGCAGACGACATTTCAAAATGTGATGAAATTGGAAATTAATCCTCTGGTCGGGCCAGAAAACATTGTTTTCTCTGAATGTTTTCCAGAGTCGTCTGCAACAAAGTGGTCAAATGTCGTTATTGTTCGGTAAAAGAGAAGTTGCTCATAACGAGCGATTCCTCACTTTCACACAATGTTGTCTGCCCTATCAGAAGTTTGTTTTCAATTTCATCACATTTTAAAATGGCGTCTGCAAATTCTTTAAATTTGGGACAGTCGAAAATTTGGTGTTTGGTAAAGGGTTAACACAGTTCCCCATGGATATAAAGATACGCGATTGTCCTCTGCATGGCATATCGGATATCGGAAACAATACACGCATCTTCATTACTTTTTGCCGATGATATGGCCATAATGGCAAAATCTCCAGACGAATTACGAAAAAGTTTTAATCTTCTGTCCAATTATTGTGGGTCTTATCTTGGGTCTTGGAGTAAATACTGTAATAATCAAACATCCAAAGTAATGCTATTCAGAAAAGAAGAAAAAAGGGTATTATGTGTGCGTTTAAGCATATGCCCAAACGCTTCCAATGGTGTACATGGGCGTTATACTCTCTATATAAGTAGGTATGTAGGTATAATCAAATATTGGTGCAGAATACTTTCTTTGGACGACATTCTGATTGCTCAATTCTACATGTACGAGTAAGGTCTAATTGATAGTGAAGACGGTATATGGCCGAGTTAGAAATGTAAACAGGTGATATAGACTAAATGCAACGGTAGGTGACCTCAAAGATGGTATCGGTCAAACATCGCACGACACCACGATGGACCTACACACACAACTACTAACAAACTCCTAACAATGATCTCCCTTTGTATGAATGATCCCTGCCACCATAAAAGTCACATGACCATCTGCTTAGAAGCGAAAATGGCGTTTAAAAGATCGTGGCGACTCCCATTCTCCTATGCAGTGATCTCCCTTTTCTTTTTGGTTAGGAGTTCTCTGCTATCATGATCGTGAAGGGATTATATATTTTTATCTATTCGAAATCTGAATACAGCATTTTTTCAATTGAAGAAGTTGGACTTCTTTGGCCTAATCATTACAAAAAAGTAATGGCAAAATATATTGATGTGTAAAAAACTGACAGAAGATACAAAAATCGTAATCAAACCGGTTCGTAAGCTTATTTTGTTCCTTTTGGTTCGCAACAAGGTGCCGTGACAGCCAACCAAGGAAAGGTTTATTCGATATATTATGAAGCAATAAAGAACATAGAGCCATGCTCTCTAAGTAACGGACATCAACAGTGTAGTTTCGTTACAGAAAAGATCGTCTCGAGGTAGATTCTTTAATACACATTTTGAAAACTAATTACATAGTCATGACTGACGAAATTGTCTATTTAATGTATGAATTTGATTCATCATTTAATTTTCAAAGAATGACTTGTTGAATTCAATCATAAAGAACCCATTTCTTTGGCGTCTTCCCTCTATTGTTTGGGTCACAAGACTGTATCTGTGGTCACGTAATTTCCGTGGAGGCAGTGGTACAGTAGTGTAACAAAGGGAAGTATTCCTGTGCGGAGTTTGGGCGAATCCCACAAAAATCACACATTTGTGCAATTGTTTGAAAAAAAAACCCAACCCGAAATGTCTTTCAATTTAACAGGTCATAAATCAACACAAGAAGACAGTATCATTAATCAACTACTATATCAATTAAAAACTTGACAAAAATCCCAAGACGACAAACTTTCAATTTCAATCAAATCTGGATTAAAATCTTTAGGTGGCAGTGATCGATGCAATGAAGCAAGGGGTGAATACTGCGAGCAGTTTGTTTCTACACAGCAAGAAAACACGACCATCAGCTCATAGAACAGATCAACTCCGACAAACAGATTTTTTTCTAGCATGTCTGTCGGTACATTTGTGTAACCCTACAGGTTTCCTAGAATTGCAAGTAGAGTTCAAATTGTTAGTTTGATTTAATTGGTTGGTTTGGGGGTTCATTGATTTCAACAGCTTGTCAACAGTTTGTCAGTTTTGTTACCAGTAACAGATAAGTCACTTGTGAAGGTCATCAACATCTAATAATTCAAAAAGATTACCATGAAATCCAGACGCGGAATTTGATCACAATTTGCGACGCTCCCCTGCGAATATTTCTAGGACAAAAAACATCAAAACGACAGGTTCCAATGAACGGAAAGATTGCTTTAATCCGCAGCGCGGGCGGAATCTGACAGCAGCAGCTGTTAGATATATCGATTATCTGTATAAGATCTAACACATATTGTTTGCAGTCTTAAGTTAGATGAAACGGTTTTTGTTGAGTAATCGTCAGGGATGCGTTTTACAGAATGACCTGAGAAAAATATTTGCTCAAGTCAAAACCAGTATACGCGAGTATTATCATTACCGAACAATTACAATATTTGACCACTTTGTGACAGACAACTCTGGAAAGCATTGTGGGAAAAGGAAAAATTGCTCGTGACGAGCAATTTCTCCTTTTCCACCAATGTTTTCTGTCCTATCAGAGGATTATGGTCCAATTTCATCACATTTTGGAATGTCGTCTGCGAACTCTTTGAATTTGGGAGAGTCAAAAAGTTGGTTTTGGTAAAGGGATAAACTATAGTACAATATTGTCATGTGACACGTCTTGAGGGCGTCCTGTGGGGATATTTCCAATGGCATGGTGCATTAAATCTTTTCTCGATACTAAAATACATGATGTTTCTTTAAACAAATTCTTAGCATAAGATTTTAATAAAAAAAAAGGAAAAAATGTTACCCATGACATGTAGGTGAAATTACATTCCTCATATCGCATACCGAGCCCCTTTCGCAATAATAGTTTGATTGTGCAATCTTCATTCATGAATCGGTACTGGAAGTCACAATACACCAGACACAGTTAATAGACGAATCGTTTTCCTGCAAGGCGACGTCTGTTTGGTTAAGGTTTGGAATTCAATTCATTGTGACACCGAATATTAGTGCGTGGGGGTTCTTCTAGAAAAAGCATCAATCATTCATGAAGCAACATGTAATGATTCATCAAATTCTGAAATCATCAAAATCAGAGGCAATCGTATGACGAGAGCAGTCCGTGGCGCAGAAGGAATGCCGTGGAGAGCCAGTCATGTGACACCACGAGCCGGGAGAGTTGAGAAAATGCCTGGATTGATTAATAGTCCTAAAATAGAGTCGAAATCAATCAGACCATTCAAATACACATAAATTCAGGGCAGTATATTGCTGGGATAATCTGACCTTTGGGGTATACAGTCAAACTTGTGTTAAGATGCCAGTCTATGGACCTGAGGAAATTGGCTGTTTAAGACAGGTTGGCTGCTTAACACAAATGAATGTATACCATGAATCCAACGATGGGACTTTCTGCGGTGGTTGTTTAAGCAGGTTAGCTGCTTCAAAGGATGCTTAACACAAGTTGGACTGTACATACAAATATTCATTGTACCGAAATGTGCTTGACAAATAATTGTTGACATGGTTAGAAGAATATTTTTGCAAATCAATTGGACACATCTGCAAACATCATGTGCGATTATACGTCTGAAACTCTACGTAACCTATACATACATCTACACTTTCACTGTCTCAAAGGACAACTGTGTTTGGTTGAGTCCGAACATACTCAAGGACAGACACTGTTTATGACCAAGCCTTTGACTCATCAACGCATCTACAACAGAAGATTCAATATACCACTGAGAAAAACTGCGGAGTTGGTCGTAACGACCTCTTTCTACTTTGTAATAATGGTTTCTATCTTACATTGTAAACAAAAATCTTTTATTTCATAAACGAACAGGACTATGTTCTAATTCAGTCGTTTTATATTTCCAAGTTAATGTGTGTGTATTGGTGATAAATTGTAGCAATCAACATAATGTGTTTAACATGTTTCTTATATCCGTATTGAAATGTATGTATCTTTATGTCAAAATATCCGAGATATGTTTGTACATATAAGTCATAAATGATATAATATGCATTTCCCCTGATATTGTTTGTATGGTGCCGATCTTTCACAAGGTCTACCATGTAGCATTGATAAGCGTACGGGCCAATATTCGATTTCGTCTGTTACTCTGGGTTATGTTGTTCACTATTAGTTCCGGTTTAAACTAATGCATATTAACCCTTAAATTGATGGAAACAACTAAATGCGTATGAAAACAGGTTAGATCCAAGTAAATTGGCGGTTGGCCTGTGATCTTATCTTTTTGCTACTTTTGTTACCTTTCTTCATCAAAATTAAGCAGATATTTAAGGATTTGGAAAGTAGACGACACAATTTTTTTTTGAAAATATCCCAGCACTCTAAGCGTTAAATGAGTTATGAAGCAGGTTGTTACGACATTTTCAAATCGTGCTTGTTTCTGCTTAATGGGAATATAACTGGTGCTCCCCTTGATTGGAGAATGCAATCGGAACTACTCGGGTATCTCCGTGAGCTGTGAAATACACCTCGGATATAAGTGTAGGGTTACAATTTTTCGGGTAAATCGGCATCCGGCAATAAACACCTTTTCTAAGCGTGCAAGTTAAGTAGTTCAATGTATGTGGAAGTGTTGTATATCCTTTTTAATCATTTGTTATCGGTAACTCATACGAAATAGCGGAATTATAAGTTGTGACATATATAGTTGTTTCATTAATCAAATTGAACGACTTTTACGATTTCACATTTAAGATCTATGTTTAACAACGAAAGTGAAGTGACGTATCTGCGGGAACCAATATGGCGTCATCCCTATTATTTCAGAGGTGTTTTCATTGGATAAACCCGATGTGTTCAGATTGTGGAGAATGATGGAACGTCACGAAGATTATCCGGCAACTCACGAGAGTCAAAGAAATGACCATTGTGTCTCAAAGCAATCGATCTTTCCAAAAGATCACTTTTACTAACAAGAACTTTTGTGTTCTGGTCAGAAGCTGATTTCATCTTGTTCATCACCACTGAGTTATGTAACCATGTGGGTTTGTCCAAGGGTCATTATCCATTTTAGATTTCCAATTAAAAATATATATATTCTACTTCTAATGTTTGGCTACATGAAATCGTCAATTAGCTTTAGCGCGTAAACATTTTGATTAGGTATGATGGATGTTGCATCAAGCGCCAAACGTTAGTACAATCATTCATAGGTTGTTAATTTCAAATCACTTATAGCAAACCATTAAGTTTGATAGGCTTTTCAGAATGGGCAATCTTAAAAAGATGTGATTTCCTTGGAAAGTGTTTTCTGCTTGCCCTAGCTTAACGTATTTACTCCAGTATAAAGGATCTATCACGAATATTTAATCATTGCCAACTCTCGACAATTGACAGCGCAATGTAGATAACATTCCCCAACATACATGATAACTGTATGCTTAAAACGGACATGTTTTCTTTTTGCCGAAAGAGTTTTATAACCAGGATACGATTTATGTATAATGATTTATGCATTATGTTTTATGGGTCGGATGCCTGAATTTACTGAATAAACTATTGAATTGAATTGAATTGAATTGATTGACATTTTTCATACATCCTTTCAGATGTCGATACACTTCATTGAAATTCGAAGAAAGATTAGTGTCTTCCAATCATCGCATTAGCGCGGATTAAACAGCCATATACGCCAACTAATTAATGTCCATGACATTGTCCTGCTTTCTCGTACTTTCCGATAACTTCCTGACACACGATAACATAGAAATGTATAAGCTTCGCTAAGAGGTTGTCTGACCACATGCCTTTTGGCCAGTTCCGTTGATGTCACCGTTTGATAACCCTTTACCCAAGCATCCGCACTCTAACTTATTCATTGCTGACGACATACGAAATCATCGTGTTAGCATGGGCGAATTTTTTCTTGACACAATGATTTCAATTGTTTATGAAAACTTTGCATGTTCATGGCCTACTTTCCAAATTTGTATAATTGATTTCAATACCGCCTGTTGGAAAATGTTAATAACAGAGAAAACGAGACATGGCGACAGTGGAATCGATTAACTGTATTCTTTTCTTGTAGTGCACCTCTTTATCCATTGCTTCCCTTTTCCCTATTTCTTTTGCCTGTATTAACTGTATGTACTGTCTTAAACATTCTTTACAATTATATAACGTACACATTCCGAATTGTTTAAACAATGTGACTCCAAAAAGAATCCTTTGTGATATAAAATCGGTGTGATATTCATAATAAAACTACCTTGCTGTAACCGTAACCTTGTACAGTTATTGAATGTTTTGAACCAATATAAAACATCCATAATGTGTATATGTAAGAAATATTGAGAAAGATCAACATCAACCCAATTGCCATGTTTACTGACAATGTTTAACTAAACTAGATACTAAGGTAACGAGTTTATCATTCCTAATAGTGCTGTAACCGACACCATGTTTATGCAAACAGGTTGGATCCTGGCCAGCCGTGAAGTAAATTGGCGGCTGGCCTGTGATCTAACCTGTTTGCTACTCTATTTTTCCTCATCAAAATTAAGCAGGTCTTTCAGGTTTCGGAAAGAAGACGACATCAAAACCTATTTTAGTAAACTAACTAGGATTCTAAGTGTTAAAGACCTTTTATTAGGGTGTCTGTTACCAGACACACGACGAATCATTAAGTTTGTGTTTGATTGCGCTTACCTAACTTATTTATCTCAAATTTCCCATTGCCTGTCATACAATTAGTATAACTGCAATGAAACACTGCTTTAAGCAAGGACTGAAAGCAAGCATTGTTCATCAAACAATACCGCTACCCAATGTCGTGTTTAAAGCATTGATTTACCAATCACTTCTATGCGAATTACGGTGAGAAGAGACTGTCACAAAATTAACTTTAAATATTTACAAGTAAACTGGCGACTGACCTGTAATCTAACCTGTTTGCTCCTCATAGTATCTTTCCTCATCAAAATTAAGCAGATATCTAGGGGTTTGGAAAGTAAACGACACAAAAATATATTTCTAGAATATTACCCAGCATTCTAAGGATTAATGATATGGGCCAAGTCACGGGAAAAGGGGCACTCGGACATAGCAAACAGTGTAGCCCCAGACCAGCCGCCACGTCAATGACGTGGCGTCTGGTCTGGGGTTACACTGTCTGTCATCTTAGAGGACATCAAGTTCTACCTTTAAACAAATACAAATGATAACTGTTGTGACTAGATGCTGGAATAATAGCGCTAAGAAAGAGTTGAGTCAGCGGTTTTTATTTATGTCCGAGTGCCCCTTTTCGACTGACGCGGCCCATATATCTTAGAGTGAGCCTTACCAGGCATGTGACGAATCATAAAGTTTGTGTGCGGGTTGCGCTTATTCAACTGATCTATTTCGAAACTCCCGTTGCCTGTCATACAGTGGGTATGCATGCATTGGACCACCGATTAAACCCTTTATCAAACGCTAAGTTGTTGACTCTCCAAAATTGAAAGAGTTTGCAGCCGACCTTTTTAAAATGTTATGGAATTGAAAAATATTCTTCTGATAGGGAAGAAAACATTGTGGGAAAAGCAGAAATTGCTCGTTAAGAGCATTTTTTCCTTTTTCCACAATGTTTTCCAGAGTCGTCTGCAACAAACTGGTCAAATGTCGTTATTGTTTGCCAATGGGTAAAGCAATGACCAAAAGGCAAGCATTGTTCATCAAACAATACCGCTACCCGATGCCGTGTTTAAAGCATTGATTTAACAATTACTTGTGAGCATAGTCTGTCACAATATTTACTTTCCGGAAAACTATTTTAATAATTTTTAGAATTATGATTAATCATTGGTATGGCAGATTCGATCTTTTAGCAGGCATCGACCTCAAAGTGCCATGAATAGACAATACGGTCGTTCACTGATTCAAACACAACTGGTTATTACATAAGTTCGATTCATAACAGAACATTACATACCATTACATTACATAACATAACATAACATTAGATAACAAAACTCGACTTTATTTCAACATTAACCACATAGATTCATACTTATTAAAATTTTCTATTTATGTGTATGCTATGAAATGACATTGACATTTACGACTTATATATATACATACATAAAACAGACAAATTGGATAGACGTGTAATAAAGCTCTTCCCAAAATATACATTTGAAAAATCGTAATGCATTAATGAACCGGTTTCAATGCTGGAACAACTTCTGATCGTTTGGAGTCTTTTAAACAAACTTCGGTCAATTAAAGGCAAAGACTGGGACACCATTACAGATATGAAACAAGACACGTGTATTTAGTAGAAACTCTGGATTCTATGGTCTTTCACCGTGCTTCGGAGAGTCAAAATGGATTAACGTTCGATAATCAATACTGGTATATTTCTACCACTGGCACTGTTGCATGCATGCAAAGATGAATACCTAAACACGCAAGAAGTAACTAATGGATTTGAAGATGTATACGCAGATTGAAACCTGTACTCTTAATTAGAAATTAGAAGTTGATTGGACGATGTTTTTCCATTATCTAACAAGAAATTTAAGCTAAGAATTAATCATTGTATGCTAAAACAAAAACGGTTTCCCTTTCCTTTATTGGTTTCTAATAAACTCATAGCAAAGAAATGGTCAGAATCTTATGTGACCAAGGTCTCCCTCAGATATGATCTTGGCTGTGTGTTTTACGTTAAATTCGTTTTATTTGACTCGTATATACACATGGATATGTGCGATGCACTTACCAAACGAAATAAATGTTCCATTCTGTTCATTGTTTTAGTATCTCGAATGAGATATCAAATAAGATCAAGGTAACATAGAAGGGAAACAAAACCCCTTTGAGCTGGTGCCATTCTGCATTCGGCATTCATTCTAAGCCTTCGCAGTGGGCTTCATATTTTAATGCTTTACCCAAGATTCGTGTGTTATCGTGTCACAAGCAGACTAATTCAGAAAAATGTGACAAAAGAATAACTTACCTGAAACGACTAACTTCTTCTTTGGTCGCAGCCATAACCTCCAAATCACACAAGACACGCTATTTTGTTTCGTTTTATTTTTCTCATTTTTATTTGTTTGCCACTTCTATCAGTTATGCAAGTTAAAGCGTTCAATAGGAAACTTTTCAGAGCTTGTCAGAAACAAAGCAACAGTAAAATAGACAGTTGCGCTGACTGCTGCAATATGGATGAAAAACTATTGCAAGCGGCATAAGTTCTATATAAAAAAAGCAACAGTATCAACGTCTGAATAAAAGCAATTTCACCCGATACAGGAAATTGGTTCAGCATGGACTGAAATGAGTCCCTTTGGTTTCCGCAACAAATCGTTTTTACTGGAAATCGGAATCATGATAATACGTTCATGGGAATTTCCCGCAAAGCCTTCAGTCTCAACACACGTATTTAAACGAAAAGCATCTTGACTAAGGGAGAATTTTCTCAATTCTTTTGTCAAGATGTTTTCACCCTAAGTTAATGAAGTTATGTCGATACTTTTGTTGTTCATTATTTGTGTATGTATCTTAAACTGATGTATCTCTCTCTCTTTTTGTTTTATTTTTCTCATTTTTCCCCCTTTTCATATGTTGTCTATTATTTCAATTTTCTGTAAACATTATCATCATAATGGTGGACAAATAAAATCAAACAATTTTTTTTCGATATTTTGGTTATTCAGTGGTTGATTATTTGTATCTTAAAAATGGTCTAATGATAATGATTGATATAAATCACTCGCTACAAATAAGAGTGTAACTTTGAAAGCTGGTGTTTTATAAAAAAAAAGATATATTCTATTATGATGCAAAGGCCTCGGGCCCACAAACACAGACAGATAGCATTTCAAATGACAAAACAAGTTTATATATAATTAAAGGTTGGGTCTAAGTCCATTATAAGTTAATGAAGTTTTGTCCATTGTCCATGGATTGTTTTTATCGTTTTAAAGTTGTCTGATTTAAGTTAATCGCAGGATTTTTTTTGTAATAACCTTGAAACATCTATAAATAATCTATAAACAGACGTTCAGTCTAAATGCGTCCGCCTCGGAACAAGCTTAGGAGCAATATGGTCCGGGAACAAATTGCTTATATCTCTTTGAGTTACAATACACAATGGATAAACATGTATTCTACTCTCTTTTATCATTAGATTGCGTAATGCATTAAACGCCATAATAGTTTCTTTACATGTAACCTTTTCTCCACGAATTGGTTTTAACACATAATAGGTTATTATAGCACCTCGTGAGACGTCTAAATGTGAAACTTGATGGATCAATACTTTCCAAATTCCTCGAGTGAAGTGACAAGATCGGAATGAACGAATAATTTCCCTCTAAATATTTATAAGACGTCGAGGTCACGTTGTTTTAGGTAGGACCTTTATTTGTGAATATGTGGCTGGTCCGATCTCAAGACATTGGTAGACAGCCATTTCAAAAAAAGGAGAAGATATTTTATTTTCTCCTCAAATCAAGTAGAAACCTATATTACAAAAGAGAGTTGTTCATTTTGGCATACTCATGCGTATATGGGGGAATTGACTTCATTACATTGTAGAATTGTATGTTTATAATTCGAGACATTTCAATTGAAAGAATTAGTGAGACAGTGCAAATAATTCGTACCTCACCAACAATTCTCAAATTCGATATATACCGTCCTGAATCAATAAAAAGTGTGTTCTCATTTGCCCACATACCAATGTTGAAATACTAGACCCGTAATTGCTTTCATACATTCTATGTTTATGATCATCCTGGGATTCCATTTAAACAGGCTTTATGTATAAAATATGTGAACCTAATCAGAAAAATTCAGACTTAGGCGTTTCACTCGTAGGAGTGAATGCCTTTAACAGATAGAATTAAATTCGAATAGTTATCAACCTGGCTTTTTGAAGATATCGCAATGATTCATGAGCATATGTGTAAAAACCCATGACTTGGATCAACCTTCGTTGTCGGTGTACGCCGATATCTGACATACCTTTACGTCTGCTTCGAAGAGAAGCATGGAGAAATATCCAATGAACACAATGTGAATTGTACACAAATGGCGTTGTGGCGAATAAGAAAGTATAAACTGAATAGAGATATATTAATGAAATTGTAACTACTCAGGTATTTCCGTGACCTAAGAATTACATATTGTGCAGAGTTACACATTTTGTGTTAGGTGCCATGGCTAATAGCACATTTCCTGTGATCGTCCATGTTGAGCAGTTTCATTTGAAAACAAAAGAACAACGATAGTTAGAGCAACAAAAAACATGGCGGCTTTTGCAGTCAGAGGTGCTTCTATTTGGTAAACACAATGCGTTCAGATTTGTGTTTACCCTTTCCCAAGCAACACTTTTTTCGACTATCCCAAATTGGAAGAGTTTGCAGACGACATTTCAAAATGTGATGGAATAGAAAAATATTCTTCAGAAGAGCAGTAAACATTGTGGGAAAAGTAAAGATTGCTCGTTACGAGCAATTTCTCCTTTTCCCACGATGTTTTCTAAGGTCGTCTGCAACAAAATAGTCAAATGTCGTTATTGTTTGGGAAAGGGTTAATGTAGCTCTTTAGTCCATGTATTGATTTTTAAATCTATCAGCGAATAATGCATGCGATTTTAACCTTACTCAGCATTATGCCTGGGGCAAGCGGATGACTCCGATAGTTATTGTAGACCACATGTATAGGGCTATATAGGAACTTCTTGTTTTACACACTCAACCGACTACATGTACTCTATGTAAAACTTTTGAACTGGATTAAATAAGACGAAACAGGAGACGACAGTTGTAAATCATGGCAAAATCGGGAAGAAGCCATTTTTGGCGTTCGATTTGGATCGGTTATATATAAAACCCATCGCATGTTAATGCACCGATACTCAACACCATTCATCATCACCAAATCTGCTGCAAAAAAACCCCCACTAAAAAGCCATTGTAACAAAAAAAGATAAATTGCTCTTAATGAGCAATTTATCTTGTTTGTCACAATGGTTTCCGTCTAATATCACAAAAACGTATTTTTTTCCAGTAAATTGTGTCGTGTGATTTTGCTTTCAATTTGAAACTGTCTCAGTGGGGGACAGGCACAAATTTGCGTTGCGCGGTAATGACACAAAAGATAAACTGGTTATTTTGATCAATTTATCCTTTTTGTCAAAATTCATTCTGTTCAATAACATAACACTCTAAAGAAAACGTTTTCGGGCGTTGTTGCTTTTAATTCGGACCAGTCCCATATTCGCGTTACGCAGTAATGACATAAAGGATATCCAGCGGTGTGGACAGCACATCAAGTCCAATTTGGATGAGATTACTTGAAGATATTACCGAGGCGGGCACGTATTTCATTTCCTCGGATATTGAGCCCGAAACGATCACGGTCCATGTCTTTCACTATTTTGCTGAGATTGCAGCTTTAGGTATACTTGGATAGGCTTTCCCTCCCACTCCCTAGAACTCTTTCGCGTTGAATCTTTCGGGTTAGAAGAAGCGAAATGCGTCGGTTTTTCAAATCAAATGTTAACACGTGTAACTGATTTCTGTCTGCATACCGTGATAAATGTATCTGCGAATGAATATGACGAGCTTTTAGCAGATAACTTACTGAGACAAAAATGTGCGAAGGTTTTAAAAATTGCTGATTAGACATCGCACCTCAAACTTGAAAATTTTGACCGCTATGTTTTTCCAATCATAGTTCGTATACTTATACCCAAAATAGGTGCTACGTCGTTTCTAATGATTGATACAAAAGTAGATATAATGAGAAAAGAATAGGAAACCCGTAAAATCTGATGTTTCGTCGTGACTTATGTACGCTGACAGACAGAGAGAGAGTGTGTGGTCTTATTCGCATTTTGTATATCCCAATGATGCACCATCCACTTTTAAATACAAATCACAATTTTTACTGCCGAAAAAGAAATATATTAATCCTTATAATGCTGGAACCGACTTCATCCTTATGCAAATAGGTTAGATCCAGGCCAGCCGCCGAGTTAATTGGCGGCTGGCCTGTGATCTAACATGTTTGCTACTCTGAGTATCATTTGTCAGAAAAATTAACCACGAATTTTAGGTTTTAGAAAGCAGACAACACAAAAATATAATTTTAGAAAATTATCGAGCATTTCAATTGGATTTTTCTATGAGCAATTCTCCCTGTTCTAAAACTGTTTAACATCGTCTCATACTGACAAGTCTTTGTCTATAAAAACAAATTGATATCGCTAGCATATTTCAGTATTTCATTCTTTGTTTTTTTTTTGGTTTTGTTTTTTATCACAATTTGATGTTGAAAATGGTAGAAGTGCTGATGAAATAAACGTAATTTTCATAACGACATAGGCATTTTTGAGTTTTACAAATTGCTCTTGATATATTCGAGAAAATACATAAGGGTTCCGAGCAAAATTGTAAAATGACAGTCTTTATTCAATGAGCTTGGTCGTATAGACTTTGATACGTCTTAGACATGAAAACCAACATATATGAAAGCAACAACAATAACGCAGCCACAAAATGCGAATACAAAAGCTCAACATATGATAGGCATACTAACAACGTGTTTTATTTCGCTATACATGTACGTACTTTCAACAATAAAACCGTATTTGGTAACGCATAACGCACTAATGTATGTTATTTACAACACAAATGTGATTAAATATTGGTGTAAACTGTTACGAATGTCCAACAATATGCTTAAATTCCATGATGCAATTGGTAGGATTACCCGGGCTTCCCGTGTAAAAAATCTCCTTAGTTTGCATGGTTTTGCATACGCATGGTTTTACCAAGATATTGGCAATATTGATAATTTGATTGTACAATTCAAAACAAAAATATCAGAATGTTCAATACAAACATTGCAAAACATGATAAATGCTTCCCCAAGATGTGATCTTTACCGGCATATTTGTTCTTTTAGATCCGGAGAAATATCTATGTATAGTATAGATATTTCTCCGCATCTAAGGAAGGTCTTAGCAAGATTTCGGTGTTCAAGTCACAAATTTAATATTGAATGTGGGTAGACACATTGACAAAGAAAATAGGACATGTCATTTCTGTTTTTTGCACAACTGATCCTTAATTGTCGAAACTGGGTATCATGCTTTCTTCCACTGTGCCAGGTACAATCTAGAAAGACAAAATCTTCTATATACTTGGTATAGTGGAGGAAATGACATTCAGCATTTCTATAGTCTTCTGTTAAATACCAATGCTGTCATTATCCGTAAGATTGCAAAATTTGTATCTGTTGTCATGCATATAAAAGACATTTCACTACAATCTGCATAAAAGTAAAATGTTTTATACTTCAATGTGTTTTACATATCAACATGTTTAACAATATTTTTTATCATTTGTTTTGTTTAGGGACATAACGATTTGTTTATATATTTGTATTCGTTGTATGATGTAATATGAGCCAGTGGCCTTTATTTACAGCAATAAGTTTTTCAACTTTTTTTACTAATTGTAAACCCTTGGAATGCTATAAATAGATTTTTGTGTCATCTGCCTTTCGAAACCTTATATATCTGCTTTATTTTGATGAGGAAATATACTCAGAGAAGCAAACAGGTTAGATCAGAGGTCAGTCGCCAGTTTACCTAGCGGCTGTCATGGATCTTACCTGTTCGCATAAGTATAAAGTCGGTTGCAGCACTATAAGGGTTAAGGGTTTAAGTTCCTGAAAAAAGCCCCATGGAGGTATAAATAAAGGTGCTTAACCCTTTCCCATACAATAAAGACATTTGACCACTTTGTTGCAGACGACTTAAGAAAACATTGTTGGAAAAGGAGAAATTGCTCGTAGCGAGCAATTTTTCCTTTTCCCACAATGTTTTCTTCCCTATCAGTAGATTATTTTCCAATTTAATCACATTTTGAAATGTCGTCTGCAAACTCTTTCAATGTGGGACAGTCGAAAATCTATTGTTTGGGCAAGGGTTAAAAGGCAAATGTCCGATGACAAGAAATTACTATTGGACAGAAAATCCAATTACCCACACAGTCTTCAAGGGAAAACATCGTTAATATTCCACAAAGCCCGACTTGACAGAGATAGATTGATGGAAGTGACCTTCTACCACGGTTGCACTTGTCTACATTGTACAGACGATTATTCAAATCATTACGCGAAAAAGGGAAATTGCTTCGATGTGATATACAGGATAAAAATCCCGTTCATATACGTCAGATCTCAATTTGTTTAAACATACTTTCTTGCCCAAAATATACATTGTCATAATTAAGACATTTAGCACAAATCATAATTAGCAAACGGGTCAAGCTACAAGTTCTGAAACTTAGTTACAGCTCTCCCCTTAAGATCTTATTTTAACGATTATGAAAGGAAGGTATAAAACATTCGAACTCAAGATCTACACTTCGTGTATGTGCCTGACCAATACAGATGGATATAAAACTATTCTGGCAAAAGGAGAACTGGCTCATAAAATGCCAATAAGTATGAAAAAACAGCATATGCATTACAACAGAACGTAATTTGAGAGAGCCAAAATGGAGAGAAAACCATTTTCTATCATTCCCCTGTGTATACTTGTCTGCACAATACAAACAAGTATTAGAATAGAGTTGAGGAAAGAGGAATGCTTTTCTCTTTGTTTCCATTTTTGGGAATAGATGAATGTTTTTTCTCTTATTGAAACAGCAGTTTAATTGGTTTCGAATTTCTGTACCGGTAAATTCTGGTCTTTGTTAAAACTAGTTTCGATTAACTGTTGTTTTATCATAAAACTCCTTTTTTGTGAATGAAATGCAATGAAATAGGAAATCTCCGAACAACATAGTGGTTTGGCCACTGAACCTCAAGTAATGGGACATCTCAACGGAAGGTCAATGGTTCTATTCAGTATGACCAATTCGCAGTTTGATGTCTTTATACATCGTTTATGAAACTGGAATTTTCGAAAGAAATAGAATAATGTTATAACAATAAACAAATTATCAACAATAGCAACAGAACTATTCAGTTTGTGCCGCCAAGTGTACATCGGTGAATAGCACATTAAGGGAGATAATTCCAATAAGTTACAAGGGATTTAACAAAGTTGTCTCTCTTCGATAAGTTGTCCATATTTTTTTTCTTTTTTTATATCTTATCAACATTATTTCAATTATGTTGCCATTCCCGACTTATAATCGTGGAGGAAGAACCCATACTCAACTCCCCATAAGGACTGGCCAAACTGGGTAGAACCAACGGCATTCCATAAATCAGTCAAGAGAATATATCTCATGAAAATCCAAATGCCGTCACCGGGATTTGAACCCATGCAGAGAAGGGCCATGTTCTAAGTTCTGTACTATGACCACACTAGGCCATAAGCCAATAGAAGAAACAAACACAAAACGATTTTTTTGGCAATTATTTAGGCTTATCATGATTTATTCATATAAATGTATTTACATTAAATAACAACAAACATGTATTTTAAAAGAATTACATACAAATTATATACAGAGTAGTAACGATTTAAAAGAAAACTACACTATTTACATTAACTGAACATTAAATGTACAATATATATAACATACGTCTTTACAATATTAAATATTACAAATAGTTTTAATTGATGCTTGGAAAACAGAAACACAAATGATGCGAGAAAAGGAAATTTAGCTGAATGTCAACTCATTTAAAACTCCATGAAAATTGATATCACACACAGCCGCATTTTACATATATCATTAATAATAATTTTATTGAATGCAGAAACGAAAACATAAAGGTGATATACAATGGATGATAAAAGCCACAATGACATTTCATTTCGTAAACTCTCTACTTATTACTGGAATTTAATGCAAAACTATAATTACTCGTACACTATTATGAAGAACACACTGTAGTTTTACTATGAGAACTATATATGCTAAAAAATTGGAAAGAGTTTTTTCTTAAAGTTCTCAGCTATAGAGATTAATTGCTAATTATGAACATCAGACACACTATTTCGTTTAAGCTAAGATTTTTATCAACTGGTAACACTAACATAATGTACGTTAGGCGAGAACAGCACATGTGGTGAGTACTGGTAGTGTATCAAGTAAGCAGAATCAATAATTATTTGAACAGCTTTCAAAATTGGTTGAAAACCAAATGAAATGGAACACGACTTGATAACTGTAATGAGCCAATATCACTATTCCAGCAGGAACTAGCGGTATGTAAACAACAAAACGAGTAAGAAATATCGATTAGTATTATTAATTAATTTTATAACAGTAACATGTCTATGAACAATGGAAATAGTATTGAAATTGACATAACAACACACGGCTGCACCATTACACTAGAGGCAATCATGCTAACTATTTCAATCACAAATCATGTATGGAAAGGACCTGTAACGGTATCTCACCCGATTAAATGAACACCAGCATACAGGAAATCAATTGTATACCAAAAGGAAGAAATCATACTAAAGTAAATACATAATCACACCAATACTTGTTGAACGGAAGGACAACGCAAGACTTCAAGCGGGGAATCTAGTCCATGTTTCAAGGAGAGAGACCTCGAGCCTGAAAAGTAGTCCCGGTTTACATTGGAGGCCGTTACAATACTGCAAGCTTAAGAAGTAGTCCGTTATACTTTTTGGGGCTTTAAAAAATCTTGGG
The DNA here is from genome assembly GCA_947846245.1 of Cerastoderma edule. NCBI lineage: Eukaryota > Metazoa > Mollusca > Bivalvia > Cardiida > Cardiidae > Cerastoderma > Cerastoderma edule. Next base: position 47,011,564 of record OX401406.1, read on the forward strand.
TAAAAGAAATAATTAATATTTCCATTTGAGGGTGTTACAAGACCTTGTGCGTGAAAAGTAGTCCATGTTTGAATAAGAGGCCGATACAAGACTGCAACCTTAAGAAGTAGTCCGTTATGCCTTGGAGACTGTTTAAAGACCTCGGGTGTAAGAAGTAGTCCAAGTTTACATTACAGGGTGCTACAAGACCACAAGCTCAAGAAGTAATTCGTTATACCTTGGAGCCGTTACATGACTGCAAACTTAAGAAGTAGTCCGGTATACTTTTGGAGGCTGTTTAAAGAACTCGCGCGTAGGAAATAGTCCATGTCTACATTAGAGTGCGTTATAAGACCTCGAGTGTGAAAAGTAGTCCTCGTTTTCCGAACGCGTAGTTATTGATGTGCGTCACGGATTGGCGGGTGACCCCACTTGTCTCAAGGTCGGAGAGGAGGTTGAGAAACACGTCCTTGTACTCCGTCACTTCCTCGAGGTATTCCTCCCTCATGGCGATACAGATCCATCCACCTAAAATGAAAGGGAACATTTCATTAAGTTTCTCCCAAATTATGCAACTTAACCCTTAAAATGCTGGAACCGACTTCATGCTTGTGCAAACAGGATGGATTTAGGCCACCCGCCAAGTAAATTGGCAGCTGTCCTATGATCTAACCTGCTTGCTACTCTGAGTACCTTTCCTCATCAAATTTAAGCAAATATTTGAGGATTTTAAAAGCAGATGACACAAAAAAACGATTTTTAGAAAATAACCCAGATTTCTAAGGGTTAAAATTACTTGGCAATGTTGTATAGTTCATGCCTTCATTCTTTTCTAAAGGTAACAAACGAAATGTCTCGATTGCTTATAAATCAAAGTGAAAATAAGTGACAAATGTTTCTTCTAGTATTCTCTTTGTGATTGGGTTATCTTAATATTGCTTGCATAAAGATATGCTGCACTCTTATAATGAATTAGATGTAAATGTTTTGTTACATTAGCATTTGAACTTGAATGATGTTCAATTATCCTTCGCATCTAGCCCAAATTGACAATTGAGTATGTGGTCTTTCCCCATCAGAAAGACGAATTTCAAAAAGCATTGAAGAAAAATGAGAAATATATCTTATCACACACAATTTTTCTTTTTGCCAAAATGCTTTATCAATTTATTCACATATCACAAGAGCAGAAATGAAAGGCTTTTAACATGATTACAAAGCTTTTCTAAAGTCACCTATAGGTGGTAAAGAGTTAAATGGCACTGAATGAAAACTATCGGATTTTACAGCACGGCCGATTTTAATTGAAGAAGATACGGGATTCCGTGTTTATAACACGTTTACTACACATACTTACTGAAAATGAATCTTACCTGATTTAACAACACGAACAAATTCGTGCAAGGCCTCGCAGGGAATGTGGCCTTTCCCGAACCCACCCGAACAGCCTATTCCGTTGTACCAACCTGTAACATACGGTAAAACTCGTATCAACGTATAGGATAAAACCACAATACTTTTAAACATACGTTTAAACTTACCAAAGTGGAAAACAAAAGCGTATTTTCATTACTTTTGTTGGGTCAAATATGGACAAGTCACCCTGTGGTATAAACCTAATTGTTATTCAGTCCCCTATCCGTTGTGAATGAATATGTTATAGGGGATAAACCATATTGTAAACCAGTCACCAAACCTTTTGTAAGAAAATGTGTTCAAGACTTGAACCACATTGTAAACCAGCCACCTAATATGTTGTGGTGACGAGAAATCTTTCCTTTTCCCACAATGTTTTCTGCCCTATCAGAAGAATATTTTCGAATTTCATCACATTTTGAAATGTCGTCTGCAAATTCTTTCAATTTGGGACAGTCGAAAAGTTGTTGTTTGGGAAAGGGTTAAATAAGAACAGTAAGCCAGGGATGTATAGCCCTTACATACCGTTGGATACTGGTATTGGGTGTTCCAGGTCCACAAAGTCGTTAATGAAGTGTGTGTACACGCCCCTTTCCTTGGCCCTCTTCAGCATCCCCTCAGAGGGGTCGAGGGCGTCTATATGTCGGAATCCTTGGTTGTAAAGCTGAAGGGAAAACGTGGTTGATAAAGAGTTATAAATATATGTAAAAATGTAATCAACAACATGTATATGTTATGCTGATAAACTTTTGAACACATAAAGTTGATAATAAGAGTTGTAATTAGACCTATGATTGCAGCTTGACTGGTCGTTGTCAGTGTGGGTACAACATCGATGTACCATGAAAGTGAAAAAAATAACGTCAATTAGGAACTTGGACTGACAAAAGATGATATGATGTAAAATCAAAAAATAAAAACCGGGGGGGGGGCAAAAAGAAAATAAGAAAAAGAGGAAAAGAAGCATGAATCTCAGTTAGAAAATGAATTATTCATCTATTCCGTTTTCTAAAGCCATCCAGTACAATCGTTGCTTCTGCATTATCACTTATTCATGAAAAAAAAGACGCTTCTTTTTGTGTGCCACTAATTGGTGTCTTAAATTGGGGATAAAAAGAATGCTAATGATAAAATATTTATGAATAAATAGTAAGATTGGATTAAGCTTTTTCCCTAAGAATACCTCATTTTCGCCAATGTTGCAGAATATTTTAGAAACCGATGTGACAAAAAGAGAAATTGCTTGTAACAAGCGATACCTCCTTTCGTCATAAAGGCTAAGCCTTTATAGTGCTGGAACCGACTTCATGCTTATGCAAACAGGTCAGATCCAGGCCAGTCGCCAAGTAAATTGGCGACTGGTCTATGATCTTACCTATTTGCTACTCTGCGTATCTTTATTCATCAAAATTAAGCAGGCATTCAATATTTTGGAGAGCAGATAACACTTAAAACTTTATTTAGAAAATTACCAAGAATTCTAAGGCTTAAAGAAAAGACGATTCTATTTTAGACTTTTTCTTTTCCTTTAACCCATCACCAAACAATAACGCCATTTAAACACATTGTTGCAGACGACTCTGGAAAGCATTGTGGGAAAAGGAGAAATTGCTCGTTACGAGCTATTTCTCTTTTTCCCACAATGTTTTCTGCCCTATCAAAAGATTGTTTTTCAATTTCATCACATTGTGAAATGTCGTCTGCAAACTCTTTTTCAGTTTGTGAATGTCGAAAATTTGGTGTTTGATAATGGGTAAGAACAATTACTTATACTTTTACAGAGGAATTGTCATGAACAAAGCTGGGTGGGCCAAGAGTGAAGTCTCGATCTCCGTACACACAAGAGTCATCAAACAACCTAACCACCATTCATTAATCCCGATTTACCATGCCACTATTTATAAATTTCGATTCAGGAAACAAAACCATGATTGATCAGTTTAAGACGCTAAAAGTTGTTTTGCAATCAATGCAAACTTAACAGGTTTCAACTGGACTGATGCACACGTTTTGATTATCAGATGTAATACCCATTTAATCTTTGTAAAATGGGATGGGGGGCGGGATTAAGGGCGATATTTAATACGGCGCACAAACGGACTGTACTACTAGAACATTGAGTATTGGTTATGAATCAAAAAAGCAGAATCGAGAGTCACTAAATAATTGGTAAGAATATAGCTTTTGGATCGTTGTAAAACAATTAAGTCTGAAAATAAAAACTAACTAAACTTGAAAAAGCCATAGCCTGGGGACTGGCCCGTGCGCATACCCCTAGTGCCATTCACTCACCTCGGCACCCAGTCTGCCAGTTCCGGCTGCAACGTCTAAAACATGCGCATGCGCTCTCTCCGTTTCCGTGAATCGGTCTGCAATGGCGTGAGCGCACGCTTCCGGTCCTGAATAACGGTCCTGACTCAAATGCTGTTGAATAGACAGAAATGTTGATGTTAATCCCCTTATGTTAGTCACTTTTATAAAGAATGTTTAAACATTGTCATATCCCTTAAGGGAAACCCTCGCATCGATAGATACGATGGTTTAGTCTGAAATTTAACCTTGTCGACAGGTTGGATAAAGAAGTGTCAATTGGCTGCTGGTCTTTGATCTAACCTCGTCAAAATTAAGCTGATGTTATTGTTTTGGAAAGCAGATGACACAAAAATCTATTTTCAGACAATTATTGAATATTCTTAGGGTTAAATCGTTTCTTTATATTGTTTTCATCCGTATCAATAGTTCTCAATTACTTTTCTTCAACGATGAAAATCCCGTAAAACATTATCAATTAAAAAAAATGTTTTCCAATGATAATTTACAATCAAGTCTCATTCGTCAATATACAACTGTCGCCTGCAAATCGCAATTAGATCGTTTTGTCATATTATTTCTCCTCGTATCAGTATCGCTCATTTACTTTTCTTCAACGATGAAAATATCGTAAGAAAAAATTATATCCTGATAACTAACAATAACATCTTGTTCGTCAATATAAACAACTGTTGCCTTTCGATTCCGTTTTTCATATCATCATTTGTATTATCATTTCGTCTCGTACCAATATTTCTCACTTACTTTTCTTCAACGATTAAAATCTCATGCGTCATTTCAATAAGAGATCAATATTTTCTGCTCACAATTCACAATCAAATCTCAGTCATCAATATGAACAACTATCATCGCTCGATTCCGTTTTCATATTAATCATTCATCATATTATTTCTTCTCGTTTAAATGTTTCGCACTTACTTTTCTACAACGATTAAAATCTCGTGAGTCATTTCAAGTAGAGCAATATTTCCTGCTGATAATTCACAATCGGATCTCATTCTTCAATACAAACATTTGTCGCCTGTCCATTCCGCTTTTCATACTAAGACTTTGTCTCATTATTTTTTCTCGTATTTTTACTGCTCATTTTTTTTCTTTAACGATGAACATTTCGTATTTTATAATTAATTAACAACCAATGTCCTCTACTGATTATTTACAATCGAATCTCACTCATCAAAATATAAACAGCTGTAGCCTGTCCATTCCGCTTTTCATACTAAGAACTTGTCTCATTATTTTTTTCTCGTTTCTTTACTGCTCATTTACTTTTCCTTAACGATAAAAATTTTCGTATTTCATAATTAATTAACAAACAATGTCCTCTACTGATTATTTACAATCGAATCTAAATCATCGATATATAAACAGCTGTAGCCTGTTGATTCTGTTTTTCATACTAAGAACTTGTTATATTAATTCTTTTTGTATCAATATTTCTCTATCACTCTTCAGCGATTGAAAAAAGCTCGTTTGCCATTTTTTTAGAAAGCATTATTTTCTGTTATAATTCACATTAAAATCTCAGTCATCAGTATAAATAAATGTCGCCTGCTGATTTCGTTTTTCGTAAGTAATAACAAATCCTCGCGCATAGTTCGAAAATAAATTATCTCCTTCATTCAGTTGAAGGAGATAATGTGTTTTTGAACTACGAACGACGGAATCTTTGCCGCTGTTTGCTTCATAATATCTTGTATTATCTAATTACCACGTCATAGTCAGCCTGTTCCGCCCATTTGTCGTAATACTGCGCGATTTCGGCTTTCGTCTTGCCTCCTTTAAAAACTTCGAAATTCGCCTTATATGCCGCGGCTGTTTCTTGATCGAGCGATTCAATGTAAACCTGGTGGTCAAACTGAGACATAACTTTAACCTTTTACAAAACTGTTCTCAGTTAAATGAAATAAATAAAGTAAACTATATTCACAGACGAAACTAAAATCAACGATAAATTAAAACTACAATTGTGCAATTCTGCCGTTAGACGTCTTTTTACAAGTAAGAAGAGCGGGCGCTTTGAACACTCTGTCGAAATCTCGCGATTTATATAGTCGAGTACACGGGGTGGATGATGTATTCGATAAACTGGACAGAATGAGCAAGCCTTTAGAGTGAGGGTTGATACACAAGTATAAGATGTGTTACATTTAGTGTATCCTTAAGTAGCAATAAAGCAATCGGAATTTAAGAAGTTAATTAAGATCACTATCTAGAGTTTTCATAGTTCTGCTTAATTAGGATTTTAAAAAAAGTATGGGTATGTCAATTACAATATGACAATGCATGCCGTAAAGGACGAGATATCTAGAGTATATCCGACGCCGTCGTCTTGAATTATTCTGTAAATCGTACGCTGTATGAATTATCTCACGGAGATAGAACATAGGGCCTGTCGACAGTTTCTTCTTGTATTAATAACTTTTTTTTTCAACATTGGCTGTACATGCAAAACAATCTTGGATTTCACAAAGTTGACAAAAGAAGTGAAGCAAGAAGTATGAAAAACATGATTAGTATTACAACACGTATCAATACGTATTTACCATGTGTAGCCTATTCTTCACCTTCTTTCTTTTTATTTAATTTGTGTGTGTGCTTTTTCCCCTCTTTTCTTTGTATTTGTTTATGATCATGTATGTCTATTGCAAACCCATCATTCTGTCCGGAAACCTAAAACCAGTCAAAACATAGGACCTGTCGACAGTCTGTACTTTCAATAACTAATTCTATTCAATATTAACTGTGTATTTCAAACACGTTTTCACTTTATTGATGTTGCGTTCCATTCGCGCATTTTCAAATATCAGAATCAACAAGGTATTCGCGTTTTTTCCTCAATGAAGCTATGTGAATATCGACAAAAGGCTTTCATAAGAATGGACATATTTCGTCGATTTGATGAAAGAACAAACATGATTAGACCAAGAACAAAACCTAGACGAACGCATGTATCCTCTGCTAATCGGTTTGGTATATTGAAAGTCACATACGAGTTATTCAAATGATTTGTCCACAACATAACAAAATGCATTCTAATAGGTAAAGTACCGTAAAATATTGTTTACGTCCCAATACACGGCATTTTAAATGTTGATCAATGTCGGAGAGACAAATATCACAAAACTGTCATAAAACTTGACAAACAGTAGCAACGTCGAGGAGTAAATACAATTTCCCTCATTCACAAAAAAGCAGCGTCCTTTCCACTATGCAAAATTCATTTATGTCTTGGTTACCGACCATAACACCACCATTAGCCATGCAACAATGTTGGCTTGTACATGTTTATAGTCTTTGTCAAATTTAAACGGAGAACTTTTTCTTTTAATCGTCTTTTAGGTCAACATTGACGTTCTACATGTACGAAACAACAGCCTGTTGAATTGTATTCTGAATGAATCGTTGTATTTGTTAAAACCTCATCAACAGGTTTGTGGAAACTAGTATTTATAAGCGTGGAGAAATGTTTTACCCATTTCCTGCATGAGCGGACATTTTGACTAGTAATTAATAAAACAAATGGCGGACGACAGAAATAGCATTGAAAACACACATTTTTCCTTAGTAATGATGGGTAGAAATCAAAACACTAGAAGGATATTTTGCTTATTAATGTTTTTAAAGTATTCTGCAGTAAGTACGACAAAGCGAGGTATCATAGAACAAGGTGCTGTTCAAACTGGTGTACTGCTGCATGTAGCGATTATTTCATCCATTTGCTAGAAGCCATTGTGACAAAGCCACCCAATGTTATCCTTAATTGACCAAGAATTGTAACGTGCTTGAGAGGACTACCTCACGGATTGGGATTTTAACTTAACTTTAAATGTAGCGGTTACGTGACTGGTGTCGGTATAACTAGCAGTTCATTGTTGAGGACTGTACAATACCCACAATGTGTGATAAGGCCATGTGTGGGCTACATGAAAAAGACACCCAGTAAATTGTTGATCATGAAATAGAAATACTTTCGCTGTAACTGACGTGTTTTCTAATACACCAACACTTGTGCCAAACTCAGATTTAGTTACTTTTTATATTACTTTAGCTTGTTCAATAAACACCTGTATATTTTATGCCTACGTGTATATGGATTTAAACGAAATGCCTGTTCTAGTTTGCAGGATGCATGGCGTAAATTGGAACATGTTTCAATACAAGAAATCGGTACACGAGAATGCATGAGATCCCTAACGTCCCACTAAAACTATTTAATTCATTACACTCCTCTAGTTGGGCATATAAGTGCCTACTTTTGGAGTAAACTCATGTGTCATTTTGTAAAATTGCAAACAAAAATGCCCCATTCAGGGATGTCGATGTCTTATTTTGATTTGCTTGTCTGATAATGTTGAATTTTTTTTCTGCACTCGTCCGTATAATGGTTAAATATTCAATTTCAGTAAACAATCTCTTGTCCGTTGAGGCTGTTGGACAAACGGATAATTGATTTTGTCACCCCTGCTCTTTGACTGGAATCACTTTCAGTTTCTAGAGGTGAAGCACTGGACATTAAAAAACCGAAACCTCGTAGTTCGAACATTTAAAAGAATATATGTATATCTATTTCATGTTTTATAAAGTCAAAAGTTGGTAAACGGGGCTTCTGGTAAAACATTTTACGTGGGACTCAGTGAATGTTTTTCCCGTATCCAGAAAGCTAACCATTGTAGATTAAACATCAAATCTGGCCGGTTCAATCCACCCGGGTCCAGTTACCTCTGCTTGCAACCGCTTCAACAGGATCCATAAACACAAAACAAAAGGCCCGGTCGGAGGGTCGCTATTATACAATAGTCAATTACAGAAGGGGTCCGGTAATAAATCGTAATGGTTGGTCAAAATTATGTGTTCATATTACAACCACATCTTTTAAATCGCAAACAGATAATGTTTCTATTTCGAAGATGCGTTTAAGTTTAATGTATCCTTTATAAAGTATCAGATATTCTTTATAATTGCTGGATGTGGCTAGAGTTGGAATTATTATAATTGAATAAATATAAAAATAATATATATAGATTAAGAAAAGCTGTTACAATTCCTGATGGGTTTTATAGTACATGTGTATATGACACACGTGTCGCCTTCTTTTGGTTTCAGTTTGAACTCAGCCGAAGATATCCGAAGTGCGTAAACAAAACCAAAATAATTTAAAGGTCGTAGCTAATTTGGTGTACCGTAAACATAGGTCGTATGGAACAAAATGTATGACACAGACACATGCTTGAACTTTTAATAAGTTTTGATTAAGCCTGGTACATATGGTAAAAAATTGTTAAACTGGAGCCTTTTGAGTGGTAAACATCTGATACTTTGCAACTTTCCTTATTTGTCCTTAATTAAACAGACCCAGAGTAGGCCTCATTTATCTAACCCGATCTAGTCCCATATACTGACATTTCAAACTATAAAATCTCAATAACAATAACAAACCGACTTTTTAATCGGGCAGACGATCCGTTATCACACCGGATATAGTCATAGTTAGCAAGGCGGTTGCTTTCTACAAACAGGAAGTGTCATTAAGTCAGGCTCGCATAAACGTTTGGTAAATCTAAAATTAGACATAGATATGTTCATAAGTTCGGTTATCACACCCACCTTGCGACATGATAGCTTTACTAAGAGAGACAGAAACATACTCGGTCTGGGTTTATATAGTTTTCGTTATCTCGAAACTACAGTGACATCTGGTGAACGCGGGGGAATTGAAAAGTACGATATAGTTACGCCGTGTAGTAAAGTAAATATAGGGAATATCCAATTTTCAAAGCTCAAAAAGTTTAAGCGGGCTAATCAACAAATGTTTTGAGTTTTTCAGTTTTCAGCATTTATTTTCTAAGTAATGAATCCGTTCGTATACTATCACTCGTATTATTCTCTCAAAAATGTAATCCAGTGCCACATTCTTGTATCTTTGGTTAATTTGCTTGTATAAAAAGACAAAGACATCGAGGGTTATTTTTCTTGCGCATTGTGACGTTGGCAGCTAAAGAGTGAACTTACTTGTAGAGGACTACACTGTCAATGAAGAACTTACTTTGTTTGTGTAACACTATGAACAACAGAGTTTCTTTGGTTGTGCAAGGCGACAGTGGCATCAAAAGATTTAAGATACGTGTTTGCCGAAAAATGGTTGAGAGAGTTCAAAAGGCGACATGTTGTTCTGCCCATCGCTACTTTCCCTTCATGAAAGCCCATATAAAGCTGCAACACCGCCTGCAGATGTTTTCAATACCTTCCCCGATATCATACATTTGATACATAGAGTATTGCAGGCCCACAAGGTTGGGGCCCAAGCTGATTTACGGCTACCGACTCAATTCAAAATCCAAATCAATTGATGTAGCTCGGGTCCTTGTTACTTGTATTAGCCAAGCTGTTACTGTGTTATGGAATGGAATATCTACGGCTGGATCATTCGAACTCGGACTTTTGTTGAAAAATTGTTCTAGGATTTCCTTCGGTACCATCTACCTTATCTCTGTAAGAGTGGCGTTTCTTAAGCTTGATATGAAGACAGATCATATTCATAACGTGCCCTTTGTACTTGTTCATGTGTTCAGACAGCCTTTGGTTTTCTCTTCTGTGACACCAGAGTCCTCTCTCCACTACCAACGATCACGGTTCCACCAAAGACAGTGTCGTCTGTAATGAATGCGTCAGAGCATAAAACGTGTCTGTCTTTGGTGACCTTGAGCTCCTCTGTTACTTAAGTGAGCGGATGTTGAATTAGTGGGTGACAGTTATGCAGTGGTAGAGTGTCGGCCTCTAGTACCAAATGTCCCGGGTTCGAAACCTGTTAGACAAGGTGAAAATTACCGGTAATAACCCACGAATCGGCGAGAGTACTTGTGTAGTATCCAGACAGCAGACAACAGTTTTGGTACATGTACCAATCCGTGACGAAAAGTCATGTTAATGTTTACTTCTTTAGTAGCTCATTCTTCATCAACTCTTTCGTTGGTTGGTGTCATTCTCCTCTTTTCTCCCTTTGTCATAAGCGGGGCTCTCGAAACAACTGCATGGCTTTACATTGGTTGTCCATACACAGAGAGGACAGGATTCTCGTTGACATTGCAGCGGAAACGGTCTTCTTACTTTTGCTTGTTGCAAACAGCTGTCCTTGACATTGCGAGTTTGAACTTCATACTTGATCACGTGATAAGGCACTTTAGGTCAACTGGTATCCATCTTCCCACATGAACTACCTTTGTAGTCGATGAAGGCTCTTGTTGAGGTTGGCGAATCCATAATATAGTGACCAGATATCGTTTAGTTTCTATCTTGTCTTGACCATTATGTTAAAAATCGCCGAAAAGAAAATTACATAAAAAATAGTACAGCTTGTAGCTATTTCTACCCCATTGCTTTGCCATGACGATATATTGGCTGACAGCGCATCTTAGATTTTGAAAAGAAATGATGCCTCAATAGTTTCGCAAACTCATAAACATAATACATGCCATTCGTCAGAACAATGTAAACAATTTTGTGTGCGACAGGCCTTACAACAAAACTGAGATCTCTTTCGATGATTTGGCTTCTTTGATGAGCTGTGTATAAATCATTGGCGATCTCTTACCATACAAAAACGTTCGGTATTGTACTATTAAGTACTAAAGCGTCGGTTTACTCGTTTGCCAGCATATATCGTACGCTGTTTTACCAGGTCCCCTTCCTGTACATTCAGTGGTAAAATAGGCCGGCACTGTTTTAACTGTTTTCCACCGATATGAAGCATCCTTATACCAGATGTCTGGTTACTATCCCCTTCTCAATACCACCATCAGAAGTTTGTAATGGCTTTTAACCCTTTACCAAACGCCAACTTTTCGAGAACTCGGCTCTTCGTAAAAGGTTAAACTATATAAGATACGGAATAAAATATATGCTTTGTGCAATATTGCACTCTGGGAGTATATCGAGCCAAATCAAATGAACGGAAAAACATCGAACGTTTTAATTGTTTACCAAACAATTACGGCATTTGACCAGTTTGTTGCATACGACTCTGAAAAACATTGTGGGAAAAGGAGAAATTGCTCTTAACGAGTTATTACTCCTTTTTCCACAATGTTTTCTGCCCAATCAGAATATTGTTTTCCAGTTTCACATTTTGAAATCTCCTCTGCAAACTCTTTTAATTTGGTACAGTCGATAATTTGGGGTTTGGTAAAGGGACATCAAACCTCACCACTTAGCAATAGGATAAATTGCCCATACTGAGCAGATTATCCTCATGGTCCAATAGTTTCCATCCATTGTCATAAAGGAAAAGGTTTGTTCATGCTATTTTTTGTCATCTGCAATTGCTTTCAATCTGGAGTTATCATATATGGGAAAAGGTGTTCTGAAGCAAGGGTATCTGCTTCTGTTTTGTATCTCAATCGAGTATAGACTATCATTTGCACGCAGAATGCATAATTATATGCTATGTTTGGGACAGAAACATATTTACTGTTATTTTTATTCATGTTGTGGTGCTCAACACAGAAGTACATATAGTAAGCAGGAATTTCCGTCAATGACCCTCAAACCCCGGATATGACCCCAAAAGATCAATATTTTTTTTTGATAATTCCATATATATGGGGTCAAATGTCCCCTAAATCAGCATAAATTAAGGGGTCAAGGGAAAACCATATACAGAAATTTCTTAAGAAATTGCCATATAAGATCAGATTCTCCTTCTGTTAGCACTTTTTCCAAACCCTTTACCAAACGCCAAATTTTCAACTGTCCCAAATTGAAAGAGTTTGCAGACGACAATTCAAAAAGTGATGAAAATGAAAAATAATCTTTTGTTAGGGCCAATGGTTTCTCATTGTGGGAAATGGAAAAATTGCTCGTTAAAAGCAATTTATCCTTTTCCCACAATGTTTTCTAGCGTTGTCTACAACAAACTTGTCAAACAACAAACTACTCATCAAGTTGTTCCATCAACTTCATGAAAGTTTTCTGCCTCTGAATGCAAGTTTATTTTCATCCAACATTATTCTAATTTTGATGTCAATTAGCTATTGATGTCTTGTTACTTAGGTAATCAGTCTAATTGCAGATTACTGCTAAAAGGGCTAGTATTTACCCCTTCCTCTTTAAAATAAAACTTTACCTCATCTCCAGCAGACTGTAAGAGCACCTGTGACAAACAAAATTGCTCCTTACTTGCTCCTTTTGTCAAAATGGTTTCTACAAATTAACATTAGGACTGTGCTTTATGACCTTGCTATTTCGAACTCTTCAGTTTTCATCTGGACCAGTCTCATGTATCAATAAGGGCAAATCAAATCAAGATTGCAAAGATTACAGTGTTTCTATACTGCTATATCAGAAAAGGCAAAAACCAGAATTTCAAAAATATTTCAGCTAACTCTTTTAATGAGTACAATGACTACACAATAATGTTGGCATGAGTTCACATCAAAAATAAATATAAAGCACTTTTAACCAAGGGAAATTTCGTGAGACATGTGATATGTCATGTAAAAGCCATTGTTAGCTCTTTATAAAATACTTTTCCAGGAAAATTTACTTATTTGTCTCACATCTTCATTTCTACCACCCCAATATCTTCTATCATGCCATTTAAAAGTTTTGGGTTTTCAAGTGAACTTTCCACCTATGTCAATATTTATTATGGCACTCTTTCTTGAAAGTTTTTCAAATAAGGAACGAACAAATAAACGAAGATTCAAGTCTTTTTTCAAACAAAGACAAGTTTCAATGCCTTAATGACAGACAATAGTTATAAACATGGTGGAAAAATAACAAAATCCTCTTCACAAGCTTAACTTGGCAGTCTTTGATGAATCATTTCTATCCCTTTAACATTTGTTTAAAAAAATCTTTGTATGTATTGGTAAATAACCATCTTCTCATACAAGGAGAACAGTTTAGGCAACTGACTATTATTACTCATTCGACAAGTTCAGTTTTTTAGTTAGCTGTTCAATATCAAGAGTTTTAGCATCCTTCTTGCCCTTCGTCTTAGCAGCATCTATGTCTATATCACATATTTTGCTGACATCTTGAACCTGAGTGGAGTTATTACTAGTATTTATTTGGTTTTCATTTTTCTCTGCTGGACTTCCCTCCTCAGTAGCTCTTTGGCCCGAGAATGTGTCTTTCTGATTGGCTGGCTTGTCAGTGGGCGTGTTCAGACTGGTCTCAATGTCTTGTAATGCATCATTTTGATTGGTTACTGGACTTGACAGTGATTTCTGATTGGTTGGCTGATCGGAGGGTGTGGCCTCCTTAATGGTTCCCTTGTTCACGGGAGACAGTTTGGCTTGTGCAGTGTCAATGACGTCATTGTCAATTGTAGAACACGAGTCTTTAAGAAGTTTCACAGAATCTTTCATAGACGCCATATGAAACAGTTTACAAAAGTTGTAGTCCAAAGGCACGGCAAGACCATTCCTCAGTACAGGCCGAATGACAAACTTAAAGTGATGGACCGTCTCATCCCTCTCATAGTCCGGAATCTCAAACCATGTTACTTTGAAGTAGGGCTCTGTGACATGGCCTAGCAGCTTTGCCACTCCAGAGTCTATTTTTATCTGGTAGACGCGATAGTGGTCTATCATTTCGGGACAACTGACCTTCCAATGTATCAGGAAGCAGTCTAGACTTGTAATGAGTCTGTAGAGAATTTCACAGAGACGTCCACCATGGACTGGTCGCAGTTCCTTCAGCGTATGTGAGGTGACACGCATCTTGTCCAGTGTCTCATATGAGACCTTCACAGGATTTCCAGCATTGTCCACTAATTAATGTAAAAAAAATAGCAAATAAATTCTTAAGCTAATTAATTCTTTACTCAATATGAACACAAATGTATCAGAATGTTCTATTACAAACAGCATCTAGAGTGGCTTTGATCAAGCCTTAACCTTAATTTGCAATCAATATAAAACAAACAATGTTAATAAAATAAAGAAATAATAAGGAAGTCTATAACTATAAAATTGAAGAGAAGATACATAAATTCACACTCAGAGTGACACTTAACTAATCCTAAATTTTCTAAAATTGTATTGCTCCGTATTGAACAATATCACTTTGAAAGCCATTGATATATCCATCACACTCAACACAATAAGTTGTCGAGGAAATTGATGAGAGTAGAGAGTTGGTCTTAGGATACACATGTTGAGGGGCTCAACTTTGCACAAATTTTCAATAATCTAAGCACTGACGTAAGCACTGGTACCTCATCCAGCAGAATCAAGTCTGATTGTGATACAAGTTGTACTTTTGGTTTACTGTCAGCATTTTTTTTTAGCTTTCTTTTAGACTGTATAAAGTTGATTTGCAAGAAAGTATTTCAAAACAAGATCCAATGTGTTGCACTTAACCCTTTACCAAACGGCAAATTTTTGACTGTCCCAAATTGAAAGTGTTTGCAGACTGCATTTCAAAATGTGATGAAATTGGAAAATAAACTTCTGATACGGCAGAAAACATTGTGGGAAAAGGAAAAATTGCTCGTTACGAGCAATTTCTCCTTTTCTCACAATGTTTTCTTAAGTCGTCTGAAGCAAAGTGGTCAAATGTCGTTATTGTTTGGAAAGAAATTAAAGGCCCATGAACATATGTCTAAAAAGTTTGTAGGAGAGGGCCCATTGCCTTAGTTGTTACAATTTTGGACAAATTCCTTTTCAATGAAAATAAAAAGCTTGATGGGACTATGTATTGGTCTCCTCTGTGCCACTTTGAACCCCCTATGTGTGACTTTTTAATAGCAACAAACTTTGGCCTAGCGAAGTCAAAATATGATAATAACTGGGCTTAGATGCTCCATAAAACACATTTTGAATGATTTCAAATTTCAAATAGAAATCTACATTTTGGAGACTGAATGTGTCCGCATGGATATATTTGATGTCCGAAATGGTATCGAGGCAGTATAATTCCCTAAAAAGGTATGATTTAGCTTGAAAGTGGTGAAGCAATGTGGATTCTTGGTTAAAAAATAAAGATTCCATAATCGAATCATCATCTACATTGAATAAGCGATAAGAATGTGTAGGCTTTCCCCACAAATTGTAATATTGATATAAATTCAGAATATTTGTTGTTTTCCTTTATTCATACTCTGTAGTATTATAGGAAATCAATATTGAAACTTGAGACTCCTCCTCTTGGTCAAAATAATTGTGTTATTCTGACATTTGAAGCTCATAAATTCAGTGTGTATCCAATCCCGGTTTTTAGTTGTATTACAGTGTTTATTTGGATTTGAAGTGCCTATCATTTTTTGGAAAAATAATAAATGGCCAAATGTCATTCAATATTATGTATTGAATTATTTCCTTGTATCTTAGTGTGCAAAAACAGAGCTTCATCAAGTAAAA
Organism: Cerastoderma edule; assembly: GCA_947846245.1. Classification (NCBI taxonomy): domain Eukaryota; kingdom Metazoa; phylum Mollusca; class Bivalvia; order Cardiida; family Cardiidae; genus Cerastoderma; species Cerastoderma edule. The sequence continues at coordinate 47,027,655 of OX401406.1, forward strand.
GTTGGGTTGGAATTTCTATAACACCAGATTGCATTGTCTTGTGGATAAATTTATATTCAAACTTAAAAATAAACTAACCACCCCAGTCTACTAGACTGGTATTCTGCTCAGGGTCCTGCGGAGAATCTGAGTTAAAGTTGTTTTTCAACACATCTAACAGTGGGTATGATGTTGATGTATCAGCTTCTGCCGATACAAATTCAGCACTAGGGAAAGTCTCTGGTAATCCATCGGATGGAATAATCTGAAACAAATAAAGATAATTTCTGCAGCTTCTCTGGATTATGAAGGATAAAGGGCAGGCTAAGTCAGAAAAAGATTTGGAATGAATGAATGAATGATGTTTTAAGGCACATCGACAGCTAAGGTCATTTAGCGCGCATTATAGAAAAAGATTTGGAAATGATTAAAATGAGTTTTTACACATTTCAGTTTAGAATCAATGAGAATATGAAATTGCTGTATGCAAAATCTTTTTTTTTGTATGTCACAAGTATTACAATTTGTCCAAGTCTTTCAATTTATTCAACCCTTTCCCAAACGCCAAATTTTTGACTGTCCTGAATTGAATGAGTTTGCAGACGCCATTTCAAAATGTGATGAAATTGAAAAAACAATCTTCTGATAGGGCAGAAAACATTGTGGGGAAAGGAGAAATTGCTCCTTTAGAGCAATTTCTTCTTTTCCCCAATTTCTCCTTTTCCCACGTTTTCCTGATTTGTCTTCAACAAACTGATCAAACCTCATTGTTGTTTGATCATGGGAGTGAGGCTTTGCGGGGATTCACCAGTGAAAGACCTATATAGTGTCTTTCCGGAGAACACTACCAGTAAACCAATGGATCTGGTATAGATCGAACCAAGAACTCCTCTGAGTACAAGTTCACCACCTTACCCACTGGGACAAATCAAACCCCCACATGTATTATTAAAGAAATGTTTCCACCGTATTTCCATTATTATTCGTAAACCAACTAGAGAAAGGTTTATGCATCTTGAACTTAATTTATGCTTCAAATAAAGTATTCAACCATAAATACCTGCTGTACTTATTTCTATCAGATCGTTTATAACAAAAGACGATTCAGATTTGCTATCATTTCAATAAAAATAAATTAATACAGACATCACAAGGGTTCATTACAAGACTGTACTAAGTCATTCACAAATGTGAAGCACTTACTTTAGTATTGCACTAAACCCTCGAGGAGAGTTGAATATTATACAGTTATTTTCTGAACAAATAGTTAGTCACATAACTCTGAATTGATTTAATTCCAATCAACCCTTTCCCAAACAATCACGACATTTGACCTCTTTGTTGCAGGCGACTTTAGAAAACATTATGGGAAAAAGGAGAAATTGCTAGTAACGAGCAATTTTTCCTTTTCCCACAATGTTTTCTGCCCTATCAGAAGATTATTTTTCAATTTCATCACCTTTTGAAATGTCGTCTGCAAACTCTTTCAATTTTGGGACAGTCGAAAACGTGTTGTTTGGGAAAGGGTTAAGTGAAGTAATGTCACATACCTTGATTTCTCCTAATAAAGCTATGCAGGTCTTTGGTTGTGGGTCTGTGGTTGTGAGACAAGCTTTCACCAACGTCAGTTTACAGAACTTTAAATAAAGGTTGTATACAGGAAACCATCTAAAAAGACAAACATACAAGGAATACTATTTTCATGACTGAGCATTGTTTGTTAAACACTTTGAAAGCTCTCAACTTTATAAAAAAGACTTGTAAGTACTATTAAGAATTGTGTGAATGTCTCAATGTAAATTTGGGCTGATGTTTATGTCAGATATACTCCATCTCAGCCACTAACACATATATTCTCTTATTCAAGTACATAATCCATAGATAACAAAGTCTAAACCAATGATCAAAGCCTCAAATGACGAAAAATGATGCAATTCACATTTCTATCATAATGGCTTTAGAATATGCCCTGTTTCAAAGGCTTTAACCCTTTCGGCACCACAGGTGGCTTGCGTCGACATGCTGGTAGACCGCCACAGGCGACTTGCGTCGACAAAATATAGTAGTGTATTTCTATCAAATGCTTCCAAGTAGCTACCTTTTCGATCACCGTATAATTTCCCATTCTGAATTTAGACACATTAAAGATGGGAAATCCGAAGAAAATTCGACAATTGGTCAATTCTTCTTCTTGCAAGGTCAAGTTTAATGCGCACAAATTGGTGATGTAATTTTTGTAAATTTTCGTCTTCCAAATTGGCGTCGCATGAAAAAAGGAAACTCTACTCACAAGAAGAGACCATTAATATTCTTATGCAAAAAAGTGACAGCGATATGAAAGGGTTGAGTTCCGATGAAAATGATGTTGATGAGGACAATGATTATGACATAAATGATGAAATCAACCTTCAAAATGGAGAAAATCGATCAGATTCAGGTTTGATTATACATGTACTTGACCTAGATATTTTCCCATTATCCACATCTGCTCATCATATTTTGTGATGTTTTCCTTCGTTTCATCATTGTATCGTTAAATTTTAACATTGTTCATGTAATCTATCAATTATATAATAATCCTATGATTATGACATGAAGCGCACAGGTGATATATTGTATAAACCTGGGCATTACATCAGACATGTGAAAGTGAAAGTTGGGGCTTTTCGAATTGTCTGTTGTAGGAATATGTCAATATCAGTTACTTTGAGGGATTTAATTAAAAGCTATTGGCCTTAGCAGTTAACTGTTCAAAGTTATATTTTTGTTTAAAGTAATGACAGTCATATAGCATCTAGTTGGTGTCAATTTCTTAAATTATCGTGCTTAAAATAATTGATGCAACCTACATTTTATAAAAAAAAACAATTATTTTTATGCAAATTACCATTTGACTTATTTTTATCACTTGTATAATGAGAAATTAATAATACAACCAAGCATACAATATACCAATCATGTTGAAAATTTCAAGTCATTATCTTCATTACTTTTCAAGTTATGAGTATTCTAGTTCGCCTCGTATCAAGTTTGATAAATTTCCAAAATATATATGGCGCTGGAGCGTTCAATTGTAAAAATATTTGGCGCCGAAACGTTTAACCCTTAGAATGCTGGGTTATTTTCAATAAATGTCTGCTATCAGAAACCATAAATATCTGCTTAATTTTGTTGAGGAAGGATACTCAGAATAGCAAATAGGTTAGATCCCAGGCCAGTTGCCAATTTGCTTGGCGGCTGGCCTGGATATAACCTGTTTGCATAAGCATGAAGTTGGTTCCAACACTATAAGGGTTAAGTTAATCATTTTCATTAAAGAGATAAATAGTTCCACAAAGAAGGTATACTTCCCTTGCTAACCTCTTTATTACCTCTCAAAACCTCTTATCAAGGGTTTTCATTAGGTAGATCTGTTTGTGATGACTCACATAAGAACAAGAAGGCCTACTTTTATAAGGGCTTCACATCCCATCAACATCATTCATATTATTCATTATTATAAATGTATGTATTAATATCAATATTAATATTGGGACGACTGACTTATACACATAGGGGAAGACCCCAAACAAAACTGCCTGCAAGGCTGGTCAAGTCAGTTGGGAGACTTTACAATAGACATCCAACTGCTGTTTCCAGGATTTGAACCCATGAAGAGTTGATAATTCTTTCTAAAATAGACCATTTTGATACAATCTCTTATTCAAATTCTTCAGAATCGTTTTTAATATCTCCAAAACAATACCTTGTTTTCCACCTGTTACTGGTCTGGGACGGACTACTTGACTGTGAAAGAATCTTTGGTAGATCAGTATGGTTCAATGGACGCACAAACATCGTGGCTGTATCCCTGCCGTAAGTGGGCAATGGTTTGTCCCCATCAGGAAACGGAACGAGAACCAGTACAATAGACTGGTCATCGTGCTGCAGGTGTAACTCTAGAAATATGTCACAGTCTGGGTCCTGTAATATCTTGTAGGTCACAGACACATAGACTGATGTGTACTGCTTCAAATCCACATCAAGTGAGAATAACCTGAAAACAGGAAAACCAACAATAACTGGTTAGTAATGTTAAAGTTTTAATAGAAATCATAGGAAAGGGATGAAATATGGAAAATTGCTTGAATTATTGATATATATACATAATAGAGGTTTTAATTGAGTTAGTCACATTGTGATTCCAAGCTCATAATAATTGGGGAAGACCCAAAACTTGACTGCCCAGAAGGGCTAATAAAGCCGCAAAGAACCATCCTCATTTTGAAAGTCAATAGGGAGATTGCCTTCCATGAAAGTTCTACTTTCCATGTGGTATTCAGCCATGTGATTACAAGGATTGTACTCGAGCCACTAGGCCACAGAGGCCCCTAAAAGGGTTGTTCTCTAGCCCCTAGGCCATAGAGGCCCCTTGAAATTGCTTCGAACAAATCGTTACTCCATTTAACACAAACTCTAACCTATGCCTTTATGTTTCATTAAACTTTCAGCATTTCATTTAATCTTAACCATTTGCTGACACAATTTTTCTTACTTGAAGCAGACCCACTTTAAAAAAAACTTTGTAAAAACATGTGAAAGTTCTGAGAAATTGCTTGTGACAGTCAATTTCTCCCTTTGCCAAAATGCTTTTTGAAAGTCGTCTGAGAGAAGGAAGACCATGAAAGTCCTGGTCAGACTGCATTGTTTCTGACAGGAATGCATGCAACCATGTCAGTGTTAGCCAAATTGACAGAACTAATTGGATATTGGGTTTTAGAAAATCTAGCCGCATGCCGCCAACCCCAATGACAAATAAATTCAGGATAAAGGCACAGGATGGTCTGCTGCAAGACGCAAAAATTTGGCATTAGGCAGTAATGTTTCAAGAGTTACCTGAAATCTGGAAACTTGTTTAAGCACACTTCCCCCTCAAGCTTTAAGCAAGCACCACCAATAAAAGCATTTTGTGTGTATACCCCCATTTTGGGTTTGGGCGGGACCTCAGGCTTCGTCATGGACCAGTCCATTCCGGGGGAGCCCAGTACTATGGAGTCATTACTCGACGTCTCCGCCGGGGGCTGATCCTCATCAAACTGGGCTTCGGTAAAGTTCGGCTGAAGTTGTTGGATGTTCAGATTGAACCATGGGTTACCAACAGGCTGAAAATTTAAAAAAAAAAACCGCATTTCTTCAATGAACAGATTAAATCAAAAAGCGAATGCTTGGATTAGTAAATAAATTCGTTTTGGTCTCAAAATTTACATGTACTTACAATTTATCTAGGAAATTTTGATTTGCAAGTTAAATTGAATTAAATTTGTAGCCACCGGACAATTCCTAGCACTGATTGTAATTTTTCTTATCATCATTGAACAGTTTCATAACATTCTCCCTGAAATATTTGAAAGTAGAAATTCCATGATAGAATATGATGAATAAGGTAGTTTTTAATTGTTAAAGGAATTTTTCAAGACATCTTGGTACCAGAAAATAACTAAATCTTCTTATCACAATAGCATCATAAAAACCTTTCGAAAGGTGAATTTGTCTGAATGAAAACAAATCTTTCCTTTAGCACAAAAACTTAACTCCTCTAAGACGGATCTACAGTCCTTTATGGCACCTTCATATTCACTCCTTATTAATTGATATTCTTTCCCTGACTAGTGAGAATAAGGACAGACAGTACATGTGTAAGGGTGTCATTAATTATTTTAACTACATTACTTCATTACACATTCATACTTATTGAATGAAAAAAGTACATGTCAATGGTTCAAACCAAGACTATAGTAAGTACTTTACAAATGTGAAGCACTTACTATAGTCTTGCTTTGAACCATCTATGTTTAAGTGTGTTATAAATATTTTAATGTACACATATGAAAAAAGAAAGAAGAAAGATTTTAAAGAACATTGTATTGAATAAGAGCATGACTTACCACTCCATAATCAAAGAATCTATCACCAAAACCCTGACAGAAGGTAGTACTCAGGGGTAATGTTGTGTACTTGTGTACATGCAAGAGATCGTTGATTAATCGCCAAAACCTGAAACATGAAACAAAATCTTTATACAGATTTATCTGTATCAGATAATCAGTTTGATAATAAAAGGAATTGAAACCAGGTTTTTCTATATATAGAAAAACTTAATTTCATTTCCATTCATTATCCGATTAATTCAGACACAAAAATGTGAATCCATGCATTGCTTTTGACATGGACAAGTTGTTAAACAAATCAGATTTAATAGAATGGATTGAGGAATCAATAAAAAAGTTGTCTCTACTCATCACAGGATTTGATATCTATGTCCTAGCTATATCTCTTTACCACTGACCTCCATGGGAAGTTCCCTTAAACAAAACAATGCCTAGATCCTCAAACAAAAGGCAGAACATAACTTTGTCCTAGGGATGACTTTACTTATTATGATTCATATAACAGAACATGAAGGGAGGCTCTTAATTATTATGATTCATATAACAGAACATGAAGGGAGGCTCTTAATTATTATGATTCATATAACAGAACATGAAGGGAGGCTCTTAATTATTATGATTCATATAACAGAACATGAAGGGAGGCTCTTAATTATTACGATTCATATAACAGAACATGAAGGGAGGCTCTTAATTATTATGATTCATATAACAGAACATGAAGGGAGGCTCTTAATTATTATGATTCATATAACAGAACATGAAGGGAGGCTCTTAATTATTATGATTCATATAACAGAACATGAAGAGAGGCTCTTAATTATTATGATTCATATAACAGAACATGAAGGGAGGCTCTTAATTATTATGATTCATATAACAGAACATGAAGGGAGGCTCTTAATAATTTCCATCATCCTTTAATCCAATGTTGTGGGTAATCATCCGAATAATCCTAAAGAGATGATTTTAACAAGTAACCATAAAAATTAGTTTTTACTTTAAGCTTTTTTCAACACGTCATGCAACAGACTCTTACAAGCATATTATCTGTTTTCTTCAGTTTAGTTTAGTTTAAACATATTTATATTACATCCAGTGTGAAACAAGTTCTTTCAACTAAGATTAACCTTTCTTCAGTCTCTTTGTCAAAATAATCAGAAACAGATGACATTCATATTCCGTTTAATTTATTATGACATAAACTCTTGTTTTGAAACTACTATCAAAATGGGTTGTTTGTTTCAAACCATTCCTTTTGGTAAAACACTTTAAAACCTATGTCTGTCATACAGCTGCCAAATTCATAAAAGTCTCTCAGAATCAATAATAATTAGAAGGCAATTTCACTTTGATTTTATATCATAATGTTATATAAAGCTTATATTCAATGGAAGAAGATTCAATGTTAATCTGGCCCTTAGGCCTTGATCAAGCTTATTAAAATGAGTGGCATATCATGAGTCAGTCTGGTACTCCAGAAATGTGCACCAACATTTACTAAAAATCAAAATACAAATAACTGATAAGTGATAAATGATACACTTCACTATAATATACTGTATAAAGACAAATTCATACTTGTTCTCATTTTCAGTGAAGTTTGAGATCTCCTGGGTTTCATACACCCATCCTTGAGCAAACAGTGCAGCTGAGAGATTGTTATCAGTAACTGCTTGGAGCGCCTGAAATGTGCATTTATTTACACATCATCAACAAACTAGTCCTAAAAAAGGTAATCTGGATACCGTTTTACTAAACAACTTAATAGGGAAGATATTAACATAAGCAAAAACTGATAAACATGGATGGTTTCTTAAATAAAAGTACACTATTGCAATGTGACATGTCATCAGAAGCGTTTCAAAGACTTAAAACTTGTCATAGGACACTCCAACGAAATCATAGGTGTCAGTGGGGCTTGAACCTGGGACAGCCGTGATTTAAGTCTGCAACCTTATAAACCACTGGGCCATGCAGGACCCTTCGAGTTCTGTACTCCAACCCAGGATTGTCATTAAGATCCAGTTGCTGGCCAATTAGACTGCTTCAAATGACTTTGGTCGGCTCAAATAACAAAACTTATGATAGGTGGTCATAAGTAACACATAATTTTTGTTGTGTGTTTGCTTCACTGGCCTCCTCAAATCAAAAGTTGGCCCCCTATTCCAAAAATTAATGACAACCCTGCCAACCACTCAGCCCAAAGGCTTAATATACAGCATATACATGAGGGGCATATTACAAAAAATGAATGAACTTTTGATACTCCTAATGATCAAGACCTCAGAAATTGTATCATCCCCAGAACCAATCTTAAAACTTTTCCAATACCCCATACACAACTTAGTAGAAAAGCTCAAGGGAGGGTTGCTATGATTTACCTCTCTGGTATTATAACCTCCATCCCCCAAACATCCTCGGCCAAACACGTCAATTCCAACATAAACATCAAACGGTCTATCTGCCTCCACTGCATTGGCTTTGGAGTCCTCTAAATGGCTGTCTTTCCAGCAATAGTTGAGAAATATCCCATCACATGCATCAAAAAACATACTGTCAAGGAAAAAATCATCATAGTTATCTATAAAAGTTGTTTCTAAACATCTTCATTTGTTCACTTATCTGCTCTCATAATAAAACAGGATTCTACTCAACTACAGGAAAATATATGAGAAACCAAAGTGACAAAACGAGACATTGTTTGTGGCAGTGGTGAATAACGCATATTCTAATTTTTACCCCCTGTAACAATTGTTCATTGTTGCCTTAGAGTTGGATCAGTAACATAAGCTCATCTTGAGGAAAGGGTAAACACTTGGACGATGCATAGCCCTAAAAAGTGGGTGACAGTGGAACAGTGGTAGAGCGTCAGACTACTGTACTGTGGGTCCAGAGTTTGAATCCCCGTTAGGCGATGTGAAAATTGCCAGGACTAACCTACAAATCTGTGTGATTACTGATGTAATGTCCAGGAAGCAGTCATCAAGAGTGACTCAATGGGCTTTATTAAGCCTCATTCACAATCAATGTAAAAAAAATTAAACAAAACATGTCTATAAATTCCCATTGATTGCAGGGGTAGAAAATGATGTGCAACATTTCTCTAAGGGCATATGAAGAGACTAGCTGTATCTTTTTAATTCTAAACCAGTAGTATACAAGTTAAGATATCCAACATTTGAAGTGTCAAGGATTTCTTTCCATGGGTTGAAACAGTGTCAATATGCCATGGGCCAAAAGATGATTGGTTAACAAGGTGAAGAAGTTAACAGAGCGATCTCATTTCTGTCAATGTGTAATTGGCTGTATCTATATTTTTCAAAGACTTTCACTAATCCTTGTTCAAGGTCATTGTCTGAGGTATTATATGTTTATATCACTTATATGGGTTTTACATGGCATTGCAATGCCTGACTCTTATTGATGGAGGAAGACCCTACACTCAACTGCCCATAGAGTTGGTCAAGCTGGATAGAGTCATTGGCATTCCAAGTCAGCCGGAAAAATTCAAAAGCCATCACCGGAATCTAAACCCATGCAGAGGGTGGCCATATGATTTCAAGTTCTGGGGCCCGTTTTACTAAACAGTTTACGCTTAAGATTTGCGTAAGTCTAAAACAACAATTCCTCTTATTTCAATATTGGACGAAGCAATATTGCAAAGTGACACATCATTGGAATCGTCTCTCCGAGACGCTTCCAATGAAGTGCCACATTGCAACATTGTACTTTCATTGAAGATACTATCCATGTTAATCAATTATGACTTACGCAAACATTTTCCGTAACTTGTTTAGTAAAACGGGCCCCTGTACTCTAACCATTAGTCCACGGAGGCCCCTGAGGTATTATCTCGAAAAACCTTTTTCAATCTGTATCTATAGGCACACATGCTGTGTTTGGCAGAGGGTTTCACAGGTGTGACTGTTATCAATATTCATTATGAGAAAATTCGTCAACTGGTAAATCATCTTCAAGTTTTACAAAGTTGGGTATCAGCAAAGTTACATTTCAACTTGAAATTATCAAAAGGGTATGGAATAACAGTAAGGTTACCTATTGTTTTCATTAAGCGCATTCTGCCAGTCCAGTTTACCAGTTGTTACGACGCTGTCATACCAAATGACCTTTGACCCAGGTACAAGGTCATGCTGTTGCTTTGTCAAATATTCAACAAACCCTCTCAAATTTTCGACATTTTCTTCAGTCTGGAAACAAAGAAAGAAGTTTTAATTGATGTATTGCACTTCTCCTTTAATAAAGAACCAGTATATAAAACATGACAGTTTGAACATTCATACTTCACTGTTAAAAGGGTTAAAAACCATTGCAACAATAGAGAAAATTTCAAAATCTACTTATATACATTGAAATTATCTTTTTCATGAGGATGATTTATTTTAGATTAGCTATTTAAGATATTGTTTAACAAGTTTCAACAATCCATCTGCTGTCAGGGTGTTTAAAGTCACTAAAATAGAAATAAAGCCTTGTCATTTTTGTTATTGATGCATTAAAGTAAGTGTATATTTCAATTTTAGCAATCCTTTAAGACAAAGTCATTCTATTCTTCAAAAGTATCTGTATTGATCATTACCTCAATTACGTTTTCAATGTTGACCAGCCAACCATCAAAGCCATGAGCCTTACATATTGCCACCAGCTGGTCAGCAAATTGCTGATAAGCCTCCTTGGACTTTAGAAAGGCCTCACATCTAGCTTTCCCATCATCCCACTCTGTTATAACTGTGCCTGTAAAGCAAATGTTTTTTAATGAAGTTTATAGTTATAAGCTATAAATAAATCTGCCATTTGAAGATACACTAACCATGTTATTTACAGAGTTCCAAAAAGGGGTAGTATTTGTCTTACTTCTTTATCATTTTAGACACTTTACCATGAAGAAGCTGGACTCTAACTAAGGTTGGTTATATCTTGGAGATTGATAATTAAGCAATTATTGGATGGCATTGCTTATTGCTCAAAGATATCTTTACAATAAGACATTATTCATTAAAATGCCTTATTTTGAGTTTCACCACACTAAGTTCTCTATGTGACACTTTAGAATAAGCAGTGTTAGAGCATAATTGAATACTGCAATACATACAGTGATAATTTTACCTCTGCGTCCCGCGTCATAAAAATTGCTGGGGACACATCATTTCAAAAGGTATGTGTCCAGCCGGAAGCATTTTCATCAGCACAAGTAATGTTTACAATGTAGTAAACATCATAAAGCATGCTGTCTCATGCTTTCTTTCTATCAAATCTGCATTGTTTTGATTCATTAAGCTAAGAATATCATTAATAAGAAGTGTTATACTATTTGACATGATCTTATAGCTTGGATCATTGGTAGTCGGACACATAGTTTTACCCTTGGACACATAGGTTCAAAAGACGTGTGTCAAAAAGGACACAATAACTTTCATTTCTAGAATTAACACTTTACATATACATATAAAATTCTGCAATTTCATTTTACCTCACAATGGAAAAAAATAGTTTTATTATAATCTACTATTACATGACATTAACTTTTTTTCAAGGAATCTTATCAAACTGAGATAATTGTCTCACATTCACAGATGGGTATTAAGAATTACGACAAACACAAAATGCACAAAACATTAGAAGCAATTTTCTTACAAAAATTAAATCAACGTAATCCGTGCAAAATGTCCTTTTTAATTGAATGTCGGCTTAACAGAAAGGAGAGCCTTATGCATGAATATTTCAAAGCCAAAATTAAGCTTCAAATAAGAGTCATATTGCAATAATGGATTTTAACTCATCTACAGATCCTAATGTGTGGGTATTAAGAAATCTCAATCTCAATGCAATACCTTTGAATCAATTGTCCCTATTGCCCAGCTTGTTCAAAAACCTTTGTATATAAGAACGTCTTTACAGACACATACTATATTATAACCTTTAAATGCCCAAGTGCAGAAAAAATATGGCATTTTCAAACAAGTAAATCAAAAACAGATTTTGCAACCCCTAGTACCTACAAAATAGGATAAATTGAATAGTCTGTGAAATATTCAGTTCTAAAGAGCAAGATACATTCCCTTACCTAATACATCCACACCGTGTCTATGGCCAGCATTGGTCCATCCTAGTGGTGGAATGGTCACAAAGTAGTGAGAGAAGTAAACAAACATATCCACATACTGCCAATGGTAAAATCTGTACCCATCCATCTTTCCACAACCTTGTATCAATCTGTTATAAAATAACATGAGTCTTTTATTTCAATTTCTATTGCCATTGTCTCTTATTTCAAGTGTTTTTCTCTATTTTTTTTCAATTTCAAGGATAATTGTCTTTCATATTTTATCTTCAATTGTTATTGTCTTTTATTACAGTTTCAAGTGTTATCTACAGCATATGCCACCTCAAGTTGTTTCTTTAGAGGAAAAGAGTGATTAATATTTGATTTTTTCAAATCATTTACCTGAAGCATACAAATCAAAATTGATTAACCTTGGTACATGAATTGGGATTCCCTTTGAACAAGTGATCCCCTATTTATCATGTAGGCACACTTCACATTCTCCTGCAAATCTATGTATGTTATTGCACCTTTAGCACAATAATTGGGAAAAAAAACACAAAGAGAAAAAGCTCACAAGAAGCAAATTCCTCTTTTTCATTACAATTTGTTCAAAAAAATTCAAGGACAGTGGACCAAAGGTAGAGCTTCGGCCTCGGGACACAAAGGTCGTTGGTTTGAAGCCTAAGAGTAGCAATTTAATTCATCCGGCTTTCATTAATCCACATTTCTGTGTGATTACTGGTTATGTCTCCAGGAAGTAGAATCAAGAGTGATTAATTTGTATTGTAAGAAATTGTTTAACAATCAGTTTAAATTAATAGTCAATTAAGTTTTAAACTAAACAATATCAGGTAAGAAATGTCATTGTTCAAAGTTTGTTATGGTGTTTTGATATAGTTTTCCATTTTTTCAAGGTGTATAATTTTATATGTGTAAATGGATTCATTTATAGAAAAAGGCTCCCTGTTGGTTCAATAATCCAAACAGTAAGTATCTCAACCCTGTTTGTCACCATAAACAATAACATAAGCAAGCTTACCTGTCTTCAAGATAGCCTCCTTTCATATCATGACAAACAAGCAATCTTGGTGCATCTTTCACTTCAGCCCTTTGTCTCTTTGGTATGCTGGAGACATTCAAGTTCACAACTGGAGGCTTCCAATTTAGAACCTCTTCTAAGGTCATCAAAGGCCGACAAATTGGATTTCGTCTGTCCATGATTACTGTACAATCTCTGGAGAAAATACAAAAGAAAGAGAAGTCTGTGACTGAAAAACATTTTTCAAGGGCTTGACTACATAATGGTTCAGTGCAATCCTATTGTAAGTGATTCATGTTTGTTTTTTGCCCCCTATAAATGGTTTGCTCTTATCCAAGAGTGGATACAACATAGCCCTCATAACCCTATTGCACTCTGGCCTTTTTCTGTTGTGCAAAGTCTTGTTTGCCCCTGAAAAAATGTTAATTGATCACATTGGCAGATGCACCAAGTATATATTCTTTCCTTTAGTCTCTTATTCTTGTTAGACTAACATAAATGAAGATGAATATATGAAAGTACCAATATGTGATGTTTTAGACAACTGGAACAGGCACAGTAGCTTTAGATAATATGGATAGTGGTGAAACCTGCTTTCAAGTTGATTGTCATAAAACACGTGTAGTCTCCTGCCATAAAGGGCACTTTTTGGCGGGGGTAAAGCATATGCATGACAGTCCGATTTAACAAGAGAGACGTTGGGGCGTTTTCCCGTAATTTTGGTATCGATGTTTTGTGTACAATGAAAACGCGAAATCACATGACAATTGTAAAAATAAATCAAAAACAACAGAAATATCGATTAACAACAACATGAGCTTACAGTTCTCAGTCAGTGGGTTTATAAAGTGTTCGATTTTAATCTTTTCATGGCCGCGTCTTCCTTGATCTAAAGGATTATCGGTGCTCTACGAGTATTTTGCCAGCTAGTCACCCGTTGTTTTCCGCTTCTGATAAAGGGAGGTAACTCCCTTGAAATGTGACTGAGATTGGCGTCTTTTGTCAGCATCTCAAACACAGATTTTGTTGTTGTCTTGTTCAAAATCTCCTGAGTGATTAATGAATGATTAATATGGAATATTGTATCATAGACTATCTTTTTTAAAAAAAAAAAATTTGACAAATTTTATCTAGAATGTGGGGTAAATCGTTAGAAAAATTTGACACTGTTGGAAGCTCCCGCCAACTTGGTGCACGTCAGTAGGGCCTACGCTTGCTATATTTTACAGTCAGCCATAACTGGCACAAAACGTTTATTTGTTTGCCGTATAATAGTTGTACAACCTCCGTATTGCTCGACGAACATAGAGGGCTGATTATTTTTGCATTTATAAGTAGACTAGCATAGGCGTAGGAGGGGGGGGGGGCCCGGCCCCCAATATCCAGACTGGGGGGCCAGAGTATACTTTGGCCCCCCCAATATTCACAGTGGCAAATGAAGATATTTGTATAGAAAAATGAAAGAAACGAAATTTAACAGCAGAATAAAAATAAATGTGTATTTTTGTGCTCTATGTAATACCAATTCGCCTTTTGTTACGAACAATAACCAAAATCTTTTTGACGTCATCATCGCAAATGGCAATCTGAACACATCGGGTTTATCCAATGAAAACTCAGCTCACTAAAATACCCGGGAAGTTTTGATCGACGAAAACAGTGGTGTAAAACATGTTCTCTAAAAGGTGTCAGACTCTATATTGTCTTCAATTGTTAGCAAAAGCTTAAAGAATAATATAATTGTTTGACTAATTCAAATAGCTGCAGTCGTGGCTGTGACAGTCTGGTCGATGCCACTTTTTGTTTAGTTCAATACAATTGATTTCCGCGTGAGATCGAGACCTGGCATATCCTTTTTTTTTTTTTTTTTTTTTTATTAAAGATACATGTTTTCATACGCTTTCTTTTAATTCTTATAATGTTATTGAATTTGTTCATGCATGAATAGTCATGAAAAAGTTTAGGAACATTTATTCTTAGACCGGTCCTCATCTGAAGTTGCCCCCCCCCCCCCATGTTGAAAACGCTCCTACGCCTATGGCCTAATGAATTATTTGTGTTTCATGTACGCATATTTACACAGTCAGATAAAAAGACAAGACAAACGGCCGCAAGAGATAATTCTTTTAGACATGTAAATAATTTGAAATGTATGCTGTCTTCTCTGTTTCAGACATGTATAAACACATAGTCAGACAGACATACATACGAACGGTCGAACGAAACATTTCTTACAGACATGCATAATGCAAGTGTGAAATATACGCTGTTGTAACGTGTATCGTGTCCCTCTCGGAATAAAGCCACCGTGGGTCACCCAACCAGGTACTAACCAGTAAGTTCGTTAGTTAACTTCGACAGAATCCTACCACTCTACCGAATCACCAATAAAAGCCGGCATCCATGGCGCGACTGTAGAAGTAGTATTTATACATAACCCTATTACCGTCACATTTCTTCAACCTTTCTCTCGACTTCGTCCCGAAGTCACTAAAGTCACAAAGACATGCGTGGGCAGTTACCGACTTTTTACAATTCAAGAAGGTACTGCTACCACTATAAATACTGCCTCAAAGCTGAATCAAGGATCGAGAACATGTGACGAACTACTAAGGGTACGGGAATGATGGTGATATCAAACCAAACCCCACTGCTGCCACCAATTTGCTTACGTGTATCGTGTCCCTCTCGGAGTCAAGCCATCGTGGGTCAACCTTCCAGGTACTAACCACTTAGTACCTGGAATAATATTGGTAATGATCTAGTTATTTCGATGTTTGTAAATGATGGTTCTAAAGATTAAACGGGATGCCTCAATTTTCATAAACGAACATAAAAAAAGTATATTTTGATGATGAATAAGGTTGACACGGAAATGCGCATGCCCACGCTTTGTTTCTTTATGATCGAGTAGCAATGAACTTGTATTTAGCCCAGAGCGAAAACCTAATATAAAACGTATTTAACCTCGACATTTTTTTCGGTTTTAATTAAACCAATTACCTCATATCGGATGTCTTGCTTTTAGCCCAAATTGAAAATAATGACAATATGGATACGAACGTCCAAATTCATTGCTTATTAGAGACGTTAATGATTTCGCATATTATCGTTTTCGGTAATAGTTTTAATATCATCCATACTTATTTTTGAAGGACTTTCGGCGGTGTATGCGTGAACCCCTTACCAAACAGTAACAACATTTTACCACTTTGTTCCAAACGACTCTGGAAAACATAAAGGGTTAAAGAGAAATTGCTTGTAACGAGCAATTTCTCCTTTTCCCACAATGTTTTATGCCCTATGAGAAGATTATTCTCCAATTTCATCACATTTCAAAATGTCGTTTGCAAACTCTTTCAATTTGGAACAGTCTAAAATTTGGCGTTTGGTAAAGGGTTAAGATGGGTTCGTAAAGAGTAATAGGCCTATAGCGTCTTAAAGGGAAACAGTGCATTATTCATTGTTAAGACACAATTGCTTCAACCTTTATAAACAATACTGTTCAAGAATGAGTACATATACAGACTACGAATCGGTATCCAAGAACTATGACAAAACGAGAGTACCGTTCGGATCGGATACCATAATAAACACTTTATCAACTGCAACAGGGAAAACTCTAGCGGTAAGACATTTTGTATCATTTCTGTCTCATTGTGTGCGTTTGAGATCGGACATTCATCAACAGGTTTTACACAAGTAGATATGGGCCACGTCACGGGAAAAGGGGCACTCGGACATATCAAACAGTGTAGCCCCAGACCAGCCGCCACGTCACTGACGTGGCGGCTGGTCTGGGGTTACACTGTTTGCCATCTTAGAGGACATCAAGTTCTACCTTTAAATAAATACAAATGATAACTGTCGTGACTAGATGCTGGAATGATAGCGCTAAGAAAGAGCTGAGTCAGCGGTTTTTATTTATGTCCGAGTGCCCCTTTTCGCGTGACGCGGCCCAAATAGGCTTGAATATAGAAAGCTCTCATTTATTTAAATAGATTGCGTTACAATTTCTACAGTTTACACATACTGACTCGGAAGGAAAACAAACTGTGGATATGGACAATATGTATTATGCACAATGATTTCATTCATGTATTTTCTAACTGCTGATACGACGTATCAAAACCGATGCATCACGCATTGGGATTACGATAAAGCTTAAGTCATATATACAAGTAATTATCTGAACCATAAGGTCTTAAAACATTTCGAGTTATTTGCTTCAAACGAAACCACTCAAAATCGAATGTCATCGAACCATAAAAGACCCACGAAGATATCTATTTGTTATCAGTGCTTGGTTGCAAGCTTTGCATGGCCATTTACACTAAGATATAATAAGGCTTAGACAAAAAATGATCATCAAACATCTAGCACAATATAGTGATGACTCGTTAATCCGAACACGTCCGTTCCCAACAAAATGTCCGGATTACCGAATCATCCAGACTAATGAATCAGACCATGTTCTTATACACATTTAGACATAAACGGTCAGTATACACGTGTATACTTATAACCCTTTAGCAAACGCTAA
The DNA here is from genome assembly GCA_947846245.1 of Cerastoderma edule. Classification (NCBI taxonomy): domain Eukaryota; kingdom Metazoa; phylum Mollusca; class Bivalvia; order Cardiida; family Cardiidae; genus Cerastoderma; species Cerastoderma edule. The sequence continues at coordinate 47,045,210 of OX401406.1, forward strand.
ATTGCCGACGTTCCAAATTGAAAGAGTTTGCAGACGACATTTCAAAACGTGATGAAATTAAAAAATAATCTTCTGAAATGGCAGAAAACCTTGTGGGAAAAGGAGGAATTGCTCGTCACGAGCAATTTCTACTTTACCCACAATATTTTCAAAATTCGTCTGCAACAAACTGGTCAACTTATTCCGTTCCCTTACAATTTCGTTCGGATTGCGAGACATCCGGATAATTGGGGTCCGGATAAACGAGGCTTCACTGTATATAAAAAAAGATATTTCAAAAATGGTGGTATTATAAGAAAGACATAATCTGTCAATGAAATGAGATAGTCTGTCAATGAATTGAGATAGCCTGCCAATGAAATCGTTTTGATAAAGAGAGAACTTACTCATAGACTGACTGATACTTATAGTATAGTGTTGTTCAAATACATGTCGTTTTGCTGCGAAAGCACTTATTTAAAGTCGTATGTATAATAAAAAAGATAATCTTTATGACTTATCTAGAGTGTCACACGAAATTAAGTTAAGTAATTTCAAACGATAATTACATGCAGTGTGTGTACTCGACTCGTTTATTCACCCATAAATTGTTTAATTTGATTTTCAAGTCCTCAGGTAAGAGATCCCACGTATGCATGCCATATATAAACGTATCACTGGCCACCAAGTCACGTCAAGTCTGTAGATATGTCCATCATATTTCCAGTGTAACGCAGCAGATATTACACCATATTCTCGTAGTATAAACATTTTACCACCTGCAGACGACATTTTCTTTCACTTTTTACTTGAAGCAAACGACTTTCAAAAGGCTTTGTAAACATATGAAATTAAAAACTTTTCCTTCTGCTGTTGCGATATGTGAATAGATTTAAAAAGAATTAGTACAAAAGGAGAAATTGCTTGTGACAAGCAATTTCTCCTTTTGTCACAATGCTTTTTGAAAGTCGTCTGCTACGAGACACAACAATGTGGTGTACGTGTGGTAATGTGTTAACGGACACTCATTAAAAATATGGAAATCACAGTGAATACATCGATGTAACATTGATTATGAATTAATCTGTGCTTACTATAAGCCTTTTCGACTCGGTTTCAAAAAGGTCCCAAAAAGTAACTGTTGCAGGCCAAGAAACGTTTCTCCTCAATGGAAACAATGAACATGTATTTAGCTGGTGTTAAACGTTGTAGTGTATTTTATTATTAAACAAACAGAGATTAACTAGTGAGTATATGTGTACGTGGGTAAGACCCTAAATATTATGAGGGTGTAGGAAGTTGTTGAATCGGTAGGGTATGAACAAGCATCTGATCCTGGACTACTTCAATTAGTTTAATCATACTTTATTGCATTATTACTACATGTGTTACAAGATATGTAAATATACAACAAACAGGTAAACATGTATTGAAAGAAGACATGAACAGACAAAAAAATAATTGCACTTGGATTGGGCCACAAGTTATTACAACATTAGAGATTGGCCCTCTCCTATTTTGTAACTTGACATATAATGCACCTTATTTTAGATTTGAAATATGATCGTTAAACAATGCTTTGACAGGAAGTAAAAGCGGTAAGTGGACTACCCCTTACAGGGCTCACACGGGGTCCCTGAGTATTGGACACCTCTTAATGGGAGTATGTCCAACCTTACAGGGCTCACACGGGGTCCCTGAGTATTGGACACCTCTTAATGGGAGTATGTCCAACCTTACAGGGCTCACACGGGGTCCCTGAGTATTGGACACCTCTTAATGGGAGTATGTCCAACCTTACAGGGCTCACACGGGGTCCCTGAGTATTGGACACCTCTTAATGGGAGTATGTCCAACCTTACAGGGCTCACACGGGGTCCCTGAGTATTGGACACCTCTTAATGGGAGTATGTCCAACCTTACAGGGCTCACACGGGGTCCCTGAGTATTGGACACCTCTTAATGGGAGTATGTCCAACCTTACAGGGCTCACACGGGGTCCCTGAGTATTGGACACCTCTTTATGGGAGTATGTCCAACCTTACAGGGCTCACACGGGGTCCCTGAGTATTGGACACCTCTTAATGGGAGTATGTCCAACCTTACAGGGCTCACACGGGGTCCCTGAGTATTGGACACCTCTTAATGGGAGTATGTCCAACCTTACAGGGCTCACACGGGGTCCCTGAGTATTGGACACCTCTTAATGGGAGTATGTCCAACCTTACAGGGCTCACACGGGGTCCCTGAGTATTGGACACCTCTTAATGGGAGTATGTCCAACCTTACAGGGCTCACACGGGGTCCCTGAGTATTGGACACCTCTTAATGGGAGTATGTCCAACCTTACAGGGCTCACACGGGGTCCCTGAGTATTGGACACCTCTTAATGGGAGTATGTCCAACCTTACAGGGCTCACACGGGGTCCCTGAGTATTGGACACCTCTTAATGGGAGTATGTTCAACCTTACAGGGCTCACACGGGGTCCCTGAGTAGTGGACACCTCTTAATGGGAGTATGTCCAACCTTACAGGCATCTTCTATGTAGCCATGAGGACTTTCTTCGGAGTGTAAGTGTTTTGTTACACTGGTATACTTTCTAACTTTTGAGATACCAGAGTTGTTTTGATAAGTTAAACTCATTTAAAATGCAATTGCTAATGGATTATAGGTTATAAAAAGAGAAGAAAATTTTACTTTCAATTCATGCATCAACGACTTACCATTGAACTAGATATTGAGGGAAATTTGCGAAAACCGAGAGCTGACAACTCAAATGTGAGCCTGCACTATAAGTTCTTAGACAGTTTTAAAGGTTGGAAGAACGAAGTGATAATTGAAACATAAGTTTTGACTTGAATTGAATTTTTTTAAACCTCCCAACTATGAGTACGTATACAGACTACGAATTGGTATCCAAGAACTATGACAAAACGAGAGTACCGTTCGGATCGGACACCATTATAAACACTTTATCAACTGCAACTAGGAAACCTCTTGCGGTAAGACATTTTAGGTTGTCTTAAGGACATGTCCTACAGTTTTATAAAAAAAATGATCCTTTCTTAGAAGTTTCTAAATTTTTGATATGTTATTTAAAAATTTATTGTTAAAATCTGAACAATTTTTGTAATCGAAATCAGTTTTTCATTTTTTTGTATTAGACAAAAAACAATAAAAACTGATATGCATATTGCAAAAAAATGAAGATATTAAAAAATTCCTTTCATAGATTTTTTTTTTATTTTTCGTATGTGAAGTAAAATTTAATCTTGAAATACAAAACGCAAAAAAAGGATATGTTGACAAGTTGGTTTTTCTGTAAAATGACAGTTTCCATGGTAACTGTATATGAAAAACATTTATAAAACTGACTAAAATAAATTTAAACTTGAAAAATAGAAACTGGGGGCTTAGTATGCATGAGAAATAAATAATAATGTTATTAACCTTTCATAGTTTTATGGATAATATGATCATTCTTTGAAAAAAAAAAATGCATACAGTAAATTTCATCCGAATGAAAACCTTTGTCCGACTACTATGCAGGTTCCTCTTTGGTAACATATTATTATCTCCCTTGGATGCGCAGATGAAGTGCACAGAAACAACTACCGTGAACGTCTTTAAACAGTTACATAGATACAGGGGACTGTTTTGGGTCTGCTGAAATCATCCTTTGGAATGTGTGTGGGAAAGCGCATAATTGCGCATGATGTGCAAAAGTCCCATTTCCTCACAATTATTTCTGTACATAGAAAAGTTATTATCAATATAATTTCGAGTATGGTTTTCAATATTCGTCTGACGTCTGAAATATAGATTAAACGTGTTTGTTATTGGTGTTTGCAATTGAAATTATATGTTGGAAACAATAGACACTGCAATGTTTATAGAAATATTCCATATTTCCGAATTTTGAATTGTTCGATGCAATACCGCTTGGTACTTTCTTCTCCTCCTCCTTCTTCATCTTCTACTTCTTCTTCGTCTGTTTTGTCTTCTTCTTCCATTTTGTTAAAGGATAATTCATTAAACACTGACAAGTGTCACTTAAACTGGTCGTTAACCTTTCCATTTGTCTTTCTCTACCTCATCCAAATCGGATCAAAGAACGGCAACCATTTCAAAAACATTTATCAATGATATAAAAAATATGTGGTATTTATTAGGGGAAAGTATCCATGGGTGAGTTTTATTTCGCATACCGGTATTTTAGAGCAAATTTCCCTTTCTCACATTAGTTTCAACATTGAAATATTTACTCACAAAACTGCCTTTATTAGATGTATGTTTTCAAATTACTACCTGCAGATATCTTGTTATCAAATGTGTTTATATACATGTCTCATGTTTGTTAGAGCAATGTTGTAAATTTTATTTCTGTATTATTGGCCTTAGCCCTTGTATATTGCGTAATGAATTATCAAAAGGGATCAGGGTAGTATTTTACTTCCAACTTACGCTAAGAAAATGCGTCGTAAGTTCAGTACAATATTCCCCTATCATTTTAATATTGAGATAACAATGTTGCAAAGTACCACGTCGTTGGAAGCGTCTCTCCGAGTCGCTTCCAACAACGTGTAACGTTACAAAATTGTACTTTTATTAAAGATACAATTCAACTAGCCTGTATTAATTTTAAGTTTCATGCAGTTGTTTTGTAAAACGGTACCCAGAGTATCTGTGTTGTGTGTACACAGATATACACGAAGCAATCTAATCTCCTATGCTGAGTCATCGTTCGTTCCTCACAGATAAATGTGAAAGCGTAGCGGGAACCAATGTACTTAGGTAGAGATTGGAATATATTCTTGAAAATGATCGCGAAGCCATCAGGCCGTCGGAACGTGTGTGCTGAAGTCATCATATTATTCCATTATTTGGGGCTTAATACATCACAATAATAAAGCCTTCAAAAAGTAAAGTATAGCACTAAACTTTTTATATTACACCCACTTTAAAAACCGGGCCAAATGTTCTCATGAAGACGAACGATATATCGCAATATATCTGGAGGACATTTGACGAAAGATAACCGAAAATCATATCTTAAAAAGCAAACTATAAAATAAAACCATTTAAAGCGAATTTCAATTCGTCGACAAACCTGTCTAAAAGGTGCTTGTTCACAGAAGTGGCAAAATGTCGTTGAAACAATACAGTTTTTGTATTATTGTTTGGTATACAATTAAACGCACTAGTATCCATTGAAAGCATATTTTATCCAGGAAGCATCAATGTATCTAAGTGTGTACAGTTTATATGCGTTAGATCCCAAAAGCGATGTCACGCTTTTAGAATGAAATATAATGTTTATTCACTGTATAGGCCTACAAATCTAAAAAATAAAAAACTTATTAAAAATATGCTTCCAATGAGAGTTCTTCATTGCATAGATGTAACAGTAGATTTGTTCAATAGCTTTAAAGAAACTAATCTTTAACTTCCAAATTCCCTTACATCTATGAACAAGCACCTTAAAAGAAAGGGCCAAACTATAACATAACACTTAGCCTTAGACATATGTTTTCGTGTTTCAGGAGTTACATGTTCTAGATGCCGGATGCGGAACGGGTAACTACACACTAGAGCTTCTCAAAGCGGGCGTGGGTAAGATAAGCATGTATGATGCTTCTACTGCAATGTTAGATCAAGCGAAAACGAAGCTGAAGTCGTACACTGAAAACGATAGAATTGTGGCATCGAAACAGGGCCTCCTGCCTTATTTGCCGTTTGGACCTGGCACGTTTGACGCGGTGATGTTTAATATGGTAATACATCTATAAGAAGTACAAACTATGACATGGATTTCATATTACTAACTCACCTTGTACCACCAGTCAACTCAATGTCAAAACGTATGAAAGGCAACTTGTTCACAGAAGAGAAAATTTGAAAGTCAAAATAAAATAGCGTTGAAACAAGAGTGTTTTGGTATTGTTGTTTGATAAACAATTAAAAGTAGATTTTGAAAGCATAATTTATACAGGAAGCGTCAATTTATCTATGTTTGTACATTTTATATGCGGTATATCCTAAAGGGATGTCACGCTTTTGGAGTTGGATACATATTAATTCACTGTATACGCTCTTTAAATAATTCAAAACGATCAGATTTTGCGTTTAATGACTATTCCTCAGTGCATATCACATAAAAGAACATCTGATGTGCAGTGTTAAATAAGTTGGTCGTTAAACTTCCAAATATCCTCACATCTGTGAACAAGCACCTATTCAATGTATTTAAATATGAACGAGGTTGCTCAGATAATTGAATTTGGCAAAATCATTACATAGCTTTTCAAACTTAGTTTTGTTTTTTTGCACATTTTTTGTATAGGGACAGATGCATTTGTGAGAAACACGACTTACCTTATATTAATAGAAAAACAATATGTCATTCTCTTCTATATTGATAGAGAAACAATATGTCATTGTTTTCCATATTGATAGAGAAACAATATGTCATTGTCTTCCATATTAATACAGAAACAATATGTCATTGTCTTCTATATTGATAGAGAAACAATATGTCATTGTCTTCCATATTAATACAGAAACAATATGTCATTGTCTTCTATATTGATAGAGAAACAAGATGTCATTGTCCTCTTGGTTTGGTCTGAACTAAAGCTAAGGACTTTTGTTTCAATGTGAGGTAGACATTCGTGTAAAGTGGCCAGCAAATGCTGGTTTTATGCAGATGAATACCCATGCACTACAAAGAATTTTCAATGCTGCTCCAGTCACGTTCAATTAAAGTTAATTCTTACGTGTCAAAAGTTCCAATTCAAAGGGTCTACTGACGGAAATATTTGGATAGTACAAAAAACTAGCTCATTGTTTAATTAGATACAAATACGGACCTGAAAGACATTACTTGATACGCAAGATGCATTTCGGGGGTGGGTGGGTGGGTGATTGTCGTGTGTAAGCAATAGATATTAAGTTAACAAATATCTGTTTGGCAACCCTGCCAAAGCTTGAGAAAATTTCATTAAATTTCAGGTTTTACATCATCTAGTAGATGAACATATCGAAGACAATGCGGTAAGATTTAACGCGATATCTGCCGTATTTAAAGAAGTTTTCCGCGTTCTGAAGCTAGGTGGCGTTCTCGTAGTTACCACTTGTCTCCCCGAACAATATCCCGCAATCTGGTACGCCAACATATTACAGGGGGTCACCGATCGAATGGCAAAGCGTTTTCCGTCTACATGCGAGATCAGGGACATGCTCAGCAAGATGAGATTTAAAGGCATCTCCATTCAAAGCCTGCTTGGTACCGGGTGGACAACCGATTACTGGATACCCGAGGGACCGCTAGACAAGGAATGGCGCGACCTGGATTCCTATTGGTCGATATTTTCGGAGGAGGAGTTATCGAAGGTTGTTGAGAAAACGGAAGCGATGAAGGCGCGAGGTGAATTGAATCAGTTTATGCTTGACAACGACGCTTCTGAATCAGTTGGTCACTTCACTTTCGTAAGTGCTGTAAAAGCAAATCTCTAACCAATGGGGTCTGTAGGTAATAGCTTACATGGTTATGTTAAGTTATTGCTAGTCCAGATTTCTGGTCTAGAGGATTATTGCTTTATTGACTGACGATAAATGTGCAAATGTTGAAAAAGCTTCGTTTACGACTGATTATTGAGGCTAAGTTATTGCCTACCGACGATTGCTTTGATTTTATTGCAGTCGTCGGTGAAGCACATTAAACGTATATTTTTTAACTGTTATACAACAACCCATTTATTCAATAAAATAAGATGACAATAACATTTATATCATACTTGTAATCTAATAGACCTTCTTCTAAAAACCTTTTATTAAACACGTTGACAGTTACGTTCGTGATGACATAGATTTTTTAAACTATATCCCAAAATCGGTTCCAAAAAACACACTGTTAGTTTTTTTTTGATGTCACAAGTTTATATACCAATATCTCACATGAATTGGGTTTAGAAGCAATTGACAGATGGTTAGATAAATTCCCTCATCTTATTCACAGGAGATTCGACAAGACATTCATCATCGAGGCCATCAAACTAATTTTGGAAAATAATAACTTTGAATACAATGAAAAGTTGTACAACCAGGTTAAAGGAACAGCCATGGGTACAAAATTTGCACCAACATATGCTACACTAGTTTTAGGATATTTGGAACAAACACTTCATTCAAAGGTTAAGGAAATATTTAATGAAGAAAGAGCAAAGTACGTGAAAGACACGTGGAAAAGATTTCTAGATGATTGTTTTATATTCTGGGCAAAAACAGAACAGGAACTCAAAACATTCCATAACCTTATAAACAATCTTCACCCAGACATAAAATTTACAATCGAAGTAAGCAAGGAAAAACTTCCCTTCCTCGATATTCTCATACGCAAACATGAGACACATATAAGTACAGATATATTCGCAAAAGAACTGATTCAAAACAATACCTTGACTTCTTCTCATGCCTTTTCAAACACACGAAAGTAAGCATTCCGTATAACCTTGCTCGTAGAGTATGCACAATAGTTTCTAACAAAGATACAAAGCAAAGGAGACTTAATGAACTTAATACTTGATGGCATAAGAAAAGCTGAAGGCATCCTTGGGGAGACACTTTTAAAGGTACACCCAAAATCGGAAGACGCAAATATACATTTGTTTCGACACATAATCCGATTGTTTAATATCTTGAACGAATAAGAGGTATAGAACATGAAGATCAGTTTCTCTTACATGCTTCAATGACTTTAAATGTGTACCACTGTATATATGCATCCTAAGATATTACGTTTTTCTAGATGTTATAATGTTTTTGACAGGAACATAAACCAAAAAATGGTTATCAAAACGTTTTGACCGGTCACATAATTCTTTAAATCAATGGGTTGATATAGCTTTGATTCTTTTTTTTCACAATATTGTAGGATAAAATCCAATAAACCAGGTATTTGTATTTCCTTTGATTTTATTTCTCTTTCATACAGCTTTTGAAAACATTTGACAAAAAGGACATTGCTCGCGAAAGGCAGTTTGTCCTTTTATCACTTTGTTTTAACATTGTGTCAAATGGCCATTATTCACCGCGTGACGTCACAGCAATCTTTCCATCGCTACAGCATTCGGAACACCTCGGCCATTTCTTAAAATAACCTCGGAGGTAATGGGGAGCCATTTTTGAAAGTAGGTCAGCAACGAAGGGCCAATCGTATCAACTCGGCAATCCCCGCCACTAGTCGGGGATTGCCGAAAAGAGCCGATTGACAAAATATGAAACAAAGATGTGTTGATATGATCATCTTTAATGAAAAGGGTAAAAAAATTTTTCACTTGTGATATATAACCAATTTGTGTGTATTTAAATATATATTTAGTGCCTGTGTGCATTTTGCGTTAGCCGCCGGAAATAAGGCGAATTACCCCAGGATTTCTGGTGTATTCATGTACTGCCTACGAGGTATATCTACCGACTTGTTACGTAGTCCGGCAGATAATGCGATGGACCGTGCAATGTCTTCTATAGAAAATGTTTTTGCATTTTTTTTGTTGTCAGGGAATTACTTAAGCAGAATCTGCATGATGACACATTGTCACCCTTGAGCATTTCTCATAATTCAAGATGGCGTCCAAAATGGCCGCCAAATATCATGTTGGGTATCAAATCTGGTTATATGACGGATTTTATCATAGATTTTCTCATGTAAAAGGATGACTTATTGTAAGAATGTCCATATGATAACACATCTGCAAAGTTTTAACATGTAGAATCACTTTTGGATTTTTAGTTAATTTTTTAAGTATTTAGTTATGCGGAAAATTTCGCTAATTATAGGGGATATGTATGAACACATTATGTAACGAGAATTCTATCTCTTAGAGCGCAGTTTTGGACATTATAGAGTGCATTTCAATTCTACAAGCATATAATTTCTGGTTTAAAATCTTTTGGAAACTTAAATTTGAAGGTTACATCCTTTTTTTCTCCTTTAAGTTAGCAGTCTCAAAGTAATGAAAGATTTGCTTCCCTTGACATTATAAAGTTACTTCCCTTGATTCAGCATCATACCATTAGTATCATTGTGAAATTGTTTTTATCTGTGCAGTTTTCAGTTAAAAAGGTAAACCCAATACTTCTGATTGATTCAAAATATATGTCTGTTATGAAATAGCATTGTCTACGTCTTATGCAGACAGTTATAAAACACATGTATTGTATTTTAGTATATAATTGATCAAACTGTAAAATTTACTGAAAACATTGAAAAATCTTGTATGTTGAATTTTTAGATATTATGGTTTTACATTAGCGGTCTTCATCTACAATGAAGCACACTATGTGATCTCGGATAAGTAAATACAGTCCACAATGGCTCACTCAGAATAGCATATTATAATTCAAATTGAGTTAGATAAGTTGTCCCTCTTATTACGACTGATCATGGAAACAGTAAAACCTGTCTTTAACAGCAACTTTATAGATGAATTAAATCTATCATATTAGGTAGAGTTGACCGCATAGTAAAGAAAGCTAAGATCAGGTCAGAGTTGTATGTATGTCCAGCCCCTTGTAATAAGCTATCACCTATTTTTACAGCTAGCCATGTTCTGTTTCAGGGTGGCCGTTTTATAAAGGTTTAAATGAATAACAGTTTTATCTCATATTAGCCATACAGAATTATGACAGACGAATGTTTATTCCACATATACATGTTGTAGTCGTATAACAGGAAACTTGTCAATTGCTGGATCTGATTGAATACAGACAATTATTCAATATAGCAAACAGCTAGTATGATGATAAACTGTTCAATTCCCTATACTAGAAGAAAGGATGAAAAGACCCGAAATGTGCATAGAGATTATGTGTCCACGTATTGCTCTCAATAGCTATCGAGAAAAGGTTCCTGAATGGAGAGCAGGTTATGATGAACATGTCTGGAATATGGAATGGTATTTGGTCTGATATGTTTATAGAGACCACGTTCATGTGGTACGGCCACGGTGCCTCAGGGATAATTTGGTATTACTTTAAAACCAGAAACATTAAAGGTCTGGGCATTGAGTCTAAACATATGCAGTCTAGCCGAGCAGACCATCGAGTTACTCAGTGTTGTAGAGAGACCTGATTGGGTGGTAATACACACACAAGAATCAAAAGCCAGGATAGCGGCAGAAAGAAAAGATTGGAAAGCGATGAAAAGCAAAATCACAAATGAAAAAGATTTAACATGTTGAAACATCAGCACGGCATTCATTGAAACAGACTGAGTATGTTGTTATTGATAGTTCGGCAGTTCTATACATTACTTGCTTGTCTGCAATTGGGACCATTCAAGATTACGTAATTCAATTTAAAAAATACGTTGAGCAAAAATAAACTCAACACAATGTGAACCTTGTCTTTGCTAGATACATAGATTGTATCATTAAAGGGGAACCAAGAGCACTACGAGAAGCGACATCCTGTCGAATACAGATCGCCACAGCTAAGAAACTGTTGTAACAAAACTCAATGTTCTTAATATTCCAGAGAATAATTAGCAGTTAATTGCATTGATTTGCGAAGACTTGTCAGCAAACACATCATTTCTCAATTGGATTCACCACCAAATCGTCATGACCGGAGAAGATGATGTGCCCCTAGAGGTAAACGTAAGCATAAGACGTCAAGATATGCTCACATCAAAAGAGGAAGTTGAAAATATTCTTGCTCAGCAAATGGTTTTTACCACGCATTAGACGGACGCTGGCATTGCACGTATTCCGGATGATACAGACGTATTTGTATTAGTACTTTATCACTTCATGATGAATCAAATTGCCGTTGAAGTGATAATGGAATCACAAGTTCATTGCCGTGCAGTGTTTGGCGGCATAAATGCAACAGTTAATACAGACAAAGGCATCATCCCTTACTTACTAGGAGCACACTCCTTATCTGGATGTGACAATGTAGCATGTTGTCACAGTATTGGCAAAGGGACTTTTGTTAAAGTCCTGAAATCTTGAAGGTATCATCTTACATCATTAGGTGATGAAACAGCTGCCTTACAGACTATTGAAGTCAAATCAACAATATTCATGGCTTCATACTATGAATTGACGGTAAAGAAACAATAGGCAACATCAGATTTGCAGCATGGGCGAAGAAGGTAGAGAATTCGCCAGCATTGGCCCCAAACTTCAGACACTTCCCCCAACAACAAAATCCTTCCAAGAGAATGTGAAACGAGCACATTATCAGACCTTTGTTTGAAAGCATACGGTTGACGCTGATCCACCACAGCTTATTCCATTGGAATACGGATGGACTAAAAACAAAGAAACAAAGTCATTCCTTCCCATTATGGTTCCTACGGAAATACAGATGGCCCCACAGGAAATACTGAAACGGATAAGGTGTCCATGTGATACTCAAATGCCCTGCTCTAGTTTACGTTGCCGTTGTATCTATTCTCGATTATCGTGTACAATTTTCTGTGCTTGTCATGAAGAGGGTTGATGCTGCGATGAACAGAGCAAATCGTCGAATGATTGATTTCGATATATAGTTCATCATGAGACCTTCAAATTGTGATTCATTGATCGGACTCATTAACACGCTCGTTTGGTAACCCATACACCATCTATATCACAGAACAACGAACGAACTAAGTTTGAACGGAAATAAACCTGACAATGTGCCGAAAATCGTCCAATTACGGTGGCATCGGCGGCCATTTAATCATGTTAATTACCAATTAAGACCACAATATTTATTGCAGTGTTAGTGCTAGGTATCATGTTACCTGTGTTGTAAATTTGATTGCATTTGTGGCATTATAATCATTCTGAATAAAAACTAAATGTTCAATTTATCCAGTTATTTAATTTTCGGCGGCCATTTTGTCCGCCATCTTGTTTTTACGGAAATGCTCAAGGATGACAGGGTGTCATCATGCAGATTTGTGATCTGCAATGTCTGACCTACATAAAAATACAAAAACATTTTCTATAGAAACTATTGCAAGCTTATCGAAAAAATCGCTATTTATCTGCCGGACTAACGGGGATTGCCGAGTAGATACGATTGTCGCTACAGTATACGTGTTTATTAATTAGGGTGGAGCCTAAAACTACCTCTTTTATGCGCATGCTCAATACCAGAGTATTACTCAAATAGAGCCCAGTTAGAGCATTCGGATAGTAGTTTATTGAACATAAACCTACAGAAAAATTCAAATTGACGCATTCTCATTGGATGAAAAATGTAGGTTAAACACTAAAGTAGGCCTAACTTAGGGGCTTTGGTGTTTGGTTTATTCACCAAATAATTCAAAGCATCACCCCAGATTTAGCGACCGAACTTGTCGCCGTATTTGAGGGTCAATTATTTGGACAATCCGAGTTTTGTCCAAAAAGTTGTTTCCTTTCTTTTTTAAGAAAGAAGTTTTGGCCTTTGTTCCGGATAAATTGGTTAGAAAAGGGTATGTTGTCTGAATCGATCAGTCTGTCAAAGGTAGGTAATCCGACAGCTGGGTCAGTCAAGAGTAGGTAATCGGACAAGTCCTTTGGTCAAGGGCAGATAATACAACTAGTCATTCAGTCAAAGTTAGGTAATGAGACTAGTCCTTCAGCCAAGAGCAGATAATCCAACTAGTCCTTCAGCCAAGTAATCCTACCAGTCCTTCAGTCAAAGGTATGTGGTCCGACTACTTCGTTTGTCAACGGTAAATTATTTGATTGGTTCTTTAGTCAAAGACGGTAATCTAAATTATCAGTCTGTTATTGGAAGGTTATATAATAGGTTGGTTGGTTTGATGTTGGTAAACCTATAGTTGTGTCAGTTAAAAGTAGGTTATCAAGCTAGTCCTTAAATTAAGGGACGGTAACCCAATTCATTCGTCAGTCAAGGGTACGTAATCCGATGCATGTGTAGTCAGCTTGGATACTTTCCTGATATATGTACTATTCTGGCCAGCTATGATTTAGAAGAACACTTAAATGCTTATTATAATAGTGGTACTTTTTTACAATACAGATGCTGGAAGAATACTACAAAGCATCGTGTAGATTTGGTATTTAACCAGTCTTGGTCGGATCAAATTCGAATGAATAACGACCTAGAGATGCAAATATTTGCTTTAATTCATCCAGCCTTTTGTGAAAGCATATTTTGGTATATTAGCAAAAGCAATTACAAATACACAAATATATGTAGAAATATAGTTAAGATGATATCTACTTTAGGTAGATCTTATGAAGAAGTTCTTTGTATCAAATGTGGAGTTTTCTATAGGAATGAAATGTTGCATTGCCTAATTCACTGCTCTTCTGTTATTGGTATAAGACAGAATTTATACAAGATAATTCATGATAAGCATGGTGAATGTGTTTAAGAGCACTATGACTTATCTGATGATAATAGAAAAGGTTGTATCTTGCTTGGGGCTCCATTTCAGCTCCATTTTAAGATTTAATCAATCTTTTGGATGTAAGCCATATTGATTTTATAATGACAATGTTATATTACATTGACTGCATGTGGAAATTTTTTAGAACTTAGCCGATATTGGTGGACTTTATTTCATCCAATTTTACTATTAATATACAAGTATAATATATTAATAAACTTGAGGAAGTTGAATAGCCGGTACGGCATCGCCCTTAAGTGCTGTTTAATGTAACTAAATTTTGAAAAGTTATCCACTGACGTAATGAAATTGTTTAAGATATATGTGTGTATGTAGCATAAAATTACTATAAATACATGCAATACATTGTGTTCTAATCATATATGTTGATTTCTAAATGTTTTTTTCTCTTTCTTTTCTTTATAAATTGTAAATTTGTGTTATTTGTATGTTAGTTTGAAAATATAATCTTCATCATTTGGAGGAAATAAAGATATGAAATGAAAATGTGTCAGTTTAGTGTAGGTTGTACAATAAGTTGTTTGTTCATTGGTATATAGCCCGATAGCTGTGTCAGTCAAGGGAAGGAAATCCAATTGGACAGTAAGACAAGGGTATGTAATCGGACTTGTCCCTATATCAAGGTAGAAATTTCGATAGGGGGCAAGTTAAGTGTAGGTATTTTGATAGGTCCTTCAGTCTTAAGTAGGTACAAAGTAAACATATTGGTTATTCAAGTGAAGGCAGACTGTATGGTCGGTAAATCAAGGGAAGGAATCTGATTGATCGGTCAAACATGGGTATGTAATCAGATATGTAATATTTCAGGAGAAAGTTATCTGATAGGGGCTCAGTTAAGGGTATGTATTCGATTGATTCTTTAGTCAGGGTAGGTAATTTGTCGGTCAAACAACTGCAGATTATCTTACTAGACCCTCCATAAAGGGACGGTAATACAAATAGTCTTAGTCAAAGTAAGGTAATCTAATTGGCCTGGAAGTTAAGGGTGTGTTATATGATATGTTTTGAGTCAAGAGTGTGAATGAATAAATGAATGAATGGTGTTTTAAGCGGCATCTACAGCTTAGGTCATTTTGCACGCATTATGATGATGTGGATAAATGTATACCAAGAATACCAAGAGAAGGTAATCTGATTGGTTGGTAGGACAACAAAATTGATCTGTCAGACATTGGAAGATAGACCAATTGGTCCGTCAGTCAAGGAAAGGTAATCTGATGGATCAGGCAAACAAGGAAAGATAATCTGGTTGGTAGGTCAATCAAGTGCAAGTTACCCAATTGGTTGGTCAGTCAAGGTTACGTAATTCCAAAGGTTTGTCAGTCAGTGGTAGGTAATATTCAATTGGTGGGTCAGTCGAGGTTGGGTCATCCAATAGGTTGGGCAGTAAAGGGTAGGTATCAATTACGTTTGGAGTCAAGAGTATGCTGTTGGTCTGGTAGTCTTATTGGTCAGTCAGCAAACAGAAGGGAATCAAAGAAGTAATGTGAATAGAATTGTTCTGTCAGTCATGGACAGGTAACCAGATGTGTTGCGATTCAAATAAAGTTAAATGATAAGGGGTCAGATAAGGGTAGGTTATTTGATTGGTCCTTAAGTCATGGGTAAGAAATCCAATAGGTCAGTCGGACAACAATGCGTTATTCGACTAGTCCCTATATAAAGGGTAGATAATGTGAATACTCCTTTAGTCAATAGCAGGCAATCTGTCAGTCAAGGAATGGTAATCCAAATGGTCCGTTAGACAACAGTCAGTAATCCGGCTAGTCCCCTTTTAATAGGTAGGTAATGCGAATAGTCCATTAGTCAATTATGTTATTCAATTGATCCGTCAGTCATGGGATGGTAATCCGATTGGTGTGTCAAACAAGGGTAGGTAATCCAATTGTGGGGTCAATCAAATGTATGTTGTTCCACTAAAGGGTCTGTCAATGGTATGTTATCCAATAGGTTGTTTTGTCAATGGTAGGTAATCTGTTTGGTTTGTCTTTCAAAGGTAGGTAATACAATAAGGGACAATGAAGGGTAGGTAATTGGAATAGTCCTTTAGACAAAGGCAGATCTGATTGGTCGGCTCATCAAGGGTAGGTAATCTGATTGGTCGGTTCATCAAGGGTAGGTAATCTGATTTGTCTCTTCATTAAGGGTAGATGATCTGATTGGTCTGTTCATCTAGGGTAGATAATCCAATTGGTCGGTTCATCAAGAGTAGGTAATCTGATTAGTCTGTTCATCAAGGGTAGATAATCTGATTGGTCGGTTCATCAAGGGGAGATAATCTGATTGGTAGGTTCATCAAGGGTAGGTAATCAGATTGGTAGGTTTATCAAGGGTATGTTATCTGATTGGTCAGTTCATTTAGGGTAGATAATCTGATTAGTAGGTTCATCAAGGGTAGGTAATCTGATTAGTCTGTTCATCAAGGGTAGGTAATCTGATTGGTAGGTTCATCAAGGGTAGGTAATCAGATTGGTCGGCTCATCAAGGGTAGGTAATCAGATTGGTCGGCTCCTCAAGGGTAGGTAATCAGATTGGTCGGCTCATCAAGGGTAGGTAATCAGATCGGTCAGCTCATCAAGGGGAGATAATATGATTGGTAGGTTCATCAAGGGTAGGTAATCAGATTGGTAGGTTTATCAAGGGTATGTTATCTGATTGGTCGGTTCATTAAGGGTATATAATCTGATTAGTAGGTTCATCAAGGGTAGGTAATCTGATTAGTCTGTTCATCAAGGGTAGGTAATCTGATTGGTCGGTTCATCAAGGGTAGGTAATCAGATTGGTAGGTTCATCAAGGGTATGTTATCTGATTGCTCGATTCATCAAGGGGAGATAATCTGATTGGTCAGTTCATCAAGGGTAGGTAATCAGATTGGTCAGCTCATCAAGGGTAGGTAGTCTGATTAGTCTGTACATCAAGGGTAGTTAATCTGATTGGTCGGTTCATCAAGGGTAAGTAATCTGATTGGTCGGCTCATCAAGGGTAGGTTATCTGATTGGTAGGTTTATCAAGGGTAGGTAACATACAAGAAACAGACAGCTTCGATGTCGAGACACTAAATCCCTTCAATATCCCCAGACGTGTGAAGCAAGGCTGTGTGCTAGCGCCGATTCACTTCGGCTTCTTCTTTTCACTTCTATTTTCCTACGCATTCAATTCATCACCAGATGACGTCAACATCAGACAAGATGGAAAGCTCTATAACTAAGCACGCTTGCGGGCTATGAAAAAAGTTCACCAGCGTCCTTATCAAGGAAATGATCTTCGCTGATGACGCTGCCCTAGCAAGTCACACTCATGACGGCCTATAACGTCTGCTAGACCGCTTCTCCAGTGTTTGCAAGGAATACGTTTTGACGGTCAGCATCAAGAGGACAGACGGCCTTAGGACGTCCGAATACCTCCATCAATACGCATCAACGGTACTCCACTAGCTGTTGTTGAAAACTACAGATACCTAGAATCCAACATTTCCGACAATTAAGATGTCCCTTGATCCTGATATCAATCCACGAATCGAATCGGAAAAGCAGCGACAGTCATGTCAAATTTGAGAAAGAGGGTAAGAGGGGAAACAAGAATTTGGCCCTCAGCGCCAAGATGAAAGTCTGTCATGCAAGCGTGATCAGCACTCTTCTTTATGAAAGTGAGACATGGACCACATACATGTACTCACGTCAAAAATCCAAGCTGTCCAAGCTGAATGTATTCCACATGAGATGTCTCCGAGGATCGTATTCCCAAAAATGTGCTGTCCGATCAACTTGAAGCTGGTACCAGAACAATTTGCCGCCCATTATTCCGTTTTAAAGATATCTGCCAGAGAGACCTCATGTCATCCAAAATTGATGCTGACACCTGGGAATGTCTTGCATCGAACTGCAACCACTGATGACACACCGTTAAGAGTGGAGTTAAGCAAGCTGAAGAGGCACGTCTTGAAGGACGCTCCGAAAGGCATATTCTGCAAGTGACGACTCCGACTTCATCTGCACAGTCTGTGCGAGGGAATACCACTAAGGAAATGGCCACCACAGCCACAACAGACGCTGTTCGACAATAACAAACAATACGTCCAATCGGTCGTCCACAGAGACGGACCGAGGTTGATGGTGATGGTTCAGAATGGTTCTAAGCTAATTCTATGCATTGATTACCTCCCATGTCATAGATCAATCTAGTGATTACTTCATTGACCGACTTCCTAATTTTCAAAAGAGTTCAGGTAGGTCAATGTAAACTTGAAATACTTAACCCAGGGGAGGTAATCGCTCTCAGATTTATGGACATTCTTCTAAGCAGTGATCTCCCTTTTCATTAAGTCCATTACTGTAGTGAACAGTACCAAAGGGAGGTAATCCATTGTGGAATTCGTTGATGGGTTTCATAAACTTGGATTTAACGCAGATTTCAACAGTATTTCAGCCATAACGAAGTGGTCAGGGTCCCTTTCCATGTAAACACTTTACATGTTAACAGTGTTTCAGTTTTATTGCGCCTGTCAGCACCCTTATCTATGCTCCTGGTGTTTCCTAAATAGTACCAGACACCGTACATTCCAAACCTCTGACTGCTTTCCCTAATGACATGTTTGGGTTATGGTACGACTTTGTATATTAACCCAAATGCATATGCCAAAATACACATCGGTTCGCTTGTAATTGGGTCAGAAGATAAAACGATCATACAATGGTTTAAGGCGTGACCGAAATAGATTTTCCGAGTGTTCGCTGTCGAAGTAAACAGTAAGAGTATGGTGTTAAATGAATGCATTGGTGCATTTGAACTGATCAACATGCAAATAGAATAGCGTTCACCGACTTTATTGTTTACTACACAGTTTGAGAGCTGTGTGCAATACTTAAGTATATGCTTTACGTCTGTAAAACACGTACAATAGTCTTGCATTAAACCATCGATTTGACCTATATCAGCATTTTCAAGCTTCAGATGAAATTAAAAACATTTGCAAAACATTTTGATGAAGTAGACTTATGATCATTAAGATATTTTTTCGTGTTTATGTGGTCTTTTCAGTGTCTCTTTCTAATAATAGCGTATGTCTTTTATAGGTTGGGTCTCGTGTTTAATCAGTTAAAACACTGTAAGCATCAAGCGCTACATATATCCGGGACTTTTTAACCCTTAGAATGTTGGGTAATTTTCTAAAAAATAGTTGTTTGTGTCGCCTGCTTTCCAATACCTTAAATATCTGCCAGGTTTTTGTCGAGGAAAGATACTCAGAGTAGCATGCAGGTTAGATCACATGCCAGCCGCCAATTTACTTAGCGGCTGACCTGGATCTAACAAGTTTGCACAAGCATGGAGTCTGTTCCAGAACTATAAGGGTTAAAGGCACTAAACAGTGCATCCTTCCGTCTCGTATAACGTTATACTATTGCGCAGTGGAAAATAACAATATTGAACCTATACATATCTATCTTAAGAAGTGTTGAATTGAAAACATGTTCGGAACACTTTCTTTTATAAAGGCCTTTGTGACTGGTCAGTATTGAAATGCACTGTACTTACAAACAATCCGATCCCAGTTGAAGTTAATCCCATTGTTAATAAAAAGAAAAGAAATAATCAGAAATGCGTTTTTAAGGAATATCTTTATGTATTTTATTAGCGATCGATTACGTTTTATTAGCGGCAATTAGCGGCATATGTGGGCTGACCGTCGTTATTTGACTTTACTTCTGCTGAAAACGGTATTTAACTTAAATCCATGTCAGCATAAACAAACAACAACAACAGATAAACAACTTATTATTAAGAAAAACAAGTGATGAATCCCTTCCTTCCATAAATCATGTTTTTGTCGTACGATAAGAATTACGTAGTGTTTGGGTCATTTCGTTCACCAGGTGCACGTTGGCTGTTGTTTCTGATGACGTTGGTCGCTGAACAGGATGGTGTTGGATGCAGGTAATCCAGGATAAGTTACCCAGAATCTCGACATAGTTTGCAGAGTTGTCGTTCGTGACTCATGATTGTTTAAGTGTGACGGACTGGCATCTGTCAACATTGGAAAACGACCTTTTCAAACTGAAAGCAATATCTGCCCCCGTTCTTGGACACGGTTGGCTTTTAATCAAATAAACTCGTATAGACGACGTATTAAAAACCTTAAAGTGCTGGAACTGACTTTTTACTTATGCAAAGAGGTAAGAACAAGGTCAGCCGCCAAGTAAATTGCTGGTCTGTGATCTAATTCATTTGCTACTCTAAGTATATTTTCTCATTTAAACTAAGCAGACGACACAAACATCTACTTTTAGAAAACTACCCAGGGTTAATTGCGTTTAGCACAACTATTACTAACGAATCAATGAATAGATCTAGCTGTAAAAAAAGAGCATGCTGGTCAAAAATATTGAATAATCTCCCAAACCAATAGATTATGCGATTCTTCCAGCAATAAATATATCGTCTGCCTTTGCTTTCAATTTGGATCATTTCTACTGATCCGAAGTTATTAGCGGATGCGGTTTATCAATGACCTTCATTAAATGATAACTCGATCCCTAACCTAGTTTGGGAAAAATGCACAATGCAGTTCCCAACCGAATCCAAAAAGGAATAAGAAAGTAAGAAGATAACAACATCATAGTTCGTCACATTGACACAGATTGCTTTCTCAGCGAGTTTTTGTGTTGGGAAGTTCGTATTTAGAAACGGTCAACTTGCCTTATTTTGATCTTAGCTTGTTCGTTTATATTTACGTATATCGGTTAGTGACTCGTTCTATCTACAATTTGTTATCGTCTTTACAACCGTAATAACATTGGCGTAAAATCTACTACTCCATAATAAACAAGTTCAAACTGTTGATGGGCTAATGACCTGTTGCAAAACATTTCGGTTCTGCATAGCGATTTTCGTTTATATCTCGGCGAAATAACATACAGTGATGTCTCGTTAATCCGAACATGTACGTTCCCAACAAAATGTCCGGTTTACCGAATAATCCGGACTAATAAAGCAGAGCATGTTTTTATACACATTAAGACATAAACGGTCTGTATGCACGTGTATACTTATAACCCTTTAGCAAACGCCAAATTGTTGACCGTCCCAAATTGAAAGAGTTTGCAGACGACATATCAAAACGTGATGAAATTCAAAGATAATCTTCTGATATGGCAGAAAACATTGTGGGAAAAGGAGAAATTGCTCGTCACGAGGGGAGGGGATGGGAGGGAGGGGGGAGGGAGGGGAGGGGTGAGGAGGAGGAGGAGGAGGATGGGGAGGGGAGGGTCGAGGAGGAGAAGGAGAAGGAGGAGAGGAGAACGAGGAGGAGGAGGACGACGAGGGGGAAAAGGAGGAGGAGGAGGAAGAAGAAGAGGATGAGGAAGAAGAGGATGAGGAGGAGGAGGAAGAGGAGAAGGAGAAGGAGGAGGAGGAGGAGGGGGGAGGAGGAGGAAGAAGAAAAAAGAAGAAGACCGTTAAAAAGAAACCCTCTAGAGTTAAGACCAACTCAATCGTTTTGTACTAGTGTCAGATAGTCCCTAATATCGGCTTATCTGAGGCCAGTGTTAAAAGGTCAGAGATTGCTATTTAATTATCTGACAAGATAGAACTAACAACCATTTGGGTATGATCGGTACACTAGATCAAGTAGCAGGGACTGAACATCGCACTTGTTAGACTGCGTTCTTATAATAGCCTAGAACACACCGATTTGTTACAGCTAGTTTATAACACAAAGTCTAAAACTCGTATAATAAAGCTAATTTTCTCGGTCTGAACTAACACACCATATACATTATACTTATTCTTTATTGGTTTTTCATCGCGCCAACATCATTTCAGGTTTTATTTATAGATCCCCCGGCCATCTCAAGTTTATGGTGAAAGATCCCAAACTTGATTGCACAGAGAGACTGGTCAAGTTGGGTAGAACCATTGACCTTCTAGTTATATAAGTCAGTCGAGAGCTATCTCTTTATGTAAATTCAAATGCTGTGAACGGGATTTGAACACCAGGGTCGTCGATTTGAATCTCGTTAAAAGCGGGACGACCGAGCGGTTGTTTCATATTGATCTACCAGAGCGGTTCGTGTGCTTGTAGGCCTAACCTTGGAGATGAGGAGAAACACTTTCCATTATTCAAACACATAAACAGCAGAGTATATTAGAAACTGTGTGACTTAATGAGAAATCAACTCATTATGAGCAATTTGTTTCTCTATTTATGTTTTCATGCAGGACTTATAAAGTGTAATTATCGTCTGTATATACTTTCAGTTTGGAGCAGTCATAAATCCTATAATAACAATGAAGTATATGTTTTTTTTATTTCCAATTCAACTGAAATATGAAGTAGACGACATTTAAATCGCGGTCAGATCATAACAAATTGATGAATTAAAAATATGATTAAGCTAAGTTTTAACCTAGATTCACCGGATATCTATCAATCAATTATAGACGTTCTAACCAAGGAGAGTGTACGCGGTTTATTTCTTAGAATGCTGGGTAATTTTCTAAAGATAGATTTTTGTGTCGTCTGCTTTCCAAAACCTTAAAGATATCCTCTCAATATTGTTGAGTAAAGATACTCAGAGTAGCAAACAGGTTAGATCACAGGCTAGCTGCCAAAAGTTGGCTCCAGCACTTAGACTATAACGGATAAGCCCTTCACATATGTGCAGCATTTACTATGGGTTAATGTGCGCACGTGTCGAGATGGCTAAATATAGGACAGACGGATTACGCAGTTAACCGCGATTTGTTACTCTACATTCCTTGTGTAAATCTTACGATGCGAATGACCCACTGACCTGCATCGATGTTTGACATACAAAGTTGTCGCTTTGAAGAATAGTTATTCTTTGCAGACGACAGGAGTTCCCGCATTTAATCATTTGCATAGGTATATAGGCATGACAATAGTTTTGTTTTGAAGAATGATTATTCGTTGCAGACGACAGGAGTTCCCGCTTTCAACTATTCGTATCCCACCTTACCTGCTGATGTATTCACATGATTGAATTATTCCTGTTTCAATTAGAGAAAACTCGTACTTCAAAATACTAGATGCTCATTGGTTATTGTTTAACCCTTTAACAAATGCCAAATTTTCGACTGTCCCAAATTGGAAAATTTTGCAGACGACCTTTCAAATGTGATTAAATTTGAAAATGGTCTTCTGCTATGGCAAGAAATATTTTGAAGAAAATGAGAAATTGCTCTTAACGAGCAATTTCT
The DNA here is from genome assembly GCA_947846245.1 of Cerastoderma edule. Taxonomy (NCBI): domain Eukaryota; kingdom Metazoa; phylum Mollusca; class Bivalvia; order Cardiida; family Cardiidae; genus Cerastoderma; species Cerastoderma edule. The sequence continues at coordinate 47,068,827 of OX401406.1, forward strand.
CCTTTTCCTACAATGTTTTCCAGAATCGTATGCAACAAAGTGATTAAATGTCGTTATTGTTTTGTAATGGGTTAACCTACCTAGTCAAATGCAGACCAATCAGACTCCAAAAGCTTTGACTTGAGAGTAAGCCATATTTAAACCAATCGCGACGTGCTTAGTACCGGGTTTAAAAATCTATTATTTCTTTAAAAGTTATTCCGACATGCTCTACATGTATTTTGATCAAGAAGACGGCGTTATGTATGTGAAAATAGAAAGAAACGGAAAAAAAAAGAAAGAAAAAAAATCGTTACACCACATTATATATCTAATACACTACGACCGTTCGTAGCAGTTTATGTCGACAAGATGACAATTACAATGCTCTATGGAATAAAAATGATTGTCTTGCGTCGTCTGCTATATTTTTTCATTTAAGACCTAAATGCACATGTAAAAATTCAGAAATAATATTATATATGGAAAACTGTAAGGTATGACTTAAAGCCATGTTGTGAGACAGGGAGACATTCTTTTTCCTATTAACCAATCATACACTGATAATGTGTATGCTGGTAGAGAAATGGAGTGTCTCGGCTGACTAAACCCATTACCAAACAATGACGACGTTTAACCACTTTGTTGTAGACGACCCAGGAAAACACTGTGGTTTCTTTCCAATTTATCGCATTTTGCACGTCTTTTAATTTGGGACAGTCTAAAACTTGGTGTTTGGTAAAGGGTTAAGAAATACCGATCGCTAAACCCAGCTTAACAAGTGGGATCGAGATTCTCCTTGCGACCTATCATAAATCCATAAATCCATAAATGGTGCGAGTACTATTTATACATATATCCAGGAAGCAGAATGGAGAGTTGTTAGTCTAAGATGCAATTATTCTTGTTTCACAATCGATACAAACTAGATATATTTAACACACACAAAAAACCAGTGTGCAGTTTTGCTCAGATCTTGTTTCACCGATTATGACTTAAACGTTGTAATATAAGTGCAGTTCTGTTGACACGCTGCAACACAACAATTAAGAAAGCATAGCTGAGAAAAAATACATGCGTCGGAGAACCAGACTATATGGGGCGATGACCACAAAAATCTACAAATGGCTAATTTCGTCATTGGTGTCATAACGGCCAACTATATCGTCACGTAATGCGACATTATGTCATGATCAGTTGACACATTGGGTTTTATCGAATATCATTAACCAATAACCAAACAATAAGGACATTTGACCACTTTGTTGCAGATGACTTTGAAAAACACTGTGGGAAAAAGAGAAATTGTTCGTGACGAGCAATTACTCCTTTTCCCGCAGTGTTTTCCTATTCTATCAGACGGTAACAAACTATTCAATTCCATCAAATTTTGAAATGTCGTCTGCAAACGCTTTCAATTTGGGACAGTCGATAATTTGGCGTTTGGTAAAGGGTTAAATCGTATATTCTTGTGACGTGTGCACTTTTTATCAGCCAAATAATAATCATAATGCAGTTTGTTACATCCTGCCGCATGGGCTTGCACTTTCAATGATTATAAAAACAAAAGTGCATATATACAGGTGAGCTTAGTATCAATATTCTATCAAAGCATGTTATTGGAGTTAAGATATGAAACAGCTCTCCTATATGTGATCTATAAGTACAAACACTACCCAAAGTTTGATCAGTATTATCGGGTACTTTTATGTTTATAAGATGGACTTGAACTTTGCGGTTTTTGGCCAACGTTGCCTAGTGGTAAGAGCACTGTACACTTTCCCCTCCTTGTGTGGGTTCAAATCGTGGTAGAGGTAGATTTGTATTTTCACGAAAGATTGTCTGCCTGCTTACTTATGAAATGCTGATGGTTCAACTCGGCTTGACCAATTCTTATGAGCAGTTTGGACAGTCGATTTCTTTCATCGTATAAAAACCAGGACATGAAAATATAACTGAAATACCGCTTAAGCGATGTAAACCCCAAACAATCAAACTTTAAGTCATCAGTACATGTATTTTAACTAAAATACGATACTTGGATCATTAATGGCGAAGGAAACCCAGCCCATGAGAATTGTGTTGAGCTAGGTGAAACACTATGATCCCAGGATATAGAAATATAACTGAAATACCGTTGTCGTGATGTTAACCCCAAACATTCAAACTTTAAGTCATAAGTACATGTATTTTAACTATAATACAATATTCGGCTCATTAATGGTTGAGGGAAAACCAGCCCATGAGAATTCTGTTTAGTTAGATGAATCATCATGATCCGTTAGTCAGCCGCAAGAATGCATCTGATTAAAAACCTAAATATACCTTATTTGGGATTCCAACCCACATAGAAAGAGGTGTAATGATGTCATGTTAACCACAATCACAAACACTCGTAGTTAGGATTCTTTGGGGATAATGTTTATATAGACATTACCCCTAAAAAGAATCCTTCCTTCGAGTCCCTGTGACCACAATATAAACTTAATTTTTATCCATGTGTCAGGTAATAAGACTGTGCAAAAGACAGGTTGACCTTGTTTGGCGATTTCAATATTTTACCTGATTCATTGTTTCAGGTGGTGGAAGAATTGTTCGTATGAGCAAGTTCCCATTTCCTCGCTAGTTTGAATGTTGCATTTAACAAACATGTTATGGAAAATCATTGATAAATCATACATTTATGAAAGCGATTATGAACCCTGCCCCTCGATAAAAACCACTTATTTGGCATCATGGATACGACAATCGCAGGCGGAGATATCTTTACGAAGAACAATTTTTATCAAACTTGCAGACAAAACCAAAAAAGACCGGTTTGGTTGAGAGCGATTAAAGAAAAGATTTATTCAACAAACCACGTTCATTTTGAAAACAATGGAATATTTTCGTACGCAGAAGTTGTGAACGTTCAAACAAGAATCAGCCATGCAATAAAGTGGAAAATTACGCCTTTAGTTCACTTACAATAAGCGAACAATAATAACCATTTATAAATAGTTTGCAAGCAGACGACGTTATTGATTAGACAAAGTTAGAACCAACGATCCAAAAATCGTTTGACGTGCACAGCATTTGTCACGTGTTCGATACGACAAGGCGCGTGCATGCTGAATTTGTTTTTTGCTCCAAATTGAAAGGTTTTGCAGGCGACGTTACATGGCTTCTTTCAAACTAGAATATGTTGTATCCTGTCATAAAGTTCGACTATGGTGTTCTTTGGGGGGGAGGACGGAAAAAAAACCGAAGAAAAAAAAACATAAAAAAATCACGAATGACATTCCTCGTGTCAATCGTATCTACTCGGCAATCCCCGTATTAAGTCGGTAGATATAGAATGGCCATGGTGTTCCGAATGTCCTCGTGTAACAGGTTATAACCAATCGTATCAACTCGGCAATCCCCGTCACAAGTCGGTAGAGATATTATTATATTCATTTATATATAATAATTATACATTGTCATTTTAAGAAATGGCCGAGGGGTTCCGAATGAGGTTATAACTTAAAACGAGAAAACGGTTAATCACAGTATCATATTCTGGATTACCTGCCCCTTAACATTGTATTGCATTTAACTTATTATGGTACGACGGGAACAAAACTAAACAGCACCCATGTTTCAAAAATAAATAAATAAATAAGAAAATCCATAAACTGTGTATCTATATGTTCATGGTTGAACGATAATGGGTTCATATTCAACGTAGTATGTATAATAAACATGTCCTTCTCATGCTAAAAGATATATCAATGCATAATTCAAAGATGATTGTATAAACCCTTTCCCAAACCTAAAATTTCAAATTCCCCAAATTGAAAGAGTTTGCAGACGACATTTCAAAACGTGATGAAATTGGAAAATAATACTCTGATAGGGTAGAAAACATTGTGGGAAAAAGAGAAATTGCTCGTCACGAGCAGTTATTCCTTTTCCCACAGTGTTTTTTAAAGTCGTCTGCAACAAAGTGGTCAAATGTCGTTATCGTTTGGGAAAGGGTTAAAGTAAATGATGCGGCGAAGTAAAGGTCAAAAAGGACTGGTCGCCTTCGACGCTAACCACACTACATATACTTTATTATCACATGTTCAAGAATTCATTAATAGCAATAAGAATTTTAGTAAGATTAGCTATTTCGTAAATAAATTCTCAGCAAGTCCGCGTTTTCTCCACAATGAAAATCTGGCTTCGGCAGAAATAGTTGTGTGATAATCAATATTTACCCAACGTCTTTGTGTGACTGGCAACGCCAACGGTGCTTTCTGCGCTGGTTTGGTTAAAATTTCTAAAGAAAAGCTTTTTCAGTATGTGAAAAAACCTATCAGTTCTGCTGATGTGATATTTGATATGTGAATAGATTGAAAAAGCACTGTGGCAAAAGGAGAATTTTACAGTGACAAGCAATTTATCCTTTAGCCACATTTGCTTTTTTTGCAAAAGTCGTTTGCTGCAAGACGCAAAAGATCTGGCGTTAATTAGTAATGTGTTAAGGTCATTTTCAATAGTGTTCATTCAAGTCACCGTACCACTGCTTATGGCGATTGGCAAAACATCCTGTTTTCCTGGTATATCCCCATTCACAATACCATTAACAAGACGATAACTCCTTTCCCCCGTTAACAGATTTAGTAATGAGAGACGAAATCAAGAAGTATTGGCTTTATTTAACGACGGAGAGAGGATGCATAGGGTCGGCTCTTTGTATGCATATGCTGATTTACTTGGCGGCTGGCCTGGATCTAACCTGTTTACATAAGTATGGTGTCAGTTCCAGCATTTAATTTACCCGTTTGTCAATAATACACCGCTTCCACGCATCTGCTGCAAAATATTTTTGAAAATAATTAAACAAACTCATAAATTGCTCATATTGAACAATCTACTCTTACGAGACGTTTATCCCAAAAAGGAATGGTTTGATATTTTCTATTGTCTGCTGTTACTTTCTATTTTGGCCCATCGCAAATGCCAAAATTGGGAAAACCGGCTTGTATACTGTACTGTCGTTACTGTGACTTAACCAAAACAAAAATAAAACTGTGGAAAGCGAACTAGCCTCTCAGTACACGATATCATGCTTCACAATAAAGACCTTCTACAGCAATGCAACGGTTCTTATATTCATGTGCCTGACTGTCCTTGTCAAGACATTTCAAGTCAAAACTCTGCCTTTTACAATTTAGTTGGAGGAAAATCCATTGGACAGTTGAGCTATGCGCTTGATATAAGACCCAGTTCGGTCAAAAACCCTCAATTCATTCCACGTAATATTGAATCATGGATGTGCCATTGTAGCAGAGGTTGACAAAGTTACTGGAGACGTCTTAACCCTTTCCCAAACAACAAATGTTCAACTGTCCCAATTTGAAAGTGTTTGCAGACGGCATTTCAAAATGCGATGAAATTGGAAAATGATCATCTGATAGGGCAGAAAAACATTATGGGAAAAAGAGAAATTGCTCGTGACGAGCAATTTTTCCAACAATGTTTTCTGCCCCATCAGAATATTATTTTCCAAATTCATCACATTTTAAAATGTCGTCTACAAACTCTTTCCATTTGGAAATGTAGAAAATTTGGCGTTTGGTACAGGGTTATAAGTATACACGTGCATATAGACCATTTATGTCTTAATGTGTATAAGACCAGGCCCTGCTTCATTAGTTCGGATGATTCGTTAATCCGGAAATGTTTTTGGAAACTGACGTGTTCGGATTCCGAGACTTCACTGTACATACCTGCTTTACCAAAAACTGAAGTGTTTATCTAATAAACAGCGTTGTTTGAAAACGATGCTTCAAAGAGTCCATATCAAATACACACACGAATACGATTAATCATTTTAGTCTTGACCTTTCCCAAACAATAACGACATTTGACGACTTTGTTGAAGACGACTTTAGAAAACATTGTGGGAAAAGGAGAAATTGCTCGAAACGAGCAATTTTCCTTTTCCCACAATGTTTTCTACCCTATCAGAGTATTATTTTCCAATCACATTTTGAAATGTCGTCTGCAAAGTCTTTCAATTTGGGACAGTCGAAAATGTGTTGTTTGGGAAAGGGTTAACCCTTTCCCCTATAAACTCGTTTTATTACACATGAATCAAGTGACGAAGCTTATGTAACAAAATATGTACCTAAAGGAGGTCATTTTCTACTTTTGTCTCAGTTAATAAATCTTTAATTACAGAAAATCAAACTTCTAATCCTTAAACTTGTGCACATAAATCGTTAATGCGATCCATAAAATGGTAAAAGCGCAGTGATTTTAACCCATCACCAAACAATAATGACATTTGACAAGTTTGGTGCACAAGACTCTGGAAAACATTGCTAACGAGCAATTTCTCTTTTTGCACACAATGATTTCTGCGCTATCAGTAGAATAACATCTAATTTTATCGTATTTTGAAATGTCGTCTGCAAACTCTTTTAATTTGAGACAGTCGTAAATTTGGCGTTTAGTAAAAGGTTAAACATTGATGCGATTCATTAAATGACAAAAGCGCAGCGATCTTCAGAAGTCTCGTAAATATTACTCATTATTCTATAATCATGAATGCATGTTCATATTTTGTAAATGTCACCTACAGATTAAAAACTCAGAGATTCTCTTAACTTCGTACGAAGTGATTTGTAATCTTCTGTGACCATTTCGATGGTCAAGGGCAGTAGACAGTGCAAACAAACCCTGCTTAGTCAAAGCTCTACTAGTACGTTTTAGATATCTAGAATACATGATGAGAAGACGTACACATGTATACAGTCCTTAAACAAATACAAACTGTCTTAACCCTTTACCAATTGTTTAATCTTCGGCTGTCTCATATTGAAAAGTGTTTGCAGACGACATTTGTGATGCAATTGAAAAATAATCTTCTGATAGAGTAGAAAATATTGTGGGAAAAGGAGAAATTGCTCGTCCACAGAGTCTTCTACAACAAAGTTGTCAAATGCCGTTATTGATTGGTAAGTGGTTAAGGCATAAATGTACAGCGAACATATAGAAGCAATTCTCTCCATGAAAAAATGTTGTGTCACAATGTTTTTTGTGATGACACTTTGGTCATGTATTTGAAGTTGCTCAACAGGGGTCACCAAAATTCCAATCCTCTCCATGGTTCCCCAATTTTGAAACATTTGAAGTTCAGCTTTCCATAGAATTTCACATTGAGGAAGTCTGCACACCTATCCATGATCCTTGCATTTCATCACTGTACATTTCTTTTCAATCTATTGACTGCTTCACTGGTCATGGAAAGACGCGACATAATCATGGTGCGATCTAATCATGGCGCAATGTCTTCATCAAATGCTCGGTACAGATATTGGCTATGCCAGGGACTCATTACTGAACCATTAACTCTTTACCACTGGTCCTGCAGACGACATTTTTTTACTGAAAAAAGACGACGTTAGAAAATGATTTGTAAGTATGTGAAAAACCTTGCATTTCTGCTGTTTTGATATGTGAAAAGATTGAGAAAGCATTGTGTCAAAAGGAGAAATTGCTTGTGACAAGAAATTTCTCCCTTTACCACAATGCTTTTTGAAAGTCTAAGTCTTGTCTGCTGCAAGACCCAAAAATGTGGCGTTAGATGGTAATGTGTTAATTACAAGGACATGCTAAGGTAGTTTACGAAAACAAACAAAAACATTTTGTTAAACAATAAATACATTTTTCCTGTTTGGATTTATTATTTTTTGTCTTTTACATCATAAGGTATCAACAAAGCTACATTATACAACAAATACACTGAGAGAGAGAGAAAAAAAACCATGTCATCTGTACAAAATTTATCTTACAAAACAAACAAAACATCATACAACATGGCGAAGAAAAAATTCAATGTGAAAATTTATTCGAAGGTCGATCTGTGTAATGGAAAAAGGACATCATAATCATCAGAACAAATAATCTATGTACAAAATATGTATGAAAAATATGCATGGAATAATGGGACAATATAACACATTGCATCTATATGTGCTATGAAACTTTACACAGATAAAAAGGGCATCTAAAATACAATTCATCCTTCCATATGCAGTATTCATTGCATCACTTGATTCAATTTACAATTACTTTGACATCAATTGTGATACATCAATCAATGGTCCAATACAATTCTAAAGAGTAGGCTTCACCCTTTGAGTGAAGCACTTGCTTTAGTCTTGCATTGAATTCAGTTATTTATGTGAATATGTATCATGATTATATCAAGAAGATAAAAAGAAACAAATCATTAATTATTTCTCTCAAGTTACAAAGAGAAAACATATTTGAGGCGATAAAACATTGGATCACTATCTAAAGAACAGGTATTCAAGTTGTAAGTATCAAATGATAAAATAACACATGATTAGCATCAGGATATCATACATCCTGTCTGAAAACTGCTTAAAAGTTTTCCCTTGTACTGTAATTTACTGGGACAAAATGCCTCTAAAAAGCAAGGCATTATTCATTAATCTATTGGTCAAAGTTAAACAAACAGTATGGACTTTCTTCTATTGCTGCAATGGCTTTCAAACATCTTCATTAGCCTTTTATACTAAATATAATATTGTGATGCCTCACAAAGTGGGTATAATTTTACGTCAAAGTCTTCCCAGGCTCGTTCAGCTCTGTAGAGGCCAACCCTGAATAAGTACTTAACCCATTACCAAACAATGACAACATATAACCAGTCTGTTGCACACTACTCTGGAAAACAATGTGGGAAAAGGAAAAATTGCTCATAACAAGCAATTTTTCATTTTCCCACAATGTTTCCTGCCCTATCAAAAGACTTTTCTTCAATTTCAACACATTTTGAAATGACGTCTGCAAACTCTTTCAATTTGGGAAAGTTGAAAACTTCTATTGATGCCTATATGCTCATAAATTGTCCACATCATATAAAAAACATCCTACAGCCAGTCTGCTTGTTTCTGACATTGTTTGGTACATTTGAATTAGTTTAATAAAGGTACGTTTTGTCTTTTATTTCAAAATAGACCTAAAAACTCCCCTTCTTGGGATGCATATCTAAAATGAAAGCTACAGGGGAAGAGGATATCCCCTCCCGAGTCACACCAACACATCAAGTAGCCCAGTGCCTGGAAAAAACCTGGGGAAGACCCTGAACGTACATTGAGGATTACACGGCTCAAATCTATATATGTTAACATTTAACAGAGGTCCAGAAAAGGAGGGTACTTTCACTTTCCCTTTTACTTTCCCTAACTTCAATTCTCAGCTCTTATCCACTCTTAAAAACTGCATTTTCTTTCCATACCTTTGTTGGATTTTTTTTTGTTAACCCTTATAGTGCTGGATTCGACTTCATGCTTACGCAAACGGTTTAGATCACATGTAAGTTGCCAAGTAAATTGGCGGCTGGCCTGTGATCTAACCTATAAGCTGCTCTGAGCATCTTTCACTCGTAAAATTAAGCAGATATTTTTAAGGTTTTGTAAAGCCGATTTTTAGAAAATTACCCATCATTCTAAGGGTTATGACAACCCAAATGAATGTCCATGTACCCCTGAGTATTGTTTTGCAAGGAGACTGAGTGCAGATGTACCCACCCTTTGTGGACGTCTGTTCACTCTTTACCACCTGCAAACAGCATTTTTTTTTTTTACTTGAAGCAGACAACTTAAGAAAAGCTTTGTAAACATTTGAAAAAACTTTCAATTCTGCTCTTGTAATATGAGAATAGATGGAAAAAGCTTAGCAAAAAGAGAAATTGCTCCTTTTGTCACAATCTTTTTCAAAGTCGTCTGCTGCAAGATGTAAAAAAAATGTGACATAAGGCAGTATTGTATTATAGCAATAATGATGGTGATTGGATAAACATGTGTAAGAAGAATTGAAAAGTCTGAGATAGTACTTATATAGACCTGAGTTTAACATATACATGTATCCCCCTTACAAACTGACAAAACAAAACAGACACCCTTGCCTTCTGAACCATACCACTTTACCTTACAACAACATGTTTGTTCATCTCAAATTTACAAATGATTCTCCCCTTACAGCAGTGGTACCAATATGACTGACAATCAAGAATTGTCCTTGCCAAATACATGTAAATCATTTTCTTTTTGAACACCTAACATAACAGGGTTAAAAAGGGGTATCCAAAGGAAAGTACACTATACTCCCAAATTCGTTTGTTAACCTCAGTTAGAAAATATTGTTGATAATTAAGAAAAACATAAATTTGATGTATAAGTTTCCCCATTCCAATGAAAGTTGAGGGTTCAATGTAAGACTATAGTATGTGCATCATGTTTGTGAAGCACTTACTATAGTATTGCACTGAACCCTTGAAGTGTAAATGGTCTGTATCACCTACAAAATATCCTGACCTGTCACTGCTTAGTAAAGGGTTTGACAGTAGGTCCCCAAGTTTATATATATGACCATGCCTTTAACAATGCTAATTTCTATAATAAAAACGTACTACTCATTAAATTAACCCTATATGCACAAATAACCAACACATGATTTCCCCACCTCTTAGCTAGCAGAGAAGTACCATTTCTCAGGCCACATAAGATGCATACATCCTAAGTTACCTAACTTTTTCTAGTCCAAAACCTAACTTTAAATGTATTAGCTGACATGATTGATGTTTGGCGACATTGACAACAGAAATATTACAGTCAATCTTTCTTGAATTGGCTACTCTTTACCAGGGTATGAAAACTGGTGAATTTAGACTAATGCTCGTTAACTATAGAATGTCAGTCATGCATAAAGCTCGACTCCATTACTATAGCTTTATGAATGATTGACATCCATATAAAGCCTTGAGCTTACATATAGAATAAATTCCTATCTTGCTTTCCTATGGTTGCTTGAGACAAAAAAGACTTTAATATTGCTTACTATGAGGACATTCTTATCATCACAAAATGATTGATTTTTAGGCATATACAATGTACTGCAAAATTAATCAATTAAGTATCTAACTTATAATCATTTCAAGAATGCTATAAATAAATATCATCTGCAATAAAAACCATCTAGTAAATTAATAAACTCATACCCTCACATAAGGGTTTAATGCAAGACTAGTCAGTACTTTCTGTTTGTGAACGATTTTCTTATCCTATAGTCTTGCATTGAACATTCAATATAATTATGTATTTGTAACCATCTAAGTTGAATACATGAGGAGGGTTCAGTGCAAGACTATAGTAAGTGCTTCTCATACATGAAGCACTTACTATAGTATTGCACTGAACCCTTGAAGAGGTTTTGTTACAAAAATAAATCATTGAATATCATTTTGACAAGAGACGAAAATGCCAGTGTCTAGCAAATTTTTTCATTAGTCCGAAACATTTCGAAACATTTCTTGAGTTGTCTGCTATACTTTCATTTAGACAAACGTATTTTAGAATGAGAAAAGACATTACAACATGTCATTGTACAGACAATCAGGTATAGGGATACATTAAAGCACTATGACATAAAATGGATTTAAATTAAACCACATCGTTAACACTTTTACCATTAAAAAACTTTTTATCAATTGCAAAATATCTTAAACAACAAGAACTGAGATACTATAACTTAAGACAGTACAGTAACTGTTGTAGTGTATGACCTTATATTCGTGTGAAGTACATAAGGACAGTGTCAACAAAATTTTATCACCATGTTCTATTGTCCACTGCAGTATGAGTTATGATACTAAAATGTGTCAACATGTGATAAGGAGTTAGCCCTTATCTATCTTCACCCCACTTATAAAAAAATACAAAGATTTGTCACATCTACTGCAGAAGTCTTTAGGAGTCACTGTATCAAAAGGAAAAACTTACTTTTAATGAGCAAGTTATCATTTTATCATGGTACTTACATAATGATGCAAACAATTATAGTTTTCATACTATTTTTTGTCGTTTATTACTTTGAATTAAAATTTGGACCAGTCAAAAATTCCCATGTGAGGGTAAGGGTAAAAAATACAAAAATGAGAAATAAAAATGTATGTACACATGAATTGACAGAGACTCAGATTAAAGGTGGAATTCAATGACCTCCGACAGTATAAGGAGGATAGACTTGTTGTGTAAATATTCAAATATTGCATGAAAAACTACTTCATTGCTACACCTTATCTGAACCTCTTCGGTAGTAAGATGATGCCAGTAGACATTACTGCATCGAGATCTCTTGTGAGTTTTCAACTAATGAGTGAGCTTGCCCTAGGATGAATGATGAAAATAACCTATTCATGAGATACCATTTGAATGGGAGTGTGTGTGTGTGTGTGTTGAGGTATCATGTGATACCAATCAATTATTATCAAATCCAATTTCTAGCCACTGCAGCAAGAGCCTTAAGATTTTCATGAAAAACGAAGAAATTACTCTTCAGTGAGCATCTCTACAAATGTTGGCATGTTTTTGCTTGCTATATATGGGAAAATGCCATGTTTTGTAGTAATCTATATAATTTAAGGTTAAATTTGAAATTCCATATGAAGAAAAGACTTAAATGTGTTTGCAAGAATCCTTTAAACAGAATTCTCAAAAATGTATTATCAAAATCATCTAATTGGGCGACATCCCATTAGAGGAACCAGATCATTCCAGTACAAATAATGAAGTGAAAAAGTCACTCAACAAACAATATTGACATTTGGTGACCTAATTAATCCAGAGCTATTAAAGTCACTCCACTTACAATATTACCATTGGGTGACCTGATTTATCCAGAGCTATTTAAGTCACTCAACAAACAATATTTACATTGGATGACTTAATTCATCCAGAGCTATTAAAGTCACTCCACAAACAATATTGCCATTGAGTGACCTAATTAAATAAGGGTTATTGAAGTCACCCCAATTATAATATTGCCATTAGGTTACCTAATTTATCAAGATTATTGAAGTCACTGCACTAACAAAATGGTCATTGGGTGGCTAAACTCATCCAGGGCTATTGAATACACTCCACTAACAATATTGAAATTGGGTGACCTAATATATCCAGGGTTATTGAAGTCACTCAACTTCCATTATTGCCATTGGGTGACCTATTGAATCCAGGGCTATTAAATATTCTCCACCACTGATATTGTCAATGGGTGACCTAATTTATCCAGAGCTATTGAAGTCACTCCAATAACAGTATTGTCATTGGGTGACCTAATTCATTCAGAGCTATTAAAGTCACTCAACTAACAGTTTTGCCATTGGGTGATCTAATTTTTCCAGGGCTATTAAATACATTCCACTACCAATATTGCCATTGAGTGAATCTAACCAAGTTCTGACCATAAAGACCTACCAACTGGTATATGCAAGTTTGGCAAAAAGAATGGAAAACGAAAAAAACACTTTTTAAAGTTGATGACTTTTCCATCCAATTTGAACTCCACAACTGCTGCTTCCACCACGCCATCTATCCATTGAAGATGTCATTGCACAAACACAAACACTGTTTATCTCTGGGCCTCCACCTCCATGGACTGAGGCGAATGTGCGACTTGTGTAGGTGAGGTGGCGTATGGGGATGAACTGAACTTTTCTGTTGTTGATAGCTTTGACAACGCCAGCAAGGCATCTGGGAAATTGGGCGGAGTAGCTGGAGTATTGGCAGGTGCACATAACTAGAATACAAAACAGAGAACATACAAAAACGTTGTTTTAACTCAACTTTTAACCCATTACCTAACATCAAAGACATTTGTCCATGTTGTTGCAGAAGAGTCTAGAAAACACTGTGAGAAAAGGAGAAATTGCTTGTCACGAACAATTTCTCCTTTTCCCACAATGTTTTCTACTCTATCACAAGATTACTTTCCAATTTCATCATATTGTGTAATGTCTTCTGCAAAATCTTTCATTTTGGGACAGAAATTTTGGCATTTGTTAGGGTAAATAAAATTTTCAACACTTATCAGCTGTGCTACCTTGACAGGCCAATTTCATGCTCCCCGATAATCCCCAGGCCTGATTACTGTTTACCAAATTTATGCCAAATTTTTCGACTGTCCCTTATTGAAACAGTTTGTAGACAACATTTCAAAATATGGTAAAATTGAAACACAACCTTCTGATAGGGAGGAAACATTGATAGAAAAGGAGAAATTGCTCTTAACGAGCAATTTCTCCATTTTCAACAATGTTTTTCCAGAGCTATCTGGAACAAACTGGTTTAATGTTGTTTGGTCAAGGGTTAAGACATATTTAATACAATTTTCAAAATCTTATCATATGTGTTACCTCGACAAATCAACTTTTTTATGCTACTGATCTTCCACAGGCCTGTTAAGAAAGATTGCCAATCTGTGCCTTAGTTTCAAAAGCACCACCCAAATGCCTTCAGCACCGCCCCCAAATCAAGTACAAGCAATTTGTTTGTGGTAACAGTATTATCAAGCCAACCAGTCCTTGTACATAGCAATTCACACAGTATGTGACAGAATAATATAACCTAAAAATAGCTCACATTGACACATTTGTCTTCAGATATCATTTTGTGTTTAGCCCATTTTAGTTATCATTATATCAGTCAATCCCATTTCCATATGAGGAAATGAGTAAGTGGCTCCCTACTGTTATCACATATCAGAGTATGACATAGAACAGATCAGATACAATAAAAATGTCAATCACATCAGAGCGTAAATCACTATATGATGGTATGGAATTATGTTAGGGATCAAAAGCAACACCAAGTGACAATTACTGAATATTATGTGCCTTTTATTAAACCGTATTTTGAATGGTCATAATGAAGTAAAAATAAAAAGTTGATTACAAGCCATGTACTAGTTAGTTGCACTTACAAACCTGCTAAAGTCATCTGCTGTTAGTATATAAAAATGTATAAAGCTAAATGAGGGAAGGGATTAACTTGTTATCAATATTTTTTTATCATCATAGCAAGAATTTGCTGACAACACTTGCATTTCAAATTGTAGTGTTCTCAATAAGAATTGTTTGAAAAGGCCAAAACAAATTCTGAACAGACCACCTGGAGGGAGAGTCCATGGGGGCTCTTAACATCTCCACCAATTTGAACCGGCAATAGCATATTTTGAAGCGATCATTTTGACCTGCTACCTGTTCTTATTGAGAACACTGAATAGCATCTTCAAATATTTTTCTTGTCTGTAATGAGACTTGTTGATTGAGGAAAAAATTGCTGAAGGAAGCAATTTAAGATAACTCTCCCTTTTCTAGAAAAGCTTTAACCCCCCCCCCCTTACATATTAAGTAAATGACCCCCAATTCCCAGATATGGACCCTGTAGATAATCATTTTCCATTCACCTTGCAATATCACTTAAAGGGTCAAAAGCCTCCCAAGTCAACATTAATCAAGGGGTCATGTGAAAACCCTGGGATAAATTGAAAAAAAAAAAAAAAAGATAAATTACAATGACTCATGCATTCACCTAGGAATAAATGAAGCATATACAAAATATGGTCAGTAATTTCTCCTTTTATCTTATTCCATTATCTTGATTCTTGGATTCTTGGAATTTGTCTTCTTTATAAACCTCTTTTATTTGAGCAAAATAGAATAGAAATGTTATAAAGAGTACAAAAAACTGAAGAAACATGACCTGCCAAACTGTTTTCACATAAAAGACTTCTTTCAGAAAATAAACTGTTAGACAATTGCTTCTTATGACATGACTTTTAAAGGTTCCCCCGAAGCCATACAGTGAAATCAAGAACAAAAAAGCATATTCATTTAGAATGAATCAATCTTTGAAAATCTTCATAGGACAACAAATACTAGCAGAAAATGGATGAACTGGTCTCATTATTAATACAAAACGAGCCAGAAAACCTGATGACAAAGAACTTACATTAAAAGGGAACCCTTTCTTTATGACATTTTGAAGAAACCAATGCAATGAAAATAAGTAGTTGCAAAGTAGGAGCAATTTATCCTTTTGTCATTAACTTTTAGAGGAGTTGTGGTAAAAGGAGATCTACATAATTGAGTAAGGTGTTAATGGGGACAATGCCTTTGTGTTGATAGGCTTTTGTTTTGAAAAGAAAAAATACCCCGCTCAACTATAAAGAAATCTTTAATAGGTTGAGTTTCTTTTACAACATGATCATTGCTTCTTAATTGGATTGACGTCTGGAGGATAGCTTCAGAAGAATATCTATTATATATAGACATAAAAGCTATATCAAACTTTACAACTCCTACCGCGGCAAATCATGTTTTATTCTTTAATATCTTTAAATGAAAAAAGTTTCTTTCTCTAAACATTTTGAATTCATAGTCAATAGAAAAAGGTAAAACAATGAGTATGTGCTAATGTTGATAATAAAATGAATTTTGTATATGTATAAAGACTTCATAAGCTTATCCCATTTCTATTTTTTTTTCCTTTAGACATAATTTTTTTTCAGACAAAAATTGTGGCTAACTTAAATTGTCATTTGCTGTAGCTTTAAAATTGAACCATTCTGAAAAGTTTTTAAGAAAGAATGGGATCATATAAGTAAAAAAAAAATGATGACAAAAGATAACCAAAGCAAACAAAACAGCATGTTATAAATGATTCTAAAGTTTTGTGATATGAAAAAAATGAAAGAACAGACTGCATTAAAATTCTGAGGTTGAGTCATGCTTTCAATGTTTTTGTTATTATTTTGTTTGGTTGTTGTTGTTTAGTACTGTTTACGCTTTTGTAGACAGCCATTCATGCGTTGCGTGATAAGAACTAGGTCAACTTCAAGATCTACTTTCGAAACCGAAATAACATCTCTACTGTGAGATGAGGTGTTTAAGCAATTGTCATATCCTTTCAAAAGACATTTCATCTAATTTCCAACAGAATATGACATATAGTTTGATAGATTTCTATGTTTTCCCGTAAGGTGATGTCACAGACAACATGGAGGTCGAACTTACCGAGTAATTTCCGTTCGCGTGATTACCATTACACGTCCTACATGTCTGTATTGAGGATTCTTGGAAGAACATACTTAATGCAGTCTGAAAATAAAATAAAATCACATTTCATTAATAGATTAAAAGTATGTATCAACTGTCATAACACGAAACAAAGTCATTGTTTACGATATCTCCAAAAATGTAAACAAGCCGCCATTTTAGGTTTACATTTGTCATGCGATGGAATGATCAACATACCTCAAATTGCCATTTAGAAGCCACTAGAAACTGTTTTGCTTGGTCCATCTGGCAAGCCGTTGCAAACATAAATTGGTTCACCATAACTTGCTGTTTTAAAGCATCCATATCTTTCATTTGTATAAAACCGTACACTCCTTTTCGTCCTCACGCTCAATGTTGATGTTTTCGACGGGAAGTAAATCTACATTGATGATTGACAGGCAACAATAATAGATTGTAGACTTTTCATTGGTCAATACGTGACAACAAGGGCGGATCAAGTTCTCACACTTCGGAACTGCTCTACTATTTTCGGCGATGACTATTTTGATACATGGTAAAAATAAACGTTTGTAAGAGTGACATCTCGGTAAAACACGACAGTCGAAAACTCTGAACTTTATTCGCCGTAAAAATATTAAACATAAGAGTAGATGATGCCGATTGTAGCTAGTATTTTCGAAAAATTGTTTAATTGATGACGTCACAGGCACCTGCTCAAAATTCTAAAATACCCATGAAACAATGACGTAGTCCACCCGGAAGTACAATTCTGACCAAAATAACAAAATAATGGACGTCAACTGGTGAAGAAAAATCGACTTCTTCGTTATTCTTTAATATTCGTTGAGAATGGGTGCATTTTCGAGTAGTTTAGCCCGACGAAATGGCGGTGTTGAAGTCGTGGACATTCAATCACCAAACGCATACAGATATCCACCTAAATCGGGTAAGGAAAATGTTTAACCCTGAACTTAATTGTAAACAAGTGATGGAAATTATATGTTCACCTCAGTGAAACCATCATACAAGAGAGATTTGCTGCCTCTTTCAAAAAAAGGTGTCAGTGCTTATCTTGGTAAACATGTGGCAACTAAGTTGTCCCTCTGATTTGTTTTCATTGGATCTTTAGCAGAACACCAAACAAATAATCCCTTGAACTGTCAAAGGCTAAATCTTTATAAATTTGAGTATAAATGGTTGAGACATGAATTCATAATTAATCGAGTGTTTTGCATAGGCGTAGGAGCGTTTTCAACATTGGGGGGGCCAACTTCAGATGAAGACCGGTCTAAGAATAAGTGTTCCTAAACTTTTTAATGACTCTTCATGCATTTACAAATTCAATAACATTATGAGAATTAAAAGAAAGCGTATGAAAATGTGTATCTTTAATAATAAAAAAAAAAAAGGGATATGCCAGGTCTCGATCTTACGCGGAAATCAAATGTATTGATTTAAACAAAAAGTAGGTGCGACCAGACTGTCACAACCACGAATTCTTCTACTGTAAGAACGAGAATAAATTATTCTTCAAGCTTTAGCTAACAATTGAAGACAATATTGAGTCTGACGCATTAGAACGAATTCTATTACATCATTTCTTTTGTCAATCAACACTTCCCGGGTATTTTTGTGAGGTGAGTTTTCATTGGATAAACCCGATGTGTTCAGATTGTCATTTGCGATGATGACGTCAAAAAGATTTTGGTAATTGTTCGTTACAAAAGGCGAATTGGAATTAGATAAAGCACAAAAATACACATTTATTTTTATTCTGCTGTTAAATTTCGTTTCTTTTCTTTTTCTTTTCAAATATCTTCATTTGCCATTGTGAATATTGGGGGGGCCAAAGTATAGTCTGGCCCCCCCGGTCTGGACATTGGGGGGGCCGGGCCCCCCCTGGCCCCCCCGGCTCCTACGCCTATGAACACATGACTCACTTACCAATGGAATCCGTTTTACAATGTGACAACTTTTTTTCAATTGTTCCTAAAATACCTGTTCATATTGATTAGTTGATTGTAGAAAAATTACTGTCACATTCTAAAAGATTTGGTAGGTAACGGTGGTTTGGTTATAGGTACTGTGGGTTCTAGTCAAGTTAATTGGATGTGAAGATTACTAGCCTTCCTGTTGGAGCAATTTAATGTCGAAATTTCGAAGCGTCAAGTCACAATTTTGGATTTAAAGCGCAAAAGTCATTTGATAAGACAAAAATGTAAAATGAAGTAACATACCACCAAATAATGGCATTCAATTGCAATATACAATTAATATCCGCTAAATAATGTCAAAAATATTTGTTGTTCGTCCATCAACTAGTGTTGTTGTTGTTGTTTTATCAGAAGCGAGGCAAGCAAAAATGATCAACTAGTGTTAATTAAACTGTTCTTACAAAGTAAATATTCAGAATGCCTACATGTTATGTGTATGGGTTGATTAGAAAATGATTACTTTACAACTGTGAGTAATGGAAATATGGATGGTCAAAGTTGCAACAATCTTTTTTCACATCTGTCCACCATTTAATGAACTGTTTGAAAGTTTGCCGAGATTGGCAATATTGTCTGATGCCAAATTTTCTCAAAATTACTGATTGCTTCAGATTTGTTTGACAACGGAGGGTCCTTGCTTCAATCTCTGTTAGCAGCAAGGTGAAAATGCAGCTACTTATACATTTGTAACTCCTTATGAATGTATTGATCAATGAAACAGAATTGAAGATGATAAATCCAAGCTGTAAGAACTTGGTTCTCAACCAATATTAAATAAATAAGTTTACATGATAAGAACTGCAGATATGTGCCTCTGGTCCTGTGTGCCAACACCATGTTTCAATTTGAGCAAAATGACGTTCCTATGAGAACCCAGCTCAGTATCAGGAGGAAAATATCAAGCAGTTTAAAATTTGAAAACGTTTTTGAAATAATTGAACAAAATGAAATTATTTTTCACCCATCTCTATGATTGTGGTAATAACCATAATACTCCTGTTTTGAACTTTGAAAAGTTAAAAAAACAAACTGCAATATTCCTATATTATGTTGAATTAATTATTAGATGAGTTAATGTCTTAATGTGTAGGGAAGACAAAAAAGGGTATCAATACCAAATTCTATTTAAATGATTACATTTAGATATCTATGTTATAAAGAAAATAGATGTTGCCAATATTGACAAAACCATAGACTTTCATTAAGTTATTTAACCTGTCACTAAGCCACAACCAGTGGTTGTGAAATCCAATTTTGATTTATTTGTCTGTAAATGCAAATTCGTTTTCTTCACATGTCTGTTTTACAGCTCTATAGTCAATTTCAGTGAAACTTTATTCCTGGGCTCTTCATTGGACCAAAATATTATGAGCCACTTTGGCTAAGCTACCCAAATTTTCTTTAGCCACTTGGATTTTTGCAAAGCCAAATTTGGCTAAGTCTTTTTAGCCATTTTAGCAGAAATATTAAATATAAATTACAGTTCATTTGTTCAATTTACAGACCAATTATTGAAATAGGCTAGAATGGTATTTATCACATAATAAAATAAATGATGTGTAAATTGAACAAATAAATAACAGTTCTTGTATCAGCCACTTCATTGTGTGGTTGTTCTTAGTAGAGTACTACATCCTATACCTCAATAAATGTTTACAGAACTTTGGGACAGGGTTAGAAAGACGACAGAAAATAATTAAACTTGCATGCATGCACCTGGCATGATTCATTTTTTAAATAAAACAAAATAAACATTTAAAAAAAGAATTTAAAATAACTTTTGATTGTAAATAAAACAAAATAAATTAAACATTTTAAAAAAGAATATCTAACCTTAAAGTTTGCAGGGTATGCTGCAGCGTTTACGTGATCTTGGAGTCATTGAACTGGCAAGTTGACAGTACTTGTACAATAATGACGTTCTTTTTACTAAATGTGGGAGTTCCAATGCATTAAGATATGTTTGTTTTAATTACCATTTTTCACCGGGAGTCCCTTTCCCTCATGTTGTTGTTGTTGTTTCGTTGTCCGTAAATTCTGTACCATGGAATTTCGTTCTAATATTGCATCGATGTAATCATTTAAAACGCTTGATATATTGAATGTGTTTACACACAAATAATGTTTTTTATTCGCATGCTTTTAATTGCAATAAGTCCCATATCACCTTTATGGGTATCTTTTTTTAACGCAGTGAGCTACAGAAATAAGTATCGAAAACGTTTTGGTGCATTTTATTATTCTGGTACCGACTTTAGTGTGACACATAAACTGAAACGGGGAACCGGCCTGTTTAAACGTTTTCATTAGACGTTGCTATTGGAAATATACATAATGTCTGGTCTCCGGATTTTCTAAAAGAGCGCTTTCACTAGAAAATCGGCTAAGGAACCAAACACTTTTATTTATATTTAAGCTGTTCAACGTCAAACTATTCAATTTTAATTAATGATTACCACTCGTAGTGGCGAAAAGACTTTAGCCATTCTTTCCACTTTCGCCATTACAGACTCTTTACAAAATGGGGTCAATTTTACTTTCGTCAAATTGACGAAAGGGTACATTTCTTTTTTCGCCAAACCAAGTTGACTTTCGCCTATGGCGAATGGCGAAGCTTTATGAATAGCCCAGTATTCCATTAAAGCTTATGGATAAACTGGGCAATACAAACAAATAGTTTTGCCACCCCTAATTGCTTGTAATGATTTTCTCTGTTTTAGACAACATTGACATGTAGTGGCTTTGAAAACTTTGTTTAGATTGTAAGAATTGGCAATTTTCTCAAGTGATCTACCTGCTTTGTTTACTTATCGCAATTTTAAAGTTTTGATATTCATATTTTACAGGAAAATGGAGGGTCCCATTGGCAATATATGTCGTTAGATTGTGGAAAATGCTTTACTCTCTTGTTTTATGTTATTTAAAGCAGACAACAAAAAACCCTTTACATCATGATACTCTCACTGACCCTTCAAATGCTTCAGATACTTGGGAAATCGTAGTGAAAAAAGGATGAGTTACTCCAAAGCAATTTATTCTCTTGTCATGATAGTTCCTACATAGACTTTATGTATGTTTTTCAAAACATATTTTGTGGTCTGCTCTAAAATTGGACCAGTTACACAAGTTCTTTGTTACTTGAAGTCAATAACATCAAATTTAATTTACTAAGCAAGGACATACTTTGAAAGCCTTTCAATCAGTGCTAGACTCAATCATTTCTTTTGCGTCGGTAAATTACCTATTAAATTCCTATTACTAATACAAAGGCTTGCAATGAACTCTACATATATGTTTATAAAGACTATTTAGATTTTCGTGATATTAACCCTAATAGTGCTGGAACCAACTTCATGCTTAATAAATCCAAACAGGTTGGATCCAGGTCAGCCTGTGATCTAACCTGCTTGGTACTCTGAGTATCTTTCCTCATCAAAATTAAGCATATATTGAAGGGTTTGGAAAGCAGATAACACAAAAATCTATTTTTAGAAAATTACCCAGCGTTCTAAGGGTTAGTGCCCTGGGTACCGTTTTACTAAACAGTTTACGCTTAAGATTTGCGTAAGTCTAAAACAACAACTCCTCTTATTTCAGAATTGGGCTAAGCAATATTGCAGAGTAACACATCATCGGAATCGTCTCTCCGAGATGCTTCCAATGACGTGTCACATTGCAATATTGTACTTTCATTGAAGATACTATCCATGTGTATCAGTTATGGTTTACGCAAACATTTTCCTTAAGTTGTTTAGTAAAACGGTACACTGGTTCACTTGCTGTTTGAATATACTCTTTTCTGCTTGACCAGCTGTTATGGGTAATTAAGTCTTCCTTCCTACAGTTTGAGCTAGGCATTACAATAAAACCCTAAAACTGGTGATGTAATGTAAACCCCAAATGAAACACTCAAAACACAAGAACTCTCATGAGTGTTTTGTCCTTAAGCAGACCAGTCTGTTAAGAGTTTGAAACAGGAAAAAAAACCATATAAACAAAAGGTATGTCATTCCCCCGAACAGAAAGAAACAAAATCCAATTTCTTTTTTCATCAATAATTTTAATTCAAGTCACCTGTAAAATGTAAGGATAGTTGAGTAATACATGTATTTATAAGGTGGTATAAATGATAACCTCTAGATGTAGATGTAAGTTAAGTAATACATGCATTTAGATTAGAATGTTCATCAAAGCTATCAGCATTTGAAGTCGTCATACATTTCATATTGATTGACAGCGTGCATTAGAAATATGTTATTGTAAGACAAGTAAGGTTCACAAGTAAAATAGGGCCATACACCTTCTTCATTTTCAATTTCAAATGAAAATAAAAGCTTTGATTAATTATTGATTTTCTTTCTTTTTTTTGTTCTTTCAGGAAATTACTTTGGTTCCCACTTCATTATGGGGGGAGAGAGATTTGATATGTCTCAGCCAGAAGCTTATTTATTTGGAGAGAATTCAGATTTGAATTTCCTGGGCTGTAAACCAATTCCAGTAAGTATTTTACAAAGAGTTTACTCCATAAACATGTGCTTGTATACTCTTTTACACTCATCTGCAGAAGATTAAAAATTACACAGTTTGACAATAGTAGAAATTGCAAATTTATATCAAATTTTCTTTTATCACAATAGGTTCCAGGCAACACTTGAAATCTAAATAATCAGTGTTATTTTTTGTGTTTGCTTACGTCTGCTGTTGCTACAAGTCACAAAGTCCTAAGATGTTGAGTGTTTAACGTTAATTCCAAACAAATAACTAATTATTTTCGTATCAGAAAAGGAAGAAGCAGACAAAAACCAAAACAGGATAAGAATAAAAAAAATCTTCTCTGAGAGAAATTATTTTTAAACATGGATAGATGATTAATATAATAAACTACTACACGTAGTGATTATTTTATAATTATTATTTTTCCATTCCTACAGAAGGCATTCATCAGGGGAAAAATGTAATAATTTTTTGTTTTTGATAAGGAGAAATTGTTTACACAAGTATTTTCCCTTATTGCTATAACAATTTAAAGGTCTGTTGTTGCCAATATTGCCGTTAATGTCTTTATAATGAATATTTACATTTATTTAATTTAAAAGTGTAGTTAAATGTTTATGAATCTTGTTTTTTTTAAGTAAATATGTTCAAGTTTTGAATTCATTACAAACATATTTTCAGGAGGATGGTGAGTCTTGATGTAAGAAAAAGAGACAAAAAAGTTATGAGCAAAGATAAAAAATCTCATACATTGTTTAATCAGCATGATAGGATCAGTGGGACAACTTGGTTTGCCTTTGCCTTTTCTTAAGTCCCAAATATGTTGGTGTGGAGAACACTTTTTCCTTACTTTAACCAATTACAAAGCAATAACGACATTTGACAAGTTTGTTGCAGATGACTTTGGAAAACATTGTGGGAAAAGAAGAAATTGATCTCAAAAAGCAATATCTCTTTTTTCCACTATGTTTTCTGCCCTACCAGAAGATTTTTTTCTCCATTTCATTACATTTTGAAATGTCCTCTGCAAACTTTCAATTTGGAAAAGTTGAAAAATTTGGCATTTGGTAAAGGGTTAAACCTTTACTTGGTTAATCATAGCAAATAATATTAAAGCTGTTTGTTCACAGATGTGAGGAAATTTGCAAGTTATAAATCAATTTCTTTAAAACTGCACAACAGCTGTTCTATTATATGATATGCACTGAAGAATAGTTATTGGAAGCAAAACTAGATTCTTTTAACTTCTTTAAAGTGTGTATACAGTGAAAAAAGGATTTACTGCCTAAAAAACTTTAATACATACGGTAGATATGTTGACACTTCATTAATTGATTATGCTTTCATTAGCTACTTTAAATTGTTTATCAAACAACAATAAAAACACAGTATTGTTTCAATGACAATTTGCTTTGCCTTTAAAATTTTCTCTTTTGTGAACAAACACCTTAAAAGCCAAGTATTAAAAGGGTCTTTTAATTGACCATGAACAACTGCACTTGTGGTAATGTGGTATTTTGTTTAACCATGAACAACTGCACTTGTGGTAATGTGGTATTTTGTTTAACCATGAACAACTGCACTTGTGGTAATGTGGTATTTTGTTTAACCATGAACAACTGCACTTGTGGTATTTTGTTTAACCATGAACAACTGCACTTGTGGTAATGTGGTATTTTGTTTTGTTTCAGTTTCCATATGCCCCAGCTACTGGAAATGAACCGACAAAAACTTTGAAGAGTTTGGTAAACATCAGGAAGGATAGCTTGCGGCTTGTCAGGTAAATCTTTTGTTTTCTTAAGATGGCTTTTTGTCTTGGTTGATTTGGTGAAAGGCTTCTTAGTCTTTCATTGAATCCTCATCAAGTTGGTTTGAATCTTATAGTGAGAATTGTTAATTCTTTGCAAGGGGTTACTTCACACTCAACAATTTTCTTATGTGGCCTAGTTGTTAAACTTCAGAAATTGAAATCACATAGCCTCGCTTAGGGTTGGTTTAATCCTTTCCCAAACAACAAGTTTTTGACTTTCCCAAATTTAAAGAGTTTGCAGACCACATTTCAAAAGGTGATAAAATTGGAAAATAGTCTTCTGATAGAGCAGAAAATATTGTGGGAAAAGGAAAAATTGCTCGTTATGAGCAATTTCTCCCTTTCCCACAATGTTTTCTAAGATCGTCTGCAACAAAGTAGTCAAATGTCGTTATTGTTTGGGAAAGGGTTAAAATCTGGTGACAGTATTTGCACTTACATTAAAGGTAGTTTGCAGGTTGAGTAAGGAATGCTGCCAGTTTTACCTGTCTAGACCAGACCTTATGGATGGTCTAGTATGGGGGGGGGGGGTCTTCCTCCATCATTATGAGTCAGGCAACACAGTATGACTGAAATAATGTTGATGTGATGGGAAGATCTAAATGTGTATCAACAATTAATGTGTTTCTTGAAATTTTTTGTAGCACTGCATGCATAGAAATCAGATGGGCAGCCTTATCCAGACCTCTGTAGCCAAGAGGTTAAGGTGGCGGTTTTAGAAGGGGGTCCTGTGTAGCCAAGAGGTTAAGGTGGCAGTTTTAGAAGGGGGTCCTGTGTAGCCTAGAGGTTAAGGTGGCGGTTTTAGAAGGAGGTCCTGTGTAGCCAAGAGGTTAAGGTGGTGGTTTTAGAAGGGGGTCCTGTGTAGCCAAGAGGTTAAGGTGGCGGTTTTAGAAGGGGGTCCTGTGTAGCCAAGAGGTTAAGGTGGCAGTTTTAGAAGGGGGTCCGGTGTAGCTTAGAGGTTAAGGTGGCGGTTTTAGAAGGGGGTCCTGTGTAGCCAAGAGGTTAAGGTGGCGGTTTTAGAACTTGGGGTCCAAGTTTCTGTAGATGTATAAAAGAGGGGCATGACATTAAATTCTTTTCCAATTCAGAATTCCTGAAGCTGAAAAGTTAAAACCTGATGAACCAGATGAGACAGTCAGTAACAAGTACAACTTGGAGTTCACTTTTGACAGCGATGTCAAATGTTCCATTAAGATAATGTACTGTTGTACTGAAGAAATAAACAATGGACAAATCAAGTAAGTCATGTTGTCTTATACTACCTTGATATGGTCATTAACATGTGCAACTTGGAGTTCACTTTTGACAGCGATGTCAAATGTTCCATTAAGATCATGTACTGTTGTACTGAAAAAATTAACAATGGACAAATCAAGTAAGTCATGTCTTATACTACCTTGACATCGATATTAACATGTGCAACTTGGAGTTCACTTTTGACAGCAATGTCAAATGTTCCATTAAGGTCATGTACTGTTGTACCGAAGAAAATAACAATGGACAAATCAAGTAAGTAATGCAAGGTTTGATACTATCTTGTGTTGTCTTATCCCTTTCCCAAACAACAGAGTTTAGACTGTCCCAAATTGAAAGAGTTTGCAGACGAATTTTCAAAATGTGATGAAATTGGAAAAAAATCTTCTGATTGAGTAGAAAACATTGTGGGGAAAGGAAAAATTGCTTGTTACGAGCAATTTCTTCTTTTCCAACAATGTTTTTAAAGTCGTCTGCAACAAAGCGGTCAAATGTCATTATTGTTTGGGAAAGGGTTAAACTACCTTGATATGGTTAGTAACAGGTTCAAATACTTTTGATAGTGATATCAAATAAAGGAATCAATGCATGACTACTTTAAGCCCTTCACAAAAAGAAGTATTTATTATGTTTTTGCCCTAAACTATTGAAATATTCCATCATGATAATGAACCATTGCACAGAAGACATCAACAATGGATTAATTAAAAAAATTGCTATGTCCTTATAATGGTTTGTAAAAGTTACAAACTGTTACCAAAAAAGAAAACATTTGCAAAGGACTTTGGAAAACAAAACCTTATAAGAAGCAGCATTTTCATTGGTTAGAGACCATTGCTTCCTAAGGCTGAGTTGCTCGTTTCTAAAGCCCTTTGCTTTGGGTACATGTAAGTGAGTTAATATGAACCAAACTGTTTATCTCCATTTCAATAATAAATTTCTTGATTGATCAGATTTTAAAGAATTTATAAAAAGGAGATATTACCTTTTGTAAGCATTTTTTCATCGAAGTAATGTCCAAATGACACCTAATTATATTGCAAGGCTTTTCTACTTTAAGAAACAGGGAAACATAACAGACATTTTCTCAATTTGAAAAATCCTAAGTAGCATCATTTTTTTGGTTTTCTAATCAAGCTATTAATACATTTTCCCAAAATGAACAGACCTAGGACTCTTCCTATATTTATGAAAAAAAGGCCCTGTTTGCAACACTAAATGAAACATGTACAGTCAAACTTGTTTTAAGAGGCCAGGCTGCTAATCACAAATTGATGTACACTATAAATCCAACAATTGGATTGGACTTTCTGTAGTGTTTGTTTAAGGCAGAGTGGCTGCTCCAAATGATAGTTACTTAACACAAGTTTTGACTATTTCAGCTACACACCCAAACATGGCCATATGACCTCTGACACTTACCACTACAAACGCGGGGCTGGTCAAGTGTTCCAGCAGTCTTCACACATCCTTGACCCTACAGTCTTTGAAGATGATGTGGTAAGATTAAATATTTCTTTGAACTTCTAGGCCCGAAGGTGAAAGTGGCAGATTCAGAAATCAGGGCCCTGGTTTTGTGTCCTACTGACACCACTGGCCTGGGTTTCACAAAACATCTCAACTTGAGTATGACCTCAAATATTGAGGACCCGCAAATATTCCCTCAAATTCGGTTTCACGAAAGTTTCCCTCAAGTAGAATCTGAGATTTTTCCTCTATTTGAGGGAGGTAGGTACCTACCTTAAATCGATCCTCAACTGCCTAATGTTAGTTTGATTGTCCTCAACATTCGGGTTTTGCGGTCTCTACACTATTTTATAGGAGAATTCCAGCTTTCCAAGTTAAAGATAGTTAGAAAATACAGTTTGGAGGACAAACGGAAAAGAGAACAACACAATTTCATGCGCATAAGTGAAAAAATTGCGAGCTGAAATCAATCAAAATTGGACTGATAGTTCAGCTACTTTTCGCACATTGTTTTGGTATTTGCTTCTGGAATTCATGTCCGAAGCATAATGTTAAGTCAAAGTGGACAATAGATTTTAATTGATTTTAAGGTTTCCATCAGTAAGTTAGTGATGCCGTTAACTACGAGTTTTGACACAAATGTGATGAAGTGATCTCCCTCGAAAATTTTGCAAATTTAGATATGAAATAGTAATAAATAATCTTAACTTATGAGCACTTATGCAACTTGTCACATTAGCGCAGTAGTCATGTGGGTCGACCCTGATCCAAGCATGCGGAGTTCGCTCCTCTGCGAAGGTGATCTTTTTGCATTCATTTTAACGTTATTCAAATGAGTTTAGTTACATCTGAATACTTACATCTGAATATTGTTATTTATAGAAACAAACAACCTATACACTGATCTATGTTCATTCCTTTATTATATATATATATACATATTTAAACTGCATACATAATATAGCCGGGCTCTTTAGTAGAACACTTTATACCAACACAGGCCATAATAAAGAGTTGAATAGAAATGTTTTTGAGAAAGCAACAACATTGTCATTCAAAACTGCTGGATTTTGATAAAATGGCAATTTTCATTCACTTATCTTATAATCAGAAAACATGAAACAAAACACAACAGGAATATGGGTATGGGATTTCAAAACAAAGGAGATTGTCCTCATCTCTTTGAGAAATTGCTAGTTTGGGTCGCTTAAGCTCTGTTCAATCCTACTCAACTCACTCCTCAGCTGAGGAGCCTCAAATTGAGGTTGAGATTATATCCTACTCAACTCACTCCTCAGCTGAGGAGCCTCAAATTGAGGTTGAGATTATATCCTACTCAACTCACTCCTCAGCTGAGGAGCCTCAAATTGAGGTTGAGATTATATCCTACTCAACTCACTCCTCAGCTGAGGAGCCTCAAATTGAGGTTGAGATTATATCCTACTCAACTCACTCCTCAGCTGAGGAGCCGCAAATTGAGGTTGAGATTATATGTGAAACGCACAAGTTGAGAAATCTCAGCTGAATGAAAATCTGAGGTTAAGGACGTACTCAAGTTGAAATGTTTCATGAAATCCAGGTCTGGTTTATTTGGAGAGACCTTTGGCAAGTCACTTCAGAGCCATAGCCTAGTACTGGTGGATCCAGGAAAGCAATCACATAACTGAAAAATTGTTGATATGGTATTAAACACAATACAAACAAATTTTAAGGCACTACTGTTTTTCCATTTTTTTTGTCTGAAGCCTTTATGAGGTATGATATTCAAGCCATTTCTCTTTTATTGACATTTTTTTACCATATATCATTAGTAAAATTGTATGGGTTTTTGTCATTCTGCATTTTGTTATCTGCTGTTGCTTCACAACCTCTTATGTGGTAATTGGTTTTCTTCAGTCCTATTAAAGAGTTATAAAATGCTTAAAAGGTTAAGATCAATAAGGACTTGATTTACCTATGCCCATGTGGTCTACCAGCTAATTATCGAATGCCTATTGTTTGACCATATTTCTACCCAGCTTAACCCTTTATCAAAGGCCAAATTTTCGACTGTCCCTAATTGAAAGAATTTGTAGACGACATTTAAAATGTGATGAAATTGAAGAATAATACTCCGATAGGGCAGAAAACATTGTGGGAAAAGGAGTAAATTTCTCTAAATGAGCAATTTCTCCTTTTCCCACAATGTTTTCCAGAGTCGTCTGCAACAAACTGGCTAAATGTCTTTATTCTTAGGTAGTGTAATGAGCTGCCCTTGTGGGCAGTAAAGATTGGGTTAAGTATGCAAGTACATAACTGTCATGTTTTCAATGTGAAGTAGAAATTATCCGGAAATTATGATGTAACTGTGTTGTTTTTGTTTCTCCATATTTTAGTGGCAGTACAATCCTGATAGAGAAGATATACCTGTTGTTATTCAGTGTATTGCCGAAGATGAAGGTAGATATCCATTCTAGACCACAGGGATCTGCAGTTATTCTTGGTTCGATACTATATGATATATCAACATATTATTATACATGTATGTTATTATATTACGTCAAGGGTTCAGTGCAACACTATAGCAAGTGCTTCACATTTGTGAACCACTTGCTATAGTTATACATTGAACCCATGACATAGAATTGACCCCAGGATACTTTTAGAACCATGATGATTAGTAATGGGCTTTTATATTATTCAACGCTGAGATTTGTCTTGATAGAGCATATCTAAGGATATGTATGAGTTGTATGGATTTAAGAATTGTTATTTGTTAGAAAGGTTTGTACTTCAGTTATGCATTTCCATTATATAGACAAGTCTGCTGAAGAAGAGTTTTGTCAACATGATGAATAGTTTCTTTTTTATGTTTTGTGCACAATTTTTTTTCTTACCAATATCTCATTGGAACAAATAATTCTCATACCATAAGACCACTGAAGTCAACGGATGCTAGCGATTTATTTTTTCCATCCAAAATATGGCAATGATTTCATTGATATGCCATGATATATAATCTGATCATTTAGCTGACACTTCCTTCATATGAAGGCTTCAGAGTAAGACTGTAGTAAATGCATCTTTGTGAAGTACTTAATATAGTCTTGCATTGAACCTTCTGTATGTCCTTTTCTGTTGGCAAAATATCACTGCAGTAACCAACTTGGCAAGTGACTGGAGAAGTGTGGATATTTGTCTGTCTTTGTCAGCTGATTCATTATTATTTCAAAACCTTTTAAGATATTCATCACTTGCTACAATCTTTTATGCTGCCAAAGACTATTTTAGAAGGGGCATTATAGATTATGTCATTATGAATTGAGATTGAACATTTTAGATATATCTAGATCTTATGTTTTTGATACATTTTGATTTATTTTAATTTTGTTGTCCTATGTGCTTCCTTTAATGAACTATGTACATTGATGTAGTTTACAACTTGTTTTTGTTGTCACAGATAATTCGTTTCACGCCCACATGACTTACTGTACAGTAGAAAGAAGTACAGTGGACAGTTGTTACGTTGTAAAGCCACTGAAACAAAAACAGTTTGTGCATGGCCTGTGTTACTTACTCCAGGAAATCTATGGGATTGAAAATAAAAGTACAGAGAATGCCAAGGTATCAGTTTTTCTTCTTTCCCTGTTTGAGCAACGTCAAAAAATTAAAATTGTTTTTAAGGTATAAAAGAAAGATTTAAACTTTCTTTTGTCATCAATTGTGACGGAAGCTTGAAGCTCATTAAATTCACTCTTGATGATTACTACCTGGATACTACACCAGTACATGCGCCTATTGTGGGTTAGTCCTGGCAATTTTCACCTTGCCATATGGGGATTTAAACCCTGGGCCCTTGGTTCAAGAGGCAGATGCTTTACCACTGCACCAATGTCACCCAAAAGAAAGTTAAATATAACATGTTATTGTCCTTAGCAAGTGTAAATGATTAAGAGTAAACTTTTTTTTAAAATGACTTCTAATGTCATCAGGTTTGTTTTCAAATACAGAAGTCTCCTGTCACTATGATTTGGTTTTTCATAGAATGATAGTAGCATTCAAACAATGACCAAGAATTCTTAGTAAATCTTATATTTCTAAAAATAAAAAAGTTAAATAGTTAATTATTTAACCCAATATAAACCAGGATATTTTAGTTCTATTGAAAGCTACATTTGTTTTCAACAATGCTTCATTCATATTATGATGTCTGTTCACCTATCTATGTCCTTGACATTTCTTCACCAGCCATGTGTTGTAATATTTTCAAGCTTCCATACATGAGACTGAAAAACTGTTTTTAAACCCTATTAGGCGAGGTGAAAATTGCTGGGATTTATTCAAAAGTTGGCTTGAGTACTGATGTAGTATAGTACTGGTGTAGTATTCAGGAAGCTGTCATCAAGAGAGAATTAGATAAGCTTCAAGCTTTCATTACAATCAATGTAAAATGAATAAGTTTAAAAAAAAAGTATTGCAAGATTTAATTTGAACAATGATGTTTGATTCATTACATTTATGTTACTGAATATTTAGTTACAGAAGCATTTGCTTCATTTATTTTACAAAGGATTCTAACTTAACGAGGGTTCAATGCAAGACTATAGTAAGTGATTCATGATTATGAAGCACTTACTATTGTCTTGCATTGAACCCATGTTAATCTGTTACTGTTTTTTCTGTTTTCACTAGGATGATGATGATGGTGATGATGACCTTGAAGACAGCGGTGCCGAGTGTGTCATCTGTATGTCCGACATGAGGGACACGCTAATCTTGCCCTGTAGACATTTGTGTCTATGTAGCACATGTGCCGAGTCACTTCGGTACCAGGCCAGCAGTTGTCCCATCTGCAGGTCCCCATTTAGAGCCCTTCTACAGATCAGGGCTATGAGACGGAAACCAGCAATTGCCGTTCAGCAAGTAAGTTAGTTTAGTTTAAATTTATTTGCTTTAGACTGATAGGAATCCTTGTTGGAACCTACACTAAAGTTTGACTGATGATCGAAAACTCTAAAATTATCAAAATTGTATTCATATGCATTGCTATCACTTTTGTTATTTGACGCCACTGTTTTCCATTGCATGTAAACCATTAAAAGCCACAGATTTATGTAATTTGATATACTTTATGAGTCGCATGCCCTATACTCTTTTTAAATACAGTGTGTTATAAGAAAGGTGACAGTACTAAATATATGCAGGAAATCCTAATCTACAGTCTTTACATATTTGTGAATTTTACAGATGCCGAGTGCTGTTCTATACATTTGTAAATTGAGTATCCTGTTGGCATTTATATGTTTTTTATGTGAGAACTGGTCGTTCAATGATAATGCAAAGAGCATGTATTAATACCTTAACCCTTTCCTAAACAATAACGACATTTGACCACTTTGTTGCAGACGACTTTAGAAAATATAGTGGGAAAAGGAGGAATTGTACGTAATGAGCAATTTTTCCTTTTCCCATAATGTTTTCTACTCTATCAGAGTATTAATTTCCAATTTCATCACATTTTGAAATGTCGTCTGCAAATTTTTTCAATTGGGTAAAGTAAAAAATTTGGGAAAGGGTTAAAGAGTTTAGTGTCTTTGTAAAAGCAACAGCAGGCGCCAATTATCAAGAATTGAATGTAACATTATCATCTATTGAATGTCAAATAGTTTATTATTGTCAAAGAAAAGTTATGCATATCAAGCAATTGTGCAATAAGTACACATTAATTTGAACTTGGCGTAGTGTTATATCAAAAGTTCAAGTTGGCGATACCCATTGTCATAACCGTACTAATTGTATTACTAATATTATTAACCCTTAGAATGCTGGGTAATT
Source organism: Cerastoderma edule (assembly GCA_947846245.1). Lineage (NCBI taxonomy): Eukaryota > Metazoa > Mollusca > Bivalvia > Cardiida > Cardiidae > Cerastoderma > Cerastoderma edule. Next base: position 47,102,545 of record OX401406.1, read on the forward strand.
TTCTAAAAATTGATTTTTGTGTTGTCTGCTTAATTTTTGTTGAGAAAAGATACTCAGAGTAGCAAACAGGTTAGATCACAGGCCAGCTGCCAATTTACCTGCATAAGCATGAAGCCAGTTCCAGCACTATAAGGGTCAATGGTATGATATGTCTGTCATTTTGATGTAGTATCATCAGTAATCTGTTGATCTGTATTTGTAAGGGTGATCAGACCACAGAAGACAATACAGTGGGACAAGAGGGTGTTCCCCCAGGCTATGAAGCTGTCTCTCTGATTGAGGCTTTAAATGGACCCTGTGGACTCCCACCCCCAAATACAATGGAAGGTAAAAGCTGCATGCATGATCTTTTTATATTGTTAAGTCAGAAACAGTGACATTTGGAAAAGTAGAGAATAGAAAGAGGTTTTAATGCAATACTATAGTAAGTGCTTCATGTTTGTGAAGCACTTACTAAAGTCTTGCATTGAACCTTCGAGATGGTAGCTGTCTTAAAGCAGAAATCTTATCAGGCAAGGCATTGGAATATTATCAGATAAGACGAAGAAGAATTGGTTGATAAACCGAAGTCAATCCCAACAACATTTGCTATTCAAAGACACCAAACCTTTATTTTAATTATCCTGTTATCCAGATGGATTCAAATGAACAAGCAAATAATGAAAATAGAACTCAGAAAGATGAAACAAAATGGAAGATAGATCCTGACATGTGCATGAAGTGATCTTATGGTCTAGTGATGGATACCAAACATGTTACAGTCAAACTTGTGTTAAGAGGCCAGCCTATGGGACAGAGTAAATTGGCTGTTTAAGACAGGTTGGCTGCTTAACACAAATTGATGTACACTATAAATCTAACAATGGGACTTTCTGTAATGGCTGTTTAAGGCAAGTTGGCTGCTTAAAAGGGTGTCTGCTTAACACAAGTTAAACTGTATACAGGCCCTTTTTTGGTCGTTAAAATGCATTATTTAGTCTTGGACAATCTTTTAACAGGACGCATGTCACTCAGAAAGCTCATTCTGGAGCTTTCTGAATGACTGGCTTCTTTATTAAGCTGTTAGTCGTTAATAAATGCAACATGAATTTGTCTTTCTTTAATGTGGTTGTTCAAATTAAGATTGACTGTTTATGACAGAAAGATGTAAGAGGTATGAGTGTTACAGTCTCTGAATTTCTGGCTACCGTTTTACTAAACAACTTAAAGAAAATATTTGCGTAAGTCATATCTGTTACACATGGAATGTATCTTTAATGAAAGTACAATATTGCAATGCGACACGTCATTGGAAGGGTCTCGGAGAGACGATTCCAATGATGTGTTACTTTGCAATATTGCTTCGACCAATATTGAAATAAAAGGAATTGTTGTTATAGAAATCTTAAGCGTAAACTGTTTAGTAAAAACCGTACCATGCTCTGTTCACTTCAGGTATACATGTTCCCCCTCCCAACAGATGTCCACCAACAGAAACAGAATCTCACCAGAAACGTAGATCAGGGAAAAAGTGAGTCTCATAATAATTATCTACCTATACTTAATAGGAAACCTCTTAATCAGATATTCATGATTTTAGGAACCTTCATCAGAAATCTTGATAAACACTTCTCATAATTCATTTTTTCAATTATTATTTCTATAGTACAATACTTTTTAAAGTTGTGGAATTGTGAGATCAAGAATGTTTAAAAAATCTTGGAAATTAGTTTAAGAAGTTTTATTTAAAATAATAGGTCATAAAGATTGCTAAACCCTTAAAATGCTGGGCAATTTCCTAAAAAAAGATTTTTGTGTGGTCTGCATCCCAAAACCTTAAATAACTGCTTAATTTCCATGAGAAAAGATACTTAGAGTATCAAGCAGGTTTGATCACAGGCCAGCCATTATGATAACCCATGCTTTATTATGGTGTTACATCTAACACTAGGAAAAAAAACTGCGATCCTTCATCCAAGTGTAACATATGACACTTTTATAAATCATTGGTTATAATGTTCCATTAGAACAAATAAATTGATGGTCGACCATTGGCAAAAGTAGGTGAAAAAAAAAAAACCTGTTCCGTCATGGGTGCAGCCATCTTGTTTGAACATATCGTAAACATTTTTCACATGGTTTTCCCCCTGTAAGCATATAGAACAAAATTCTCTATTCCAGACATGTGATGCCAGTGGAAGTTGTCAAGGAGCTAATGATGAGTTCGGATGACAAGAAGATACCGGAGGAGAAAGACGGAGACAGAACAGACACCTCCGTAAAGACTGACTCCTCTGTCCCTCTCTCTGGCGTAACAACAACACATAAGTCTCGGGCTGGGAATGGCAGGTGAGTACACAGGCCCAGAGGTGATGGATTAACACATTACCACCTAAAGCCACATTTTTGCATCTTGCAGCAGATGACTTCCAAAAAGCATTGTTGCAAAAAGGGAAATTGCTTGTCACAAGCAATTTCTCCTTTTGCCACAATGCATTTTCAATCTATTCACATATTACAAGAGCAATGTTTACAAAGCTTTTTATAAAGTCATCTGCTTCAAAGAAAAAATATATAGTCTGCAGGTGGTAAAGAGTTAATACATTCCATCTTATTGAATTACGTCACTGATTTTAATTGAAACAATCAGGAGATGACAAAGAAACACTGCAAGTTTATTGCTGAAAATTTATTGTGGATATATGTAGGCTCAGATAACAAGGAATGATTGGATTGATATATTTCCTAATATTTGGTTTTGAGATCGTTTTGACTTGCAAGCAATGGGTGATGACATGGAATGTAAGAAACAATGAAAGTCTAAGGCTGATAATATAGTGAGAATAAATAAAGGGTCAGATAACAAATAATGATTGGATTGATACATTTCCGTTTATTGAATTTTGGATTGGTCAAACTTTCAAGCAATAGATGATGAATGTTATCAAATCAGAGAAATGAAATTGTCTTGAGATAGAGTAGAACTTTGTGACTGAAGATGAAAAGCAATTTCTTCATTTGTAACAACAACTATTGAAGTTTTCCACTCCAGGCTGGTTATTACTAGGTTATGAAGGGAAAGTATAAAAAGCCATTTTCATTAGACAAGGATTCAGCAACAGGCCAAGCCTGGTTGAAATGTTTTGGATAATTTACTGCTAACACAACCAATTTGGGGCAAAGAGAACTGTCTGTAGCTTGTGTTGAAAATTGGGATATTGTTAAGACTTATATGATAAGGACCGCAATTGAAATAAGGGAAAATTACTTATCCCTATTTTGTGTTATCCTTGGTAGTTGTCGTGCTTTCTTAGTTTTTCAACATTATTGCATTTGTGATACATGTTTTTATCTTCTATTAGGGTGTTGTTCCCATGGAATGTTATATCTTAACCAGATAAATCCATCTATGTGAAAGCATGCTAAACACATTGTAAAGTTGATGATCTTTTCAGACACAGGAAGATGGCTGCCGCTGGTGATACATCGTCTATGACTCAATCTCCGTCATCCGATCAAGACGGACTTGAACGAGTACAAATGGTGAACGAAATCAAAATGGTGAGTACTGCATTGGTTTTTACTTTTATAACAGTCTTGCAATGAACATTTAAAGTGTTGCTTAATAATGTCACCTAAAATTGAGTCAAATGTACCAATCTGTAGGGAGAAATAATGTCTTAGAATTGAGTGATTTAAGCTTTTAAAAGAAGTGCAAAATATAAGTCCAAAATCTGCTTTCACATCAATATCATGAAGAAAACATGACTGAAATGGGTATTCGGGTATTCGATGCTTGATTGTGAATATATACCAAAGATATGACCTTAACCTTATAGTGGAATATTTTAATCACAAAGCACAAATCGGGGCCTCCATGGTCTAGTGGTTAGAGTACAGAACTTGAAATCACATGACCCCTCTCTGCGTGGGTTGAAATCCTTATGCTTGCATTTGGATTTACATGAGAGGTAGTTTCCTGACTGATTTATAGAATGCTGATGGTTCTATCCGACTTGACCAGCCCTTATAGTATACGGGGGTCTTCCTCCACCATTAAGAGTTCCACATCACAACAAAACTAAAATAATATCGATTTGGGGAGCCCATATAGATGAATGAGTACAAAGCAGATTGGGTTTTCAGTCACATTTAACAAAGCTGTGGTTGTCAACTGTTTTGGGACTAAGAATGCAGAGCTTCCTTAGTTCGTTCCTTAGTTCATTGAATTTACATACCATATTTTAAGGCCTACAAGTTTATCTATAAATAAACTCTCCAAACCTCAATTACTCACTTATTCTTTTTGTTCATTGTCCTAACTCCATACTAATACATGTACCATCTATTTCCTATTCCAGACCCCAAAGAAAGGAGGTGTGGCACAGATAGAGGTGACCTCCAATGATGAACTGACCGTTAAATATCCTCCGCTGACTGTCTCCTCCGAGAATTTGGCAGATGATGAACGGGAGGACACGTCTGAAGGAGAAGTGGAGCCAGAACCGGATTATGAACTCGAGGAATGTTGTGGTTAGTGATTCATGTATTGTTAGGCTTTTCATGGAGAAAGTCAGTATTCTGTTTAACCTTTTACCAAGTGCCAAATTTTCGACTGTCCCAAATTGAAATAATTTGCAGACGAAATGTGATGAGATTGGAAAATAATCTTCTGATATGGCAGAAAACATTGTTGGAAAAGCAGAAATTGCTTTAAACGAGCAATTTCCCCTTTTCCTACAATGTTTTCTAGAATCATCTACAACAAACCGGTCAAATGTCATTATTGTATAGTAATGAGTTAAATCATTTCTTCTTTTAGAATTTTGTAATTGGTTTGGATTTAAAGGACTATCAGAATATTTGAACAGAAAGAAGTTATTTGATGTCAGTATTGGCTGGTAAAAGGACTTTTGCCATTGTAGACTTTGCTTTTCATTAGCAGTTTCTCTTTTTATTCTACCAACCTTGATCCTGTCTTTATAAAAAGTTCAGCTTATTATTCTTATTAACTGGCATGTGTGATATAACTTAACTAAGTTGAAAAGACATGTAGAAGTTAAATGTATCATTTTAAGGCGCTCGTTCACAGATGTTAGGAAATTTTGAATTTAAAATTGATTTCTGTATAGCTACACTATTTGCTGGAAAATAGGAATTGGGAGCAAAATTAGATCTTTTTAATTCTTTAAAGTGTGTATACAGTGATTTTACAAGTATCTTAATCCAAAAGCATGACATCTCTTGAGATCTACAGCATATAAACTGCACATTCTGAGATAAATTGGCGCTTCCAGGTTTAATTATGCTTTCGATAGCTTCTTTCAATTATATATCAAACAACAACATTAAAATTGTATTGTTCCAACGACATTTAATTTTGACTTACAATTTTCTCTTCAGTGAATAAACCCTTTTCATCGACTTCTTTATGTTTTCTGTTTAGCAATACGAAGTTCGGATATTGACGATGACTTGTCAATAGAGGAGGAGAGCAATACGATTGGTTCCTGTAACTATCCACCCGACTACGACACGGTGATGAATGAGCAGGAGACCGGAACCATCGACCAAGACGAGGATGTAGAGGACGATGAAGAGACATCTGTGCCCGTAGAACTACACTTGTCAACCACCGATTCTGGGGGTAGCAATCATAGCTCCCATGCCCTATTATCTTAAAAGTGAAAGCAGATAAAAGCTTGAGGGAACTGTTACCATCTTATCGTAAAAGGGGAAGCTGTAACACCTTAGAGGGAGCCTTACCATGATAACGGCATTTCTGTTTAGATATTTGGCCATCAGTGTTACAAATTATTATAATGTTCTTGCTTGAAGAGTGTTTAGGAACGATATAGAAAAAAAATAAGGGAGTGCCATAGCACTTCTTCTTTCACTACAAATTAATTTTGGAAAGCTCTTTTGATGTTTCAATGTTGAAGTCTGAATGAATTACTTCCATTAATCTAATAATATTGGTTGAGGCCTTGATTTGTCGTTCAAGTTGTGTTGTAGGATTTTGTACTATAATGTACTTGCAAATAAAGCATACACAGAAACTGGTGTCAATTGTGAAATATATCAAATAATATATTCAAAATAAGATTTCTTAACAATATAAAAGAGCTCTTTTTGCCTTTGATCACTATGATTTGTCAAACAATATGAGGCATGGGATTATTTATTCGTAAGGTATGGCTAATTGAAAAACTCTTGTGAAGAAAAAAATGCATTTAATAAGCAACATTCTTTTTTTTTTCATAGCATACTTTACCAAAATCTGAATGGAATTATCAATTTCCTTAGTCTTTTTGTGATTGTTTTCCAGGCCAGCTGCCAAGTAAACTGGCAACTGGCCTGATATCTAACCTGTTTGCTACTCTGAGTATGTTTCTTTGTCAAATTTAAGCAGACATTTATGGTTTTGGAAAGAAGATTACACAAGATGAAAACAATATTGCATTTGACAATGTTTCATTTCTAGGGTGAATGTTGTATCTTATAGCAGAGTAATGTGGAAAACATTGTGCATATTTTCTTAAGATCCAAATTTGGTTAGCATTTAAATACCTGTTCTTTGAAAATTTCAAGATATCATTTATTAAATCAATATTGTTTGTTTGTTGTATTTAACCAGATGTGATTATATAATGTGAGCTAATGGTAAACAGAATCTTATGTTTTTTATTGTAAACAAAAATAGTTTTTAAAAGAATTACATTTAAAGTTGTGAGTTTTATTTGGCTATGGTCTTAATCAAATTAGGTTGAAAAATATAATTTCCAGTCATGAGTCATGAAACTCTTAACCTAATATAGGCAATGAAGGATCTTTGCACCAGATGATAATTTTAAACATTGTGATGAAAGAAAATTTGCTCATCTTATTTCAGAGCCCTAGCCTAGTACTGGGGGATCCAGGAAAGCTGTAACATAACTGAAAAATTGTTGACACAGCATTAAACACCATATAGCATGCTCATCTTATGCAGATTCTTCTTGAACTTAAAAATAGGACACAGATTGAGTGTTACAAACGTATTGAAGAGTTCAACGTAATACCACTGTAAATAAGTTAGTCATTTATGAATTAGTTCCTGTTACTTGATTTAGTTGTATTATTTTCACTACGTAACTCACATATTGACTGTTGTATGTGTGCTTGTATGTAAGAAGCTGGGTATGTGTGTGGTATTATATTGGTATGTATTGCACAGTGATTATTGTACTTTTAGAATTATGTGGAGTTTTGTAAAATGCTAATCTTTACAACGGGTTAGGCCCAAAAATCAGAAATATGACTTCAGTTTTAACTGTTGCACGGAAAAGTAAAACACTGCTTGATAGTAGGAAATGAATGCTGGCATACATTTTCTATGCAAGTGCAACATTGCTGAAGGAAAGTTGAATACTGTGGTAAAATATTATTGGTCCGCTTACTTTCCACAAATGCTTACATTTTATTGTCAGGGAATTTGAATTAATTTGATACAGATGCATATACATGAAGTGTCAAGCTAGTTTTAAGTACTTTAAGAAATTGATCCGCCTAATGGCTTAACCCTTTCACAAACAACACATTTTCAACTGTCCCAAATTGAAAGAGTTTGCAGATGACATTTCAAAATGTGATGAAATTGGAAAATAATCTTCTGATTGAGTAGAAATTATTGTTGGAAAAGGAGAAATTGCTCGTTACAATGTTTTCTAAAGTCATCTGCAACAAAGTGGTCAAATGTCGTTATTGTTTGGGAAAGGGTTAATATGGAGGCAAGTCACTCAGAGCTCTTGTAGGAGCTCTCTGAATGATTTGTGTCATGTTTTAAGATAACTCAAGATTAAATAAGCTTTCTCATACTGTTTAAGAATGGTCAGTTAAAATAAGATTGTCCGTAGAAATAATAAGTGTTCATCTTTTCATAACAGTACAAATGTTAAAATCTTACATCTATTGAAAGAAATAAAATCCCATGGGAAACAACTCTTACTGACATGTTTGTCTTATGTTGTGTAGTTTACTAGAGCTAATTCAATGGATCTTCATGATATAATGTACATGTATGAGGCATAGAAATCTCATACCCCCATAATACTCCACCTCACCTGGGGGCATCTGCTGCAGATAGCTCTAGAAAATACTGGGACAAAACCATGAACTGCTAGAGGACACATCTGGAATTCACATTGAACCTCTTCGCTCAAATCCTGGTGATTGAATTTGGATTTTCATGAAAGGTACTCTCCCGTCTGGCTTACGGAATGCTGATGGTTCTATTCGGCTTGACCAGCCCTTATAGGCAGTTGAGAATGGGGTCTTCCTCCATCATTAAGAGACCTGCATTGCAACATAACTGAAGTAACATTGACATGATGTAAAATCCATTTAAAAGAATGAATGATTTGTTGTCTGAGCACTTATAAAAGCTTTCAATTTGGGCGAGTCACAGATACCAATATGGATGGAATAATAGAGATGTTATGTGAGTTTGGTCTTGGCATCCCTATTACTTTTAATGCAGCACAAGAATTACTGTGAAAAACTTAATACATTGCTCATCACTTACAGTATCTACATTTGCCTTGATGGTCACGACACACAAAGGTTACCATCTACCCTCCATGCCATACACCAATTGGTCTTTGAGAAAGGAGTTTTATTGCTTAATGCTGTTTTACAGCAGACGGCTTTCAAAAAGCATTGTGGGAAAAGGAAATATTGCTTGTCACAAGCAATTTCTCATTTTCCCACAATGCCATTTTAAATATATTCACATGACAGAACTGAAAGGTTTTTTCAAGTCGTCTGCTTCAATTTAAATAATGTTGTCTGCAGGTGGTAAAGAGTTAACTTTTGTTCTTTCAATAGGATTCAAATGGCAGAAGAGAGATTGAACATACTGTTTGTTTTTCATTTGCTAATGTTTATCAATTTGGACTAATCATAAAATGATAAATGGGATTTCAACTAAAACTTTCATCTAAGATCCCAACAAGCATCAATTTGAATATAGAACCCTTTCCCAAACAACAAATTTTCAACTGTCCCAAATTGAAAGAATTTGCAGACGACATTTCAAAATGTGATGAAATTGGAAAATAATTCTGAGATAGGGCAGAAAACATTGTGAGAAAAGGAAAAATTGCTCATACTTAAATCGTTGACATGTAACTGAGATATAAAATGAGCTATTCGATAGGCCTTTTTATAAGGTTAGAATTGAAGAAATTGGTTTGCAATCTTGCAGCTTTTGACAGGATTACTGTCACATAAGAAACTCCTTCTGCATGACGTAACATTCTTGTATTAGGGACGATCTCGGTATTTTTTTCTGCGCACTTCATCTGGGCGTCCAAGGGAGATAAAAATCTGTTACCAAAGAGGAAATTGCATAGTAGACGGACAAACGTTTTAGTCGGATGAAATTTACTGTATGCAATTTTTTTCAAAGAATGATCATATTATCCATAAAACTATAAAAGATTATTAACAAAATTATATATTTTTCATGCATACTAAGTCCCCAGCTTCTTTTTTACAAGTTTAAAGTTATTTTAGTTGTTTTTATAAATGTTTTTTAAATATGGTTACCATGGAAACTGTCATTTTACAGAAAAAATAACTCGTCAAAAAATCCTTTTTTTCGCATTTTGTATTTCAAGATTAAATTTTACTTCACATACTGAAAAATAAAAAAAATCTATGAAAAGATTTTTGAAATATCTTCATTTTTTGCAATATGCATATCAATTTTCATTGGTTTTTGGTCAAATACAAACATTTGAAAAAATGATTTGGATTGCAAAAATTGTTCAGATTTTTATGAATTAAATACCATTGATTTATAAAGTATGGAATGTTTGAATTCATGTTTTATGTGTTAATTAACCTTATTTTATTACCTTTGAAGATTGTATGGTCATTTTGACATTTTTGCCCAAACAGTTACCATGAAAACTGTCATTTTACAAAAAATCTTACTCGTCGACCTGCATTTTTCTTTTCATTTCCGAATTTGCAATATAATTTTGAATAATATAACAAAAATTTAGAAAATTCTATGAAAGGATTATTATTTTATGTCCTTAAGACTACAGATTTTACCACTTTCTTGAATTGTTTACCGGTGGTCACTTGAACGAGATTGAAAGGTTGACTGTCAATGTGTTTTATGAATTTAATGTGGCACTATAATGGACATTAAACAGTGTATTGTTTTTATCAAATGAGAAAAAAGTCCATGTTTATCATTTTGTCAATATCCAGTTATTATAGCTATAAGGTATTCATATCATATGTCCAAGAATAACTTGATTTGATAGAGTTTCAAACAGCACACACATAGTTTTTCAGTTATTGACTATGCCCAAATCATCAATGAGAGCACAAAGTCCAATCCTACAGGCCTATATTCGTCAATCAAGCAATTATTGACTTTGGCACACTCAATTATAATATCCAAACAGTTTAAAATGCTTTTTGTTGCTTCAAGCAATTCCTCCTTTTCTTTCATTGTGCTTTGAAAGTTGGAAGGAGCGCTAAAACCAACATATATGAAGAATTATGTTAACAACAAGGATAATGTAATACTGGTTGGGATTTAACCCATTAGGCACTATAAAATCCTTACAGTTGTCTGTAGAGGACAGAAGGTTGGCTTCCAGAAACAAAGACTGTGGGTTCAATTCTCAAGCGAACAGGGTCCCACCTTGTGATTTTAATCCACAATATGCACAAATTCTGGATATGTATCCAGAAAGCAGAATCAAGAGTGATCAATCCAAGTTGTAAGACTCTAACATTCAATGTAACATATATTGGTGTAAACTAAACTTTCTTAAGGTACCCAAATGATCTCTGATAGTTCTAGTTTGGGTTTAGTAACAGAACAACATAACATAGATTTTTGATAAAATGTTGGCCATATGATTTACACATATGTTTACTAAAGGAATGTTAAAACACACTCATTTAGGTCGGAATGCTACACTTGAAAGTCTTCAAGACCAATCTGGATGTAAATGAATCATGAAAGCTCCATGATTAATATTTCAAAGAGAATGGATAGAAATGTACAGAATACAAAGCAAACGTCACCATATGAAGAGGGGTAGGGGAATAATCCACATCACGGGTGTGGGCGACAGTGGTTCAGTGGTAGAGTGTCATACTCCTGTACCGAGGGTCCCGGGTTAGAACCCCCGTAAGGTAGGGTGAAAATTGCTGAGACTTACCCACATTCCGCGCAAGTACTGGTATAGTATCCAGGAAGCAATCATCGAGAGTGAATTTAAAAAGCTTCAAGCTTCCGTCACAATCGATGTCAAATAAATAAGTTTATGGGCACATTAGGGGTAACCCAAAGAGAAACGCTTTTAGGAGTTCAGAGCAATAACATCATGATATTCCAGAATTGACAAGTTATATTTAGGGTTATATGCAAAGCTATGAAAAGAACTTCAAACATATGAAGCACTTGCTATTGTATTGCACTGAACCATCGACAAAAGTCCTAATGGATTGATGAGTTGCTCTTCTTTCAGAGAAGTATTGCATTAAGATAATACTTTTAGTTAAATAAGTACATATAATTCCGTTGTTATAGATGTATTAAAAGTCAGTCTTTTTAAAATATATCGAAAGTCACATGCTACACTCTTTATTCTGATCATTGAAAGGGAAGTAATAATAAATATTGATTGATTACATAAGAAACTCATTTGTTTGCATATACTTTTATTATTTATTTTGGCATTAATTTAAAAGCAGATAAACAATTACTAATACAAAAATCTTTGGCAAGACAACAAATACAAATGCTTGGTGAAAGACTTTTAAATGTCTTTCACTAACATTTCTTGCTCATTTCCAACTATGTATAGCCCATTTTGCATGAAATGTATCCTTCGTTAACCGTTAGAATACTGGGTACCAGTAATTTTCTAAAAATATATTTTTGTGTTGTCTACTTTCCAAACCTCAAACATTTGCTTAATTTTTACAAGGAAAGATACTCAGAGTAGCAAACAGGTTAGATCACAGGACAGCTGCCAATTTAATTGGCAGCGGGTCTGGATTCAACATGTTTGCATAAGTATGAAGTTGGTTCCAGCACTATAAGGGTTAAGAACATAAAATTTCCTATTAGGATATCAAAGCTTCTCCATGTATAAAATTTGTTACCGTATATCTGTTTTTTTACACTTTAGTCCAGAACAATTTCAGGCCACCATTATAATGTTCATTTTCATACTCCAGCCTACTGGTAGTTTCAATTTGAAATAGTTAAACTAATCCATAAGGGACTTGATTAACCCTTATAGTGCTGGAACTGACTTCATGATTATGCAAACAGGTTAGATCCAGGCCAGACGCAAAGTAAATTTGTGGCTAGCCTGTGATCTTACCTGTTTGCTACTTTGAGTACCTTTCCTCATCAAAATTAAACAGATACTCAAGGTTTTGGAAAGTGGACAACAAAAAATATATTTTTAGAATATTACCCGGCATTTTAAGGGTTAAGAACCTGATATAAAATTTATCACGGCACATATATAAAATGGATGCTGTAAGCTACGCATTTTCTAACACTTTATGTAACTATCTGTAAATAAAATGTAAGTCTTTTCCTCTTCTTGCCGATAAGTTCATAATAAACTCTCAGCTAAGAGAACCCACTTTTAAAAATACTGGTATTGATGAGGTTAAACAAGATAACTAATGAAAATATCGGTCAGCAGTTGATTTGTTTTGCATTTTTTTTTATCTATATGGACTTTTATATCACATCAACATTATTTCAGTTATGTTACAATGCCCGATCCTAGATGAAGGAGGAAGACCCAATACTCAACTGCCCATAAGGGCTGGTCAAGCCAGGAAGAACAATCTGCATGCTGAAAGTCAGTCAGGAGACCACCTCTCATGAAAATCCAAATGCCATAACCAGGATTTGAACCCATGCATAGGGGGACCACATGATTTCCAGTTCTGTACGATAACCACTACGCCACGGAGTCCCCCAATACAAATCAAGTTACAAACTTATTCAACATATATAATAACAGTGAAGGTAAATTACACATATTCAAATGTTATATTTTTTTTCATAATATTACAAATCAATCTTTATAATACAAATCTTGCATATAAATACTATGTATTAATCAATTATTCCATAGACCTTCATTTCACTAAGAAGATTTCAAAGCAATATGTGGTAAAGGAAGAACTTTCATGAAAGAGAATGTTCTCCTTTTGTAACTGACATATGTACAAATTCTATGAAAGATTATACTCTGATACTATTCAATATTGTTGAAAGCTAGTATTTCCAGTCAAGTCCTCAATAAGAACATAAATACATTTCTTCTCAGGGTTACAGGTAGACTGATATAATCTTAAATTGAGGGTTTGATGCAAGACTATAGTTAGTGCTTTATGTTTATGAATCTCTAACTATGGTCTTGCAATGAACCTTCTATATATATTCATAGGTATGGCATATTGGATTAGAACATTAATCAAAATCTAAAAAATATCACTTAATATTGAATATACATGTACCCTAGATGCACAACTTGTAATAAGAAAATTCCTGATTAAATTGCAAAATACATTTAACTTCATTTGAGGCTTAAGGTTCTATTCCAATATAGGGAACTGTACAATCATAATCCTTTATTTGTGGTTTTACCTATATTCACTTACATGGTAAAAGCCTGTATCACTAATATTTAAGGCCTCACTGTCTATAAAGGCTGGTCAAATCTACCTTGAGACCACCTCATATTAAAAACCTTTACAGGTAAGGTTTAAGCATAATAGAAGAAAAAGAATGAAATTTGTACAAAACATGATTGTGTCTAGTTCTTTTTGTCCCCCTTTTTCTTTTAAAAAAAATTGCTTTTTGAAAAAGAAAAAGGCTCATCTCTACATAAATCATGACAGAGTAAAACGGTTTAAGTACTTTCCTTCTAAGTAAAATTCTCAATTTTGATTGGTCAATAAGCCAATAAAATATCTGCTGTAAACAGCTCTTAACAGGCAATAGCATTGAGGCCTCTATGCTATGTTAACGAAACAAAAATGACCAACTTGTTTTACTTCAAAACAAAAAACCAATAGATCAAGCCACATTCCAACCGTTTTTCAATGACTAATATAAGCATATTTGGATTGAACATAAAAAAAATATAAATCTATATATTCTATTTTTATTGCCTTTAACACAAACCATCTGCAAATATTTTCGCAGTTGGGTAAAAAAAATTTATATGAAGTTTTTGAATCATTGACATCAAGAATATCATGCTGGGTTGCCAAAGGTAACTGAAAATTAGATACAATCCCTTATTATCAAACTGGCAACAGAAGAGTAAACAAAATCATTCTTAATTTTGTTTCACAACAGTTTCTACCTTGTATTACAAAGTATATTTATTTCATTCTTTATAAATATATTATGTAGCTGATTTCAGTTTGTATCCGACAAAATTTCTCATGTTTGTCATAATAAAGGGAATGGTTATGGCATAAATCCAGGTTCCTATAACAAGCATCGAGAGCAACACATCCAATTAAATGATACAACAATTGACAGCTGATTGTCCCATGCTAAATGATTTACAAATTGTCTTTATGGATTAAAAACACCTTACGTCGGTGATCCAAGAGTACAACCCATCCTTTTCATTTAAAAAAAACAAACCTGTAAAACAATTAAAAAAACACAAAAACTGGACAATAAACACTTTATATTATTAAAAGCAGTCTTTCTTAAAATCACAGTTTAAAACTTTATCCAAACGAAAGAGTTTTAAAAAAAAAGAAATGGAAAAAAAGAATTGAAAGCAAGACTTTCTAATAGCGCAACATTGGTTTAGAGTCTTAAGATAGTTAATGAACGTTTTTTTCCTCTATCACAACAGTCAGCTTAAAGCATGAATGTTTGCATCACAAAATAATATGGTTTTAAGATAATACATTATGTAATTGCAACCAACATCAGGCCTACCCTTGTTAAGGAATGCTCAAGCCCAAAAATCATTACTTGAAGCCTGAATTCAAACATCTTCAAAATGAACAAAGAAGGAAAATTTTAAATCTCAAAGCCTGAAATCTAGACCAGGCGTGCAACATAAAATACTGACAATCTTTTGCCATAAGATAAGGAAAAAATATTTGTAAAAAGAAAATAAAGTGAAAGTTTCTTTAGAAAGTAATCCATAACATGTAACAATACAATGGTCCCAAACATATGAATGCAACTGCAAGATAAATTGCCTGCCCTATAATCAATCAAATACTTACAAAGTCTAGTTGAAATTTCAACCTATTCTTTATTCATCATTTAAATGCAAATACAGCTTCATACCATTTATTCATCACTATTGATTTCGAGTCCTGGCTACCATTTTACTGAACATTTTATGCTTAAATTTATGCATAAGTTTAAAACAACATACCCTCTTATTTCATTATTGGGCTACTAGGCAATATTGCATATTAACACATCATTGGAATCGAAATGTCAGAAACGCTTCCAATGACGTGCCACATGACAATGTTGCGATTTCATTCAAAATACTATCCATGTTTATAGGTTTCGACTTAAGCAATATTTTCTTCGAGTTTTTTAGTTAAACAGTACCCTGGATATATAAACAGATCCTCCACCAGAAGAAGATTTCAGAAAAGTTGCTGGATTAACCATCGTATTCCAAATATTCCATCCAAAGACAACTGACTGATGGACTATCAGAAGGACAGTAATGGTTCTATACTGTAATCAAGTGTATGGGTCTGGCAGTTTTCCTATAAACTGTTAGGCACTCAAAGGGTCACCCTTTTCAAAAAAATAATTTCAAATAGCATTTCCAGAAAACTTGTTAATATTCCAGGCAAAAATGTTTTAAAAAGGAGACAAACATCTCCTATTAAGATGTCAACCATATTCTACTAGGCCTCAGAAACTTTAGGTCTCCATCCCAAATGACTAGGTTTTTAGACGATGAAATTCTAATAAAATATAAAAAACACTCTAAAACATAACAATATCGACAAAGTATCAAATCAACAGAACACTCATGCACTCTTTGAAGAAAGCAGTGGCCTCTCATCCGATGGAACTGGCGGTAAAGGCCGTAAAGAAATCTTATCCAGCGAGTCCATTTGATTTGTATAAATGTGCATTTCTGATTTTTCTGGTGTCTCCGCATCATGTGACGTCCCGTTCATGTTCTTTACAACAGCAGTTGGCCCGTTACCACAAGCAGTCACATACACATTTGAACACTTTGGGCCGTTACTCAGACACGGTCCGTTATTCTTAAGATCACTTGTATCCCCATTCGCCCCTGAATTCTGGGTAAAGTCATTTCTGACATGACCATTTAGCCCTGCAGGTGCAGACATCTCTAGATATTCCCCATTAGATTGGGAACCAGCGGTCCCCACCGTGTTTGAGGAGCAGAATCCGGACGTGGGACCAGACAGGCTACTCATTGGAGTCATATATCCATTGTTCTCCAAGTTCTCTGTAGAACCTGCGGCCCCTTCGTACACAAGTTGTGATGTCTCAACCCCGGAATCCAGACTATTGACACCGTGGTTGACATTGTTTTTGGCGACCTCCTCGTAAATACGTGTCATATCGCTAGGCTCTAGATATATGTTACTCGGTGGGCTACCTGGAGCAGCTGGAATCAGATGGCTGCTGCTCCCAGAAGGTGACTGTTGAACTATGACTGCATAGTCGGTGTTGTGGTATCGGATCACAGGTCGAGTTTGCTTCTTTTGTCTTTGGCTGGAATTAAAATGAAATACATTATACTGGGTTTAGTCAGAAAAAATGTCTGCAACCAATTGGTGGCAGATAACATTTGTATATGTGAACAACTTCAGAGTCCCTCAAACAGATTGCTTCTTTCGTCTTTGGCTGTAATTAAAAATGAAATACATTGTACCGAATTTAGTCAATTGGTTGCAGACAGCAACTAAATAAATGAACAATTTATTTCAGAATCTCCTCAAACAGGAACAAATCAAATAAGAAGTCATGGAAGTTTTAGAATAAATTCTTGAAACAAGAACACACTGCCTTTCTCCTTTTCTATTTTTGTATGGGGTTGAATGCCATGTCAAAAACTCTTCATGTCTGAAGTTTCTTAACAAGGGACACTCCCCCAAAGCCAGTGGAGCCAACAAGGTAGCCACCAGGAATTACTAAGTAACACACGCACCACATTAACCACTAGGGCACACAGGATTCCTTTGTCTTAAAATTGTCACAATCGCTTCCATTTTGTCACTCAAAAAAAGCTTTAAAAGATGTCTTTCTTGTGATGCTATCCCCATACTCTAGCACATCTTGTTTTAACCCTTTACCAAACACCAAATTTTCAACTATCCAAAATGGAAAGTGTTTGCAGACGACATTTCAAAATGTGATGAAATTGAAAAATAGTCTTCTAATAGGGCAGAAAACATTGTTGGAAAAGGAGAAATTGCTTGTTAAGTCTTCCTGTAACACAGTATCAAGAATTCAGTGCAATACCAGAGTGAGTGCTTTACATTTGAGAAGGAATTACTATAGTCTTGCAATGAACCATCAATGTTATGAAAATATTTTTTGTACAAGTGCTTTGTTATTGTTGTCTGAAGATGCTTTGAAACCAGAACCATTCACAAAGATGCATAATTGTAAGTTTTGTCAGAATTGGTCTATGAAGGTCCTTCACCAAAGTCGTACTTGAGTAATCAGAGTCCAAGGTGAATACCATCTGAGGGACTATCAAGTCTAGGTCAAACACAATTAAGTATGATAGAAACTGAAAGTCAATAAGAGGAAAGAAGACCCTGTACAAGTCATTCCTTGATTTCTATCTGTGCTGTTCACAGCTATTGCTGATCAGTGAATATCACTTCATTTTAATTTGCCCTTATTTTATAAGATTAAGACTGCACTATATTGAAAAATGTTTCATTGAAGGACCAAATATGCAAAAATTCATTTGTCTGCTTAATTCTAAAAACATACAAATACATGTACTGACAAACCTTGCACTGTTTTGTAAAAATGCCTTACAAAGTAGAAATCAGTTTATGTCAAGAAATGATAACTAGATAATTATGTTTTAGGATTGTTGAAAACTTTTTAACACTCTCATACACAACTTCGTAGAATGAAAACCATCATTGATGTCTCTAGTCAATACTTAATCATAGTTAAATTTTCAGTTTAGCAAGGCATCAATGGCTATTTATACACTTTGTCATCATGATTTCTGCTAAAAGTAAATTAGATCTTTTGTTTTCTTATTTCAGAGCAATGCTTTTTGTTAAGTCGAATTGTATACATGTATATGAAATGACACTATTTTCATTGTTATGTAGTTAATTGTATTTTAAGAACAATGAGCTAATATGCTTAAGTTCTAATAAAATATGTTCTGTTTTGTTCTGTTCTGTTTTTGAAATCACTCAGAGACATTGGATATTTAACTTATATTGACAACTGATACTTTGTCTTCTATTCGTTTTATCTAAACTAAGAATTTTTTCCTGTAAATCATTTATAGTTTATATACAACTACATGAATGTCAAATTTTGTCTATTAACTCTTTCAATTTTGGACATACAAAATCATTGTTTACAAAACACAAAAACTGCTGTAAAAAGGTCTGAAAAGGAAGACCCACATTATTCGAAACAATATTAACTTTCCAAACTTTCATTAACTTTCATTTTGCCCACTCGAAAAAGAAAGCCTTATCAATGTTGCATCAGTCAACAACTAAAGATATGCACAAAAAGCAGCAGCCCTTTTACAAACATGTTATTGGCTGTCGGTTTAACCCATTACCAAACAATAAAGACATTTGACCAAATTGTTGTGACAATTATGGAAAACGTTGTGGAAAAAGGAGAAATTGCTCTTAACAAGCAATTTCTCCTTTTCTACAATGATTTTGCCTTAACAGAAGATTATCTTTCAATTTCATCACATTTTGAAATGTTGTCTGCAAACTCTTTCAATTTGGGACAATAAAAAATTTGGCGTTTGGCTACTTCTATTAGAGGAAAATAATAATATCTGCCATGTCTTTATAAAAAAATAGGATTTTTTTTTATTTTAAGCCAAAAGAAGCCAATCGAACATTATCTTGAGTAAATGGGACTTTCATGTAAAGTCTTTAGTCTGTAAGATTGGAGGGAAGTCATTAAATAAGTGAAAATATGTCTATTATTTGTCATAACCTTCAGAATCAATCTGATATAGCAAAAAAAGCATTTGCTTATAGATAAACAGAAAATGCATTTTCATAATCAGGTGGGCGAAAAGTCTCTCAAACCGCAGCAACATTGCTTCCATTTTGTTAACCATTTTAATTAATTCTTAGACTGCCAAGTAATTTTCTTGTAATAGAATTTTGTATCTTCTGCTTTCCAAAACCTTAAATATCTGCTTAATTTTGTTGAGGAAAGATACCCAGAGAAGCAAACAGGTTATAGCATAGGCCAGCTGCCAATTCACTTGGCGGCTGGCCTGGATCTTACCTGTTTGCATAAGCATGAATTCAGATAGCACTATAAGGGTTAAACATAAGTAGATCAGATATGTAATTTGTTCAAAATGAAACCACAAGTAGATTATAATTAGAGATGTGAACGATATACAAGTGTGATTTTCATTAGGATTTATGTTTAATAGCAAAAAGGAAACCACTGGAATATAATACTGTAAATATAAGAGTTAAAGACATTCTTTGACATTTTTTGAACCATCAAAAACATTTACTGAACACAAAGAAGTGGGTGCGACAGCTCAAGCATGGACGATATCTTATCTCTGCAATGCTGTAAAAATGTGTTGAAACCTGAAATGTGGCTTGCAGAGATAATGTGAGTCACAATGCATGAAAACATTGGAGAACACCCACATCTCAATCAACATTTAACTCATTCCCTCATATTCAATCTTCCATGTTGATAAGATTGGACGCAACTAAAGACAATAATCATGTTGTAAGAAAATAATATGCTTTGTGTGATCTGAAGTAAATTTCATTGTGACTTGAGGAAACATGGCTAGTTTTAAACAGTTTCTTCTTTTGCCATAAATAGTTTCTTGTGTTAGTTTGAACTTATTCATTTTACATCGATCGTGACAGAAGCTTGAAACTTATTGAATTCTCTCTCGATAACGCTTCCTGGAAACTATACCAGTACTTATGCTGATTTGAGTGCTAACCCCAGCAATTTTCACCTTGCCTAACAGGGATCAAACCTGGGACCCCTGGTACAAGAGGCAGATGCTTTACCCCTGCACCAATGTCGTCCCCAGTTTCTAGTGTTGTCTGCTACAAAAAAAAAATCAAGTTGAGTACCATATATTGTTGCCAAAGATAAATGATGCTTAAGAAAAATACTAATAAAATTGTTTAAAGGCACAATAATAAAAGGAGACACAATCCTGCAGTAAACCAATTAAATACTTGATTAATACAGACACCAATCAATAAGAAAGCTTCAGTAATAGCTTTTTGAATGACTTGGGTCCTGCATGCAGATGGTCTCAGAATAAATAACTTTTCAGGACAGTGGTGTTTGAGAGTTATTGCTTAACCCTTTCCCAAACAATAACGACATTTGACCATTTTGTTGCAGACCATTTTAAAAATCATTGTGGGAAAAGGAATAATTGCTCATAAAAAGCAATTGGTCGTAACAAGCAATTCTTCCTTTTCCCACAATGTTTTCTGCGCTAGCAGAAGATTATTTTCCAATTTCATCACATTTTGAAATGTCGTCTGCAAACTCTTTCAATTTGGGACAGTCAAAATATTGTTGTTTGGGAAAGGGTTAGAACAAGATTGACAGTATGGTAAAACAGGAATATTGGCTCTTTTCAGTCTTTTTCTGTATGTCTGGGTGAAGTGTTTCTCCCCACTTTACATATCAAATTACACAAGTGTACTTATGAAATAACCGAAACTTGATACAGAGAACCTGCTTAGAACATGCTTTATCTTGCATATCTGCAGTAAGAAGAGAATGTTTTTATCATCATTATTTAGTGGAATAAAGACATCAGTCTAGAAAATGGTTTCTGTTTGAGATAAAAGTGACAATTGACGCCTATGATCACATTCCAAGGCAATGTTTATCTTTTGACGTTCAGTCAAAAGGTGTAAAATCTCCCAGTTTACTAACAGATTATTAAGCAAATTCCATTATACTCACTAAATGACCTTAGCTGTCAATGCATTCAGACAAAAGGTGTAAAACCTCCCAGTTAACATACAAATTTATTAAGAAAACTCCACAATGTACGTTAGATGACCTTGGCTATCAGTGCACCTTTAAACACCATTCATTCATTACTAAGAAAAATTGATCAACTCAGATTGATCCATTACTTTATATTCACTCAATCTAATGCAGCAAATGCCAGAAACTAATGAGTCAAAGAAAAACTTCCTGTGACAAGACACTTCTGCCTTCCTAAAAGACTTCTAGCTAATATTACGAATTTTGATGAGTCACCAACAACCATAATAATGTGAGAAAAGTTTTATCACAATGAAAGATGGGGGTGACATTTCCGGTATTTACCAGAAATATTATGATTAAAGGTCAAGAAGATAAGTATCAACTTTTGGTTTCATATGAAATGTACAAATGCACTGTACTCATTTTAATACAACAGCAGATCTAAGAACCTGTATAGTGCTGAAACCAACTTCATTGTTATGCAAACAGGTTAGATCAAAGCCAGCAACCAAGTAAATTGGCAGCTGGCCTGTGATTTAACCTGTTTGCTGCTCTGAGTATCTTTCCTCAACAAAATTAAGCAGATATTTAAGGTTTTAGAAAGAAGACAACACAAAAGTCTTTTTTTTTAGAAAATTACCAGGCATTCTAAGGGTCTTATATAGCCAAAATTTGAAATCACTTGCCACAACAGTTACAGTGAACCCTCGTTTATCCGAACACGTCCGTTCCCAACAAAATGTCCGGTTTACCGAATAATCCGGACTTATGAAGCAGAGCATGTTCTTATTCACATTAAGACATAAACGGTCTGTATGAGCGGTGTATAGTTATAACCCTTTAGCAAACGCCAAATTGTCGACCGTCCCAAATTGAAAGAGTTTGCAGAAGACATCAAAACGTGATGAAACTCAAAGATAATCTTCTGATATGGCAGAAAACATTGTGGGAAAAGGAGAAATTGCTCGTCACGAGCAATTTCTCCTTTACCCACAATGCTTTCAAAAGTCGTCTGCAATAAACTGGTCCAATAATTCCGTTCCCTTACAATTTTGTTCGGATTGCGAGACATCCGGATAATCGGGGTCCGGATAAACGAGGGTTCACTGTATAAGGCGCAGACTATTTTCATTACTTGTTCAAACTGTTGAAGATGGATTCAAATGCCACATAAAAAAAACATTCTAAAGATGTCTGCAACCCACTTCTTGCATCAATTTCAACAAGAGGCGTTGGCAAAGAAATGAATGAGAATTAAACATAAGTCCAAAAAGCAAGAAGTGTGGGCGTATTAAATAGAAAATGCCTTCATTCCTTATCACCTTGCAGCTATATTTCCAAAATTACTGCAGCCTAAAGACATATGAGACCCTATTACTCTTTACAAAACTGTTCCTAGTTTTAAGATTGGCAACATGAGACTTTTGTTGAAATACTATATAAAAAAAATTGAACAAAACTGTTGTTTTTTGGGGGGTTTTCCCCCCAATATTTATTTTACTCAACAAGGGGAATGCCTTTCAATGCCTTTTCAATTTCAATCTCTTCTAATTTGAGGCATTTTTTTTTTTCATACAGTGCTGTCAAAATCAATTGTCCGTATTGCCAAACTAAATATCAGAAAGCTTTAACTGACATGTAATTTTTTAGACAAGTTTAACATAAAACCAATATAAGGACAAGTGCTAAGATTCGGCATCTTCGGAAAACAAGATCAGTGTTTGACGCCCCTGCCATGAAAGAAAGAGTCTATCTGTTCATTGAACCATTATGGTGCTGGAGCCGACTTCATGCTTATGAAAATAGGTTAGATCACAGGCCATAGGCCAAGTAAATTGGCAGCTTGCCTGTGATCTACTGTTTGCTACTCTGAGTATCTTTCCTCATCAAAATTAAGCAGATATTTGCTATTTATGAATTTGGGAAAGCAGATGACACAAAAATTTGAAATCATAAATGTATTTACACTCTCTAATACACCTGTAGGAGAGATTTTCTAAAGAGCCACCACTTATACATGAGCAATTTCCCCTTTTCTTCAATATTTTCATTCCCATTGGTTTAAATGATATTTAATGAGGGATTTGGTTAAAAGAGGTTGAAACATGCTCTACTTGAGTCTCCTACACAGTTCTCCTTCACATCAAGATTATTATCCCCACTTACATTATCGTTTTACTTTCACATCTCAACCCATTACCAAACAATGACGACATTTGACCACTTTGTTGAAGTCCAATCTAGAAAACGTTGTGGGAAAAGGAGAAATTGCTTTAAACAAGCAATTTCTCCTTTTCCAACAATGTTTTCTACCCTTCCAGAAGATTGTTGTTTCAATTTCATCATATTTTAAAATGTCGTCTGCAAACTCTTTCAATTTGGGACAGTTGAAAATTTGGCGTTTGATAAAGGGTTAAACTGTAATCAGATAATTACATGTATGTAATATACAGACCAATCCATCCAAACTTGATATTTCTATACCATAGATGTACATGTATATCAAAATTATGGGAACCAAACTCCATGGCAATTGTCTAATCCTATGCCTGGTATATTTAAATCTCCTGTACTTTCAGCAGAAGACATAAGGATTCATTGCGAAATGAGGAGACATTGCTTGTAACATTTCTTTTTTCAGAGGCACAGTGCTTCCTAACCAACACCACCAATCCAAATGTAATCATATTACCATAATAACATTTATATTGTCATCTGATATTGCATCAGTTTGGACCAGTCAAACAATACTATATTAGATAAAAAGCTAAACCATGATTTGTCTCACTGTAGCTTTTTGGACATGTGTTGTGTTGTAAAAACATGCAGACGGCTTAAGTTAATCAAGTCTTTCACAGGGTAAAGGATTAGACTGTTTACAGCTCCATTTGTTTATCATGATGTGGGCTTATAATATAATATCTAACATGATACATCTGGTTTTAAATAGCAGCCTTTTATTCCACTATCAGACAGAAATCTCACTGCATTCATTTCTCCCAAGTTGAATTACAGCTGTCGGTTCAAATAAAGTTCAAATTCTCCTTTTGTCTCACTTATTTCTACTTTTGTTCACTGTAGCCCAGGAATCAGGAAATCTCAAGTCCCAATTGGACAGACAAAAACTGAAGGAAGTAGACTCTTAACATTATCATATTCTACCAAGTAAACCTCCTTGAATTTTGCTTTCTACAGTGTAGTCTGTATGTGCATTTAAAGACATACATGCATGTAAGAAGGGATTTGGTTGCCATTTAAATGCGAAGAATTATGTGACTGGTGAAACCATAGAAAACAACAACTTAGCTAACAGCAATTTTAAGAGAGCCATTTTTAACTTGCTGCAGGCAAGATTTATCTCCTTTTCTCATAGTGATTTTTTTTTCAACCATCATAACCAATGGCTAAGTGCAGAACTAAGCTAAGTCTTTCACGAATTATGCCATTTGTTGCTGGTCCAGACTGTCTTGAGTAGTCATTAATTAAAAGGAAAGGAGAGAATCTAACTAAAAAGAAAGGACAAAAAGACTCACTGTTTTTTATGCAGATAGAAAATGATGGTACACATCACAGCAATTAGGGCCACTCCACCTATCACTAGCCCTATCATTGCAGCTGAAAAATATGTAAGGTATTTCAATGAATGCTACAGATAATGTCAATGCATAGGGCCCTAACAAAGGAGAGAAGAAAGGGCTACAGTACAGAGGAAGGTTCCAGTATTCTCAGACTTTCATCCAGGGGTAGAGCATAGGTGTCAGGACTCACTTGTACCCGTGATCCACCTTGCAACATTTCATTAATTTACTTTTGGCGCTATCTGCAGGTTATGTATCTAGGATGCAGAATCAAAAGTAATTTTTCTAAGTTGCATGAACTTGTTTCACACTAGATGTAAAACAAATAAGTTTAAAACTAAACATAAACAATAAGCAAATTGTCAATGCATAAATAACAGACATGTTCATAAAAGGACAATTCTGTTATCATCATAATACATAGCTTTAAGGTACACTAAGTTTAGTTCATCTTAAAGGTGGTTGTTTAAAGTAAGATTAATTTACAGTCATACTGATTAATAACTAAATATATCTTCTCACTAACAAGTAGCAATATTAATTTGTTTTAATTCTAAGAAGAGAAAAATGGAGTAACATGAGGTTCCAAGGACTTAAAGTTGTTTTATTAACTTTTTTTGCCAAGTGTTTTATACTCATGGTTCAATCCAATGTGAAGAACTTGTGAGATTTGTCCACATCAAAGGTAAAATTAGACAGCAACTATATAAAACATGAA
Organism: Cerastoderma edule; assembly: GCA_947846245.1. NCBI lineage: Eukaryota > Metazoa > Mollusca > Bivalvia > Cardiida > Cardiidae > Cerastoderma > Cerastoderma edule. Next base: position 47,128,094 of record OX401406.1, read on the forward strand.
CTTCTTTTGAAATATTGAGTAGAAACATTGTGGGACAAGGAGTAATTGCTCCTTACATCCGAAAGAGTGAGACATAATGAAGAAAGGTTTTATGCTGAAATATACCAAACATCCTTAAAAGCCTTAACACTTCTACAAGATACACAAGTACTAGTTTGTAATATTTGCTTAAATGTTGCAAAAACTAGATGTGCAAAGACCCCAGGCTGCAATTTCATATTTCACTTGCAATTAAAGTTTTCCATGTTACGACACATTAACAGCCATGTTATAACCTGCTGTATATTCAAATCTCTTTGAAACAAGACATAAATGTAAATGAGAAAAACATAAAGGAATGGAATAGAATTGCTAGCTAAAAAGGGGATCAAGTTTCACTCAATTTTGTGTGAATTGAATTACTAGATTCTCTATTACCCGAAACTGAGGAAGACTGACACTTGAGAGAGGGGATAGTCCAACTGAATGACATTGTCGTGATGTGAGTACTGTAAATCACTGAAATGACATTGCCGTGATGTGAGTACTGTAAATCACTGAATGACATTGTCGTGATGTGAGTACTGTAAATCACTGAAATGACATTGTCGTGATGTGAGTACTGTAAATCACTGCATGACATTGTCATGATGTGAGTACTGTAAATCAATGAAATGACATTGTCATGATGTGAGTACTGTAAATCACTGAAATGACATTGTCGTGATGTGAGTACTGTAAATCACTGCATGACATTGTCGTGATGTGAGTACTGTAAATCACTGAATGACATTGTCGTGATGTGAGTACTGTAAATCACTGAATGACATTGTCGTGATGTGAGTACTGTAAATCACTGAATGACATTGTCGTGATGTGAGTACTGTAAATCACTGAATGACATTGTCCTGATGTGAGTACTGTAAATCACTGAAATGACATTGTCATGATGTGAGTACTGTAAATCACTAAATCAACCCCCAAAAAGAAAACAACTATCAATGGTAATACTAATCTTTTTATTGCCAAGACTGGGATAGAAAACAAATCTTGGTCTTGTACATTTCAGCTTTTGATTGGTTTTGTTGAAGAACGTAACATAAGCTTATATGAGAAGCAGAATTCTAATACACTAATTGCAAAAGATAAAAGAATTTCTCTATATCAGCAAAAAAAATGTGCTTATTTTGGCACTTGAAGGTGTGGCAATGTTTGGCAATGGCTAACCAACACTTATCTTGGAGGCTTCATGGATACACATTTCAACAATCCTATGGCAAAGCACTAAGGATACCACAGTGACAAAAGGAAAACCTGACTGTTTTGAGCAACTTGGTTTAATCAAAACAGTTTCTTACCAAAGCCCAATGAAAATTCTTATGTATATGTGTACATTTAATTCATTGTTTGTGTCTTATGTTATCTTTCATTTTTGTAACCTTGAATGATAATCCTAATTCAGTCAAATGTATTAAACCTATCTCTAATAATAAGTGATCATTACCTGACTTGTTCATATACACAAAGTGCCAGAAAAGAGCCAAAATAACCTAAAATATGTTCCTGTTGAAAAACAACTCAGTTTTGTCTCAATGTTAATCATTCTAATTTGATGAGCTTCTCTTTGATAAGTTGATAAATCTTGCTGTTGAAGTTTCATAATGGCAAAAGGGTTTTCAGAGCATCTGGCAGTAATTGTGGGTTTGTTTATCCATAAACCACAGTTAAAACTGAAAGGCCCTTGTATTATCATCCTCTACACTAACAGTTAAACTGTTTGACATTCAAAACGGAAATAAAGACTTGCTCCAATGCACCTAATCATTCATTTCAACCTTTAGAATGCCGGATAGTTTTCTAAAAATATATTTTTGTATCGTCTGCTTCCCAAAACTTTAATCTGTTAAATACTCAAAGTAGCAAACAGGTTAGATCAGAGGCCAGCCGCCAATTACCTTGGCAACTGGCCTGGATCTTACCTGTTTGCATAAGCATGAAGTCAGTTCCAGCACTATATGAGTTAAATATTAGAGAACAATTTAAATTCCTTTCCTGTCACATATTATGAGGACTTTGTATTGCTAGCCTAGAGTTTTGGCAAAGTAATAAGATGCTGATTTATCCCAAGGTTACTTGAAAGAATGTTGGTCTTGTAACACAGAATACCACATAAATGTCAGAAGTAATTTATAGTTCTGTTTTCTCTGCTTATATTAGCACCAGGATAACCTCAAGCTACACACCCCATCCCATTCCAAACAGACATGGCCCTGGCCCGGTGCAATACCATTGTACAAGCCCCCTTTGCTTAATTATCCCATTCAAGAAAATTGTTATGCATACATGTATGACCTTCATTCAATAAGCATGCTCTTAACCCTTTAATATAGTGCTCGAACCGATTCCATGCTTATGCAAACAGGTTAGATCAAGGCAAGCCACCAAGTAAATTGCGGCTGGCCTGTGATCTAACCTGATTGCTACTCTGAGTGTCTTTCCTGATAAAAGGAAAAGATACTCAGAGTAGCAAACAGGTTAGATCACAGACTAGCCACCAAGTTACATGGCGGCTGGCCTTGATCAACCTATTTGCAAAAGCATGAAGTCAGTTCCAGCACTATAAGGGATAATAATTTGGGCACAGTTTGTATATGAATAAAGCATACCTTTGTCATCAGTAACTTTTAAAGGGGCCCCATGGTCAGGATGCTGTAGGTTTTCGGTATTTGTATGGGCATTATAGACAACCGCTGAAATAATACAAATAAATAAGATTAAATACAGGGATAAAAACTGTGGAAAAACAATGCTTTAAAATCACCCAACTTTCTTTAACAAATTTGATACATTATACACACAATACATATAAACTTGTTTTAACATACCAACAATATTACTCTAAGAGCAATTTCTATTTTTATTTGAGAATTCTATCCAAAATGATGAAATAATAACCCCTTGCTCTGATCTGTAACATTCGATGTAGTTAAAAATTTGGACCACATCTTAGTTTTCAAATGAAGGAATAGGTCAAGTTTTTATATAACATGCATGTTTCCAAATTATATGGATATTAAGGGTCATGTATCTGTTTCAGTTAATCAAGTGAAGATTTATTTGATTATCAGGTATTTGCCACATCATAGAGCCTGGCAAAGATCAAATAATCAAACATAAGTTAATCCTTCACCAAAAAGAGTAAAAGAGTAACTTAAAACAACAGCAAACATCTTTCTGTAAAGATTTACATAAAATAAGAAATTGTTTAATGGGTTGTTGAATATTGATCATTTAGTTGTGAATACAATCAAATCTGTTAGTCAAGACATCATGGAACTGTCCAGAGAAAGGTATTTATTATCATCATGATAGGAACCTATGATGTAATTTGTTAGTAATGCACCCCCCCAACACACACACAATGATCGCTCCTTCATGACCTTGATTTGACTTGCCAATTCCACACATCTACCCCAGCTCCATTACACCTTACTTTTCAAGAAAACACTTTAGAAATGATTGTGACATGCAGCTAAATTGTGCCTGAAAAGCAATTTATCCTTTTGTCATAAAGGTTTCTACACAATATCACAAACTTCTGTTTTTTTTTCTTAATTTTATGTTGTTTGTTCTCAAGACCAGTATAAACTTCCATATGGAGTAATTGGTTTTCATTTGTATACATCATTTTGTCCTTAAAAACATTTTGAAAACAGAAGTACTTAAAGTATTATATCCAGTCATAATGATGTTAGAATTAAATGCTGAAGTTGATAGAAACTTAATTCTTCCCTATAAACATTTCCTCTTTTTGTCACAGTTTACCTAATAAAATGTTGATAAACTAATAACAACTGTCAAAATGCTGTGACTAAATTGTAAGGGATCAGGTGCCAAAACAACTTAAAGGTGATTCATAATTGTTTAACCGAAGATATTATATGAAAGGCAAACAAGTAGATGAAGACATTTTAGAGCTCCTAATGCCAAAAAAATAACTTCCGATTTTGTCAACTATGGCTAAAGCAGCAATCAATGTTGTCTCCTGGGAATTACTTGGTTAATCTACAGGATAAATACAGGCCAGGCTATGACAACCACTAACACTGCTTTGACCTTGACCTTGGTATGACTTCCTTGGTCCTATCATTACAGTGGTGAATGCTAATCATGTTCTGGTATGTTCCATTACCATAATCCAAATTATGGTAATTGATTGATTGTGAACATATTAAAAACCATTGCGTCAAAAATACAGACTTTTATAAAGTGTTCTCAAAATGGAGTCAGTCTATTAAAAAGATCGAATGCCATCTATCATAGAAGCAACAAAACATCTAACTAAACAAATACATAATCTTTCTCTTTATATACTCTTGTCTTCACACACCAGCAGTAAATAACTCAAGAACAATTTTGACTGAAGAAAACAAAAGACTTAACAAAAAAAAAATCTTCTTTGGTGACAAAGATTTCTTTGTAGCCAAACAAAATAAATGTACTTTTCAAACTTTACAAAATAATAATAAGTATGTGCTGTTTCTTTCAATGATGACATGACACAGAGGTGTGAGGGAATGTGCCATGGTCTACCATTTAACAAGGTGCAAGAGAGCATTTTAGAAATATATTACATTATATCAAACACTGTCAGAAAAATCCTTATTTGTGAATACTTGTTTAAATTATTTTGTCAAAAAGAATGTAATGAGTTCCCACAATACAGAGTTTAGAGGAGCAATAAAGAAAAAGCTTCACGCTTATCACTTCATTACTTACCTATATTCACAAGAATAACAGTCAATCAGAAACAATGCAAGCCTTGATCAAAATAGAATATTATATAAAGCCATTTGAGTTCTACGTAAAACCTATTTTCCTCTGTTTGCATGGTGTTTAACTCTGTATCAACAATTTTTCAGATATGTAACAGCTTTCCTTGATCCACCAGTACAAGGCTAGGGCTCTGAAGTGACTTGCCAAAGGTCACTCCCACAAAGCCAAGTTTCCATTGGGAGTTCTTAGTTCGCAACCTTAACCTTTGGGCCACACAAGACCCCCTATAATCTTTGAGTATGTTTCACTAAATCCTGCTCAAACTTGTGTATGAGCTTATGGCTAGTCTATCCACATTCTTGCCCACATATTACATAACTGAGTGGGATTACTATCGTTCAACGTGCCAGATCTTAATTAGCTAATTAGGCCAGTTACAATGGAAACACTGGTAAGAGGGATGAGCAAAAAGATAACAATAGCCTGTAGAGTGGTATAAGCATTATTTCAACCCTTTAGTTGGGCATCAACTTGAGTTGATATTTTAAAGCATAATCAAATTTTATTCTGTTATTACTTAAACTGGAAATGATTGTGATACAAAATGTGGTTCTATTCATAATGTTTTCAAACGTCAACAAGCAGAAAAGTTGTTAAGTTATGCATATTCAAGGGATTGCAGGTTCTTATTACAAAGCTTATAAACGATTTGATTGATTTTCTTACATAACAAACATATACAGCATATCACTTAAAAGACCAATGCACCGATTTTCATTGACATATAAATACCTTTTATATTGTAATCTTAACAGGGATGGTGAAATCTTATTTGGATTTACTTGTGCAGAAATGCAAAATCTTCTTTTGCACTTTCCGTATAATGATTATATACATTTCAGCAAGAATCCACTTGTCTGTAAAGGCTTTTGAACAAGCAGGGCAATATTGACAATTGATTTTACCACCCTTGTCCATCTAATGTATGCATGAAATTAGGACCAATTCTAAACTTGTAATGAAATTGATATAACTTCTGGAGATTGATGGGAACTTTTCTTGGTAAGACGAATATCTACACCATCAATATAAATGAACTGAATAAAAAATGACATGATGTGAACCTAAATTCCTGATTCAATCTACATTTTACAGTAGAAGATTTAAAATGGCACTTTAGAAATAGAGGAACCTGCTAATGAAATAAAAACTCAATGTTTGTCACAGAGGTTTAAAGGTCATTTACAATCTACAATGCAGTTAACATTTAATATCCTTCATTAATAATCTACTAATCTATTGTTGTCTGTTACAAATTAATGAACTCTGGCCAGAGTTCATCAAAAAGATGTTTGCCTGTAACAGGCCCTTTCTTCTTTCTTTATTCGTATTCTCTAAGTTCTCAAATTGTTATATAGTGCCAATTACGCTCTATAACCAACAAGTGTCTACAAAGACACCCCCTCTAATGCTATCAATAAAGACTTGTCCCAAGACATGATCTACAATGGACACTGTACTGGTCTATTACAACTTTTTCTACAATGTTGGGGACTTCAACCCAAGACTTCAGTGGGTCATTGAAATATAGTCTAGCATTGAACCCACGATATTCTATAAAATCAAAGTGACTGGTTCAAAATGATGACATTTACAGATTGAAAATTATTAACTATCTGAAATTGCAATTATCATTTTATATATACATGTATTAGAAATCAGAGTGACATAAGAAATGACTAATTCATGACACCTGAGATCTCTTTCGTCATTATGATTTCTGAATTAGTTTTATGTCAATTCTGTTGTGATAAGTGATACGTACATTCACATGCTTAATTTGACAACTTGGAACACAGGACATTATGCCCTTTGACATAAAAAAATAACCCCATAAGGCTTAACAGATAGCCAATTACCAAACAAAAATTCATTTACTTTCCAATATTATTTTTTTTCAATTGGATTTGATGTAGGTAAAAGGCCTTCCTTTAGTATAATAGAAATGCTTGTGTAATTTTCAATAATAAATTTAAAAGAAATTTACAAGAAACACATCAGTAGTGTTACACACAAGTTCATATTGTAGGAATGAGTAATTTTGCTTTTCACAAACCATGATTAAAATGCCCACCACAAATAAGTTAATTTAGGTGACTGTTAGGTAAAATGGGTAAAACCAATTTCATTAATCAACTCAGTGGAGTCAGTATTACAAATTGGTAAGCAATAGGATGACTTGTGCCATCATATCGATCCAGCATGATTCATCCCCCCCCTCCCCCCCCCACCCCCCCCCATCTAGCTAACTATGTAGGGTTACTAACATCATTGATCTTCCAATTCTCTGAATTGTTCGGAAGAGACTTTCTGGCCCAATTCCAGCAGTAAAACCTTTTCCCCTAACACAACTATATGTTGGTATTTCTCTGCCGCAAATCACTTACAAGCCTAAGTACTCAGAACAAAAGAAATATCATCCATTATAACAAGATGTTTTGAAGTCTGGAAAACAATGTGTGAAAAATGTGAAAATGACAAATTTGATCACCGACACCATCAAATTCTCTATCTGTCAAGATTTCCAAATATGTATTCCTAGAGAAAAGATTAATAAGCATTAAGGGAGAGAACTGATAGCGCTTGCGGTGAGTAAGCATAGTGAAACTGCCAGTATTGGAATCTCACTCTCGTCAAGTCACCAGTATTGCGAAATTCTGGTCTCATACAAGTTTTCTCTATCAACATTCTCTGTATATATGTTAGCATGAATCAAACCTGGTTGTAAGTTATGATTTTAACCATTACCAAACAATATAGAGATTTAACCACTTAGTTGCAGATAATGCTGGAAAACATTGCAGAAAAAGGAGAAATTGCTCGTAACATGCAAGTTCTCCTTTTCCCACAATGTTTCCTCAACTATCAGAAGATTATTCTCCCATTTCATCACATTTTGAAATGTCTTCTGCAGACTCTTTCAATTTGGGAGTTTGGTAAAGGGTTCAAGTTCAACAATAATTCCAAAAAAATGACATTTAAACAGTAGCTTGGTCCATTTCTCAAACTAAGAACTTGACATATATGGAGAAAAGTCCAAACTTCAATTTGAAGTATTTCTCCAAAATGACAACATTTGACGTTATAGGCAACCATCTGACCAACTTCACAACCTATTCTATAACATAAGCTTCTGCCTGTATTTCATTCTACTGGTCTCGTTAAGCTTGTTGGCAGTTGCTTTCGATGAAGATTAATGCTCGATAACATGCTTATTATGATGGTAGTTATATACCTTGGAAGGCAGAGCCCCTCTGGATTTACTTCACTGTTACTTAATTCCTTACAAGTTCAACACTATCAATGCTTTTTCAACAGGTTGCACGATAACTTGAGAAAGATCTGGTTCAATCCCGGGATGCCTGTATACCTAGTCAGATTCTGTTTCAACAAGGGAATTAGATGGTTTGATGCAAGACTATTGATATAAAGAAAATCTTTCACATCTATGAATGGCTAACTATAGTCTTGCATTGAACATTGATGGAAAAGGAGGGAGATCAACTTTCTGACAGTTCAAAACGCCACCTTCAGCAAACTTGTAAGAAAAACATTGACACATCTTGGATAATCTCTCACTTAAAACCAAGCACAGCACTAAGGCCAGTGCAAAATAATATGAAACTGAAAGAGTCTTCTTTGTTACAACTTTCTCATGACTTAAACAATGATTAATATATATTTAAATGTCAGTTGTCGAGGGTTCAATGCAAGACTATAGCAAGTGCTTCACAAACGTGAAGCACTTGCTATAGTATTGCATTGAACCCTTGTTGTGTAAGTTTCACATAACTCAATGACATATATCAATTATGTAAATGTTACATTGTTTTCACTAAACTAGTGTAACTCATGCAGTAATAATAGACTCATTATCTGAAATATTTAAAAACTTCACACATTGATAAAGTTACACTTATTGAAAAGCATTTAATTGCTAAAAACCTAGAGACGATTTAAAATTACCATCAGAATGAGTTAATGCCATCTTCAGTAATATAAGAGGATCTTTTGAAAACCAAGCACTACAAATAAATCTAAATAAGGGGATAAGGGGTATCAACAATCAATTTATAAATTTATTTTCAAAGAACTACTTATGCTTATATTCAATAATAAAACGAAGACAACCTTACTAGCCAAAAAGAAACAGAATAAGTGGTGGTGGTGGTGGGGGGGAACATAAAAAAAATCCAAAGTGAAACAAGGTTATATATTAAAATTTAATACAATATAAACACCCAAAAGGGGTGTGGTTGCCTACATTTTGACAAAGACACTGTGGGTTTGACACAAACATTCACAGGTGAATCAAGGTCAACAATGTGGGCTTAATACAATAGACTCTCAGTGTCAGGGGGGTATATTTACAACTGAACTTTAATCACTCTAAAACTTTTTTACCAAATGACATAATTTTCCTCAGGCACGTAAAGGGACTATCTCGTAGAATGTGTTGTGAAACAAATGTTAAAAAAGATGATTAAACAATTCTCAATGACCATTTTTACGATAGTATCTACTTTTTTCAATTGAAAATCTGACTTTACATTGACCAAAAGTAATACCTACATAAAAGCGTTGATTGAAAAACTTTGTTTATAAATATGAATGGGTTGTTCTCTAATGCACCTTCCTAGCTTCGCATGATAAGAGTGTCGCCCATTTCATACTCTAAATCTGAATCCTTAAAATCTGTAAGATAAATGTGCTATATCTCAATTGCACAGTTATGAAAGGAGATCAGAAACATATCAAAAATCAAGTATTCTGAATAGATATATTTACTTTGTTAGACATTTCATTTTGATAATACTAAAATCTCAATCTCTGAGATAGTCCTTTAGACGCATATTCTCATAGTTTGACTGGCGGAATATCTCTGTCTTTTCATCAATATTTTTGTTTTGTTTTCAAATAAAAAATCTGAACTGAAAGGATGGTTGGTTGCTTGTAAGTAAATTCTAATGTGTATTTATCCTTTGATTCCATGAGGCCATAATTAAAATATTGGTGGTTTGCCCTTTACCGACCCTAGATTTTACAGGTAGGTAGGCAGGCGAATTATTTCATTTTATGTGGGAAATTATAATTCTAATAAGACTTATTGTCTATGAACAAAAAGTGGGTCGGTTGTTAAAGGCCAAACAAACTTGACTTTATTTAACATGTTAAGGCCTAACACCAAGCACCAATTCTGGGGGCATACAGAGTTTATCTTTTTGGGTCTGAAAGTGTTGCCCCCTGTTTACTTAAAGGCCTAAACATAAACATCTACTCTTATCTGATTGTCTGAGTCTCCCGTGTTTATCTAGAGTAGGGGGGTGAAGTGTCAAGCAACTACCATTAAGCCTTTACCAAACACCAACTTTTCAACTGTTCAAAATCAAAAGAGTTTGCGGACAAAATTTCAAAATTCGATGAAATTGGAAAATAATATTCTGATAGGGCAGAAAACATTATGGGAAAAGGAGAAATTGCTTGTTATGAGCAATTTCTCCTTTTTCCCACAATGTTTTCCAGAGTCGTCAGCATCACAGTGGTTAAATGTCAGTATTGTTTGGTAATGGGTTAACACATTATGCCACATGTTTACAAGTGGTTTGAAGCAGATGACTTTCAAAAAGCATTGTGGCAAAAGAAGAAAGTGCTTGTCAAAAGTAATTTCTCCTTTTGTCACAATGCTTTTCCAATCTATGCACATATCACATCAGCAGGACTGTCACAAGCAATTTCTCATTTTTCCACAATGTTAACTTTTATTAGCCTATTCAACAGGTAAAGGTGGAGATATGTGAGACTAGACAAGAAAATAATCACTTTTATGACTGTGTGCAACAACTTGCTCAGAGAGTACAACTTTTCTGTTCTTGTCTCAAGAAATTATCTCTTCCTAATTTCAAAGTAAAGCGAAAAAAAGAAAGCCCTTTCTCCTCCTCATCAAACAACTGGAACAAGTCACAAAAGCTTATTAATCTCATATAACTGTCTCACAGCAAATCAAGGAGAAAAACGGCAGGGTAAGACATACTTGTGATAAGCCATTTCTCCTTAAGTCCATACAAGTGATTTCTCCTATAATCGCAACAAATGATTTTTCCTCTGATCCCAACAAGTGATTTCTTTGGTCACAACAAGAGATTTCTTTGGTCACAACAAGTGCTTTCTTTGTTCACAATAAGTGATTTCTTTGGTCCCAACAAGTGATTTCTTTGGTCACAACAAGTGATTTCTTTGGTCACAACAAGAGATTTCTTTGGGCACAACAAGTGATTTCTTTGGTCACAACAAGAGATTTCTTTGGTCACAACATGTGGTTTCTTTGGTCACAACAAGTGATTTCTTTGGTCACAACAAGAGATTTCTTTGGTCACTACAAGAGATTTCTTTGGTCACAACAAGTGATTTCTTTGGTCACAACAAGTGATTTCTTTGGTCACAACAAGAGATTTCTTTGGTCACAACAAGTGATTTCTTTGTTTACAACAAGTGATTTCTTTGGTCCCAACAAGTGATTTCTTTGGTCCCAACAAGTGATTTCTTTGGTCACAACAAGAGATTGATTTGGGCACAACAAGTGATTTCTTTGGTCACAACAAAAGATTTCTTTGGTCACAACAAGAGATTTCTTTGGTCACAACAAGAGATTTTTTCTTTAATCACAAAAGTGATTTCTCCTTTAGACACAACAGGTCATTTCTCCTTACCGGTAAATCATAAATTGTGATTAAAGGAGAAATTACTTGTTTTCAAAAATACACTAAAAAGTGATGCTACTAATTGTCTTAACAAAAATGTTCTTGTCTTTTGTTTTTGTTTCAACCAGTCGCAAAACCCCCCAACCAGGCAATCAATTTTAAATGAGGGGTAGGGTTAAAGCAAAGCATTACTTTGTTGTAGACGACTTGAGGAAAGATTGTTGGAAAAAGGAGAATTTGTTCGTAGCGATCAATTTTTCCTTTACTCACAAGGTTTTCCGCTCTTTCTTAAGCATATTTTTCAATTTCATCACATTTTGGATTGCCGTCTGCAAACTCTTTCAATTTGGGACAGTCGAAAATTTGTTGTTTGGGAAAGGATTAACTCAATATGCCACACCTTCCTACTAAATTAGGGGTTATGTGGGTTCAAAATTTGTTTAGAACGAATACCACTATATATCAAAATGTCCCATTAGGGTGGAGACATATTGATTTTGTCATAAAACCATGTATGAATCAGTTGTGATGGAGAAATACATGCACTGTACATAATAAGTTCACCATTATAGACTTTCAATCAATAATCAATCCCAAATAACCCTTTTCACCATGATACTGTAATCAATATCACACGTTTAGTCTTAGATGGAAACATATCAAACAAAATCATATCTTCTTGGTTTTCATTAAGCATATATCATTTCATTCATGTAATGATTTAACATATGTATACTATGTTACCTTTTTCAGTTCATTTGGACTTGTGTTTTACAAGTCTTTAAATTTGTTATTAAACATGTCAGTTATGAGTGGACAAGTCTTACACAGAAAGTGATAAACAAGGGTCAGAAAGGTGGCTAGAGTCAAGATATTAACCAATCCTTTTATATAAGGGTTTGAAACTGGTCACCATTCAAATTTTTGTGTATTGAATTAACATAGCAATTTCATCCTTTTTAATGTCTGAGTCAGCTACTTTCTACAGCTATATAACATTCTTACCACTTAAAAATTCATTGAAATTGACCATATTTGAAAATAAAAAGACAAGTTAACTAATTTCATGCTAGTTTTGTCTGTCAAACAATCTACAATTATATTCAACAATGTTTCTTTTAAGGAACTACAGCTTTACTTTACCAATAGAACAAATCTTTTTCTTCAGTGTTATTACTAATTTTGACAGCATTGGATTTCTTTCCCACTATGAAGCATAATGTTATCATTCATACTTAGATATTGCTGCTTACTGTTACTTTTCAAGGAATCATAAATAAAAAGTTTGTATAAATTGTGTATACATAATGGCCATTCCACCTTGTGTAGGGCGATAGCCTCATTGCAGACATGTTGGATGTATAATATTCTGAGAATAATTTCATATATAGTAGATGTAATTTTCTGTCATGAACTCATGAAAATGCTTTTGAGGATCAAACTTTTCTTAATTTGACCAAAAATCAAAATGTATTTATAAGAGTAAAGAGAAAAAAATAATTGTGATATTTGGAAAAAGCCATTGTGACATAAGACACATTGTTCTATTCATGCTACCAACAATGTCTGTTTCTATCACAGTTTCTTCTTCCATCTTCTGCTGCAGTTTGGTCAAAGCCAAACACAAATATTTATACTGTAAGTCCATAAAGGCAAGGGTTGAATAGAGAATCTGTGGTTTACAGAATAGTTTTTGACAGTCAATCTGTTCACTATACTTGAGTTCACAGGAAGAAGATTTACCACAGGAAATGTATCTACTCTACATACAAACAATCACATGAACATGATTGTTTCATTATTTTTTAAAGCTATTCTATTCAATGGATTTTAATACTAGTCCAAATTGAAAGTGAATGCTAACAATGACTGATGAAATATCAAAATACACATTTGTTACAAGTTATTTTGGGAGAAACCACAGCCGTTAGCCAATAGCAGTGTTTTCTCATATTATCACAATGCCTCTGCCTAAGTAATGCTTCTGCTTTTCCAATTAAAATTAAATATGAATAGTATAGAACTTTTTTTTTTAATGAAATATTCTGTGTTATTTGGCTCAATTCCCCCATCTTTAGAGTATAAATTTTTTCCCCAAATATTTGAAAAATTCCACTGAACCAGAATAATTGACAATTTCCCAGAAAATCCAAGAAATGCCGAATATTGGACCTGAACATAATATGTTGATGAAAAAAAGTCTTGGAATAATGTCTTTCTCTCTATGTATGGTGAATTATTATAGTGTTAAAATGTGATTTTATACAGTTACTTGTTAAGTATAGAAAAGTCCCTTTTTCCCCTTTTTTCGCATGAACATCCCCCTTAGGCTTTATGGGACCCGATCCCCTTCCCCCAAAAATGAAAAAAAAAAATGCAAAATATTCTGATTTTAGGGACCATTAGATAAAGAATACGAAAGGAAGATAATGTACGAACTCTGATCCAGATACATCAAAGTCCACATGTAGCTACAATCTTGCAGTATAGTGAAGTTCCCGTCATTATGTCATTTTAGTGCAATAATATCAAGTAAACTGTCCAACATTCCCACATCAAAAGAAACCAAGGCATACTGCAAATACCATCATGATCTATATCAATATTTATCTACTGATGAGCCCTACCAATTACCTCATATATAAATTATGAAAGTTACGAAGAAATGCATAAATAGATATTAGGGTTTAACTAATAACTTTAAGAATCAGAAATGAATTCAAATTTATATTTATAATAAAGAAGAATGAACACTTATAAGTAAAGGCCTGAATGACCTGAATTGCGTCGCAGTATAATCGGAGGGATTTGATACGTTTGAATGGATTTAAAAGAAAGCTAAGACATTTTTGAAGACAAACAGATAATTCTGTTGTATAGAAGGTATCAAATAGAAGACAAAGTAGACAATAAAAAGGCTTGAACGACTTACGGAACTGACAGATGAAGTTGTAGTGGAAGTTTGACATGTGACAGTGATAATCGTGCCACCTCCAATTATCATTGCGCCGCATCAAGGCACAGTTCTCCACAGAGAAGAGCCCGAGAAATTTGCTTGGCTCACCACTAGCCCAGAACTCAAATTTCAATTTTTCTCCTGAAAAAAAAATGATGTAATTGAATTTTTGATGAGGGACATAATTTTCATTTTAATGCTCCTAGTATCTTATAAGCAATAAAACCAAGGGTGGCTATTTTGATTTTATTAAAGTGTCCCTAAACACAAATCCTTTCCTGCATGTGTTTGTATTTATTTAATTATACTGAAGATTTCAGTAAAAATTCTCTACTCCATTACGGCATTTGGACATGCTGGGTAATGGGCAATAATGACAATTGCTTATTTCAACCCTAAAACTTTTAACATTGCTTTCCACACCTTTTTTGACAAGAGTCTAGATATTTATAGAATTTTTGTTGTTGTTTACTGCTTGAGGTAAGCTTTTGGGTCTTCCTCCATCAGAATAGCAGATTGCTAGTTAACCCTTTTTTCAAATGCCAAATTTTCCAGTCCCAAAATGAAAGAGTTTGCAGACAACATTTCAAAAGGTTATGACATTGAAAAATAATACTCTGACAGGACAGAAAACACTGCGGGAAGAGGAGAAATTGCTCATCAAGAGCAATTCTCCTTTTCCCACAGTGTTTTCCATAGGTGTCTAAAAAAACTGGTCAAATGTGGTTATTGTTTGGTAATGAGTTAAGTAAAGAAGCCCTGATGAATGGTGAGGTTACCTGTGGTCCATTCCCATCCCCTGTCTCGTAGGTCACTGGCCCCTGTCCACACACCCTTTTTGTGGAGCCAGCCAAGCCTGGGTGAGCTAAGCTGGTTCTGGATAAACTGCATGGTGCCCATGTTGTCAACGACGAGCATCTCTCCGCCCATGTTCCAGCAGTACTGACGTGCCTCATCCCAATACTTCTCACTGTCGACAAACATGTAACAGGTCTTGTCGTGCATGGCTGTCTTGTGTTTGCTGCCCCTTACATTGTCTGGACAGAACTCCTTGCTAGTGACTGCAAAGAGATTTGATACAAAACTCAATTCCAAGATAAAAGGACATATTAATTAAAAACTTAAGAGTACAATTTCTTGGTAACTTTCTTTGGTTTGTATAAGAATTGCCTCAAAAAGAGTCTAATAAGAAACCAAAATATATGGTTTATGAGAAGAAATAATGGGTTAATCTGGAAGTATGCCTATAGATTTTATCCATAAAATGATAATATTATAGTTATAAATAAGAGTAATAAATTGGCCTTTTTTTGACCAACACAACCACCCTCCATTCATTTACCATAACCCTTTCCCAAACAATAATGACATTTGACTACTTTGTTGCTGTTGACTCTTGAAAACATTGGTGGAAAAAGAGAAATTGCTCCTAACGATTATTTTCCAATTTCATCACATTTTGAAATGTCGTCCCTTCTTCTCCCATGGATATAAGTGCAGGACTCACTCTCGAGCATGGACACATTGTAGTTAAACTCATTTGACGCCATCGCCAAACATTGAGAAATTTTTACATCAGGCAATATTACCTGTCACATCAAACTTTCAAACCATTCATCAAATGGTGGCCGATTGGGACAGGATTTTTACCGCAACATTTAAACAGTTATATTACCATATAATATAACGGTAAAATATCAAATGATCATAACTCATAGTTGTAAATTAACCCATTTTAAATCAATCATTTTTTATTGTCCATATATGTAACTTGTCTGTATTCCGCATATTCACTTTGTAATGATGGTCTAATCAACATTTGGAGACAACTTTCCGCTCGCCTTGCTTCCTAATAAACGTCCTTTGCGCATGCGCACTGAAATGTGAAAAGCTCTATTTGATGGCTTTTAATTAAGTTCAACAGCAATTTATGCTATAATTTGGTTGTACGTAAGTTTATTCAACATATCTTGTCTTATCAATTGACTTTGAATAGCCAGTTGGTGCTCTAAGTCCAAAAATCTGAATTTGGTAAAATCCACCACTAATTCGAGGGTACGTTTAAATAGTGTCGACAAGCTAAAAATAGTGTCAACAACTATAGAAATAGTGTCAACAACTGAAATAATAGTGTCATCAAGTCCAAAATTACTTCTTATGTGTTTTTTCACAGTTTTTAAAATCGAGTTTTAAGAACTTTAATAAACTGTAGAAAGCATGAGTAAGAAAATGGATACCCAAAATAGAATAAGACGCGGACATTTTATTGGTCAGTAAAAGTGTAACAAACCAAGCAAATGAACCTCTCAAAGACGCCAACACCTCGATCAGTGAAAAACACTGTCGTCCACTGAGCGGTTGTGTTGTCTATATATATACCAGCATGTTCTCTCAAACAATGCATTAGGTTCCTAATTTGCATATACGTTCAACGAACGTTACAAAAACATGACCACACTCTCATTTCACCACCTATGTGAAAACAATGATAATTGATAGAAATTATTATTATCAATACATCAGCCATATGAATATTTAAGATTATGTATGCTATCTGATTCATTACTTGCATTTTTTTGTTGTTGACACCATTTTATAGCTTTTTGACGTGAGACACTAAATTGATATACCGCTAATATGATCCTTCGAAATTTCTGTCATAATGTCCCATCAAAAAATAAAATGCAATCTTCACATCAGAGTATTTTTACCACAATTATGACATACTGGATCATCTTACTTAAACCTTCCCAAAACAACAAATTTTGGACTTTCCCAATTGAAAGTTTGCAAATGGAAAAATATTCTTCAGGAAAAGGAGGAATTGCTCGTTCAGAGTAAATTCTCCTTTGCCCACAATGTTTTGTAAAGTTGTCTGCAACAAAGTAGTCAAATGTCGTTATTGTCTGGGAAAGGGTTAAGATTCAGGTCAATCTAACATGCCATTATGGCATGTCTCATTTGAGTCAAAGGAAAAGAAAGCTGTAAATTGACAGATAGACATCGAATCAGCACTCGTCATATTGACAAATTTTGATAACATACGACAAGAATCGAAATCAATGAATCGAAAAATTAGAGCTCCACAACTAGGCACCGAATTCGATCTGTTGGGTGTGTTTTTTACTTAAAAACAAAATAAGGTCGATCGAGATAGGTGGCGAATTATCCATTTTATCGTCATTTATATTTCTTTGCATTTAACTGTAACTAGCGAACTCACCTAGTACAACAAGTGCTGTTGTAAATATCCAAATATAAATCACAAATAACATATTTTCGTTTAATCCAGCACAGTTGAATGGCTAAAAGTTTCTGCCACTTTGAGCATCATCGGAATTTGGGTCAATCACGTCTGAAGCATAACAAAATAACCAACTTCCGGAGTGGATTTTCATTGGTTGTTTTCCTCAGTGGGCGGGTTCATTTTCATGTACGGGGATTGCGTGGGTGGTTAAGGCCCCATGGGAGTTGGGATAGAAATGTCGAAGACATTTCGCAACTCTAACATTTAGACAGTCCAACGACCTAATAAACAGGTTAAAAAGGTATTTGGACAGTCGAAGACGATATGTCTAATGTTCAAAATATGCGAATTGTCTAAATTAACAAAATTCTGTCAGTTGAATGCGACTGGCCAAAAGAACTCAAAACAATTAGATCCATTCAGAGAAATAGATAACAGTGTCTCTGATCCAATATATTCACAATGCACAAATAAGACATATCTGCGTGCAAAATAGATCATGTAAGATCTGCATTATAATGTACAAACGAAACGTTTGGAAAACCAATTCGAAATTTATGCCACAATTACTGAGCATGAAAGCCATTTATCCTAAGCTTAAAGAAAATACCACAGATGATTTGATGAGATTTAACCCTTTACCAAACGTCAAATTTTCAACCGTCCCAAATTAAAAGAGTTCGCAGAAGGCATTTAAAAATGTAATGAATTTAAAATATTTTCCTGTTAGGGCAGACAACATTTTTGTCTCTTAATTAGCCTGACATTTGTAGAAGTCATATATTTGTTAATTTGCCCCATTTCAGAGACCTACCGAAATGTAATGCTCAAATGAATGTAGCCCAGATTGTTCCCTGATCAATCTGATAGGGGCAACCAAGATCACACCTATGTGTAGGCATCCTAGATTATACACATATTTGGGTATCCTAGATGGGGCCCATATTTGGGCAACCAAGATTGGCTCAATACGGGCAGCCCAGATGGGGCCCATATTGGACCCATATTGGCATAAAACAGGCAGCCCAGATGGGGCCAATATTGGACCCAGATTGACTTAATACAGGCAGCCCAGATGGGGCCTATATTGGACCAAGATTGGCTTAATACGGGCAGCCCAGACGGGGCCCAAATTAGACCCAGATAGGCTTAATACGGGCAGCCAAAATGGGGCCCATATTGGACCCAGATTGGCTTTTTACGGACAGCCCACATGGGGCCCATATTGGACCCAGATTGGCTAAGAACGTGCAGCCCATATTGAGCCAAGATTGGCTAAATACGGGCAGCCAAAATTGGGCCCATATTGGACAGAGATTGGCTTAATACGGGCAACCCAAATGGGGACCATATTGGACGAAGAATGGCTTAATACGGGCAGCCCAGGTGGGGCCCATATTGGACCAAGATTGGCTTAATACGGGCAGCCCAGATTGGGCCCATATTGGACCCAGATTGGCTTAATACCGGCAGCCCAGATGGGGCCCATATTTGACCCAGATTGGCTTAATACGGGCAGCCCAGATGGGGCCCATATTAGACCCAGATTTGCATAGTACAGGCAGCCCAGATTGGACCAATATTGGACCCAGATTGGCTTAATACAGGCAGCCCAGATGGGGCCTATATTGGACCAATATTGGCTTAATACGGGCAGCCCAGATTGGGCCCATATTGGACACAGATTGGCTTAATACGGACAGCCCAGATGGGGCCAATATTGGACCCAGATTGGCTTAATAAAGGCAGTCCAGATGGGGCCCATATTGGACCCAGATTGGCTTAATACGGGCAGCCCAAATGGGGCCTATATTGGACGTGTACTGACTTAATACGGACAGCCCATATAAGACCCGGATTGGCATAATACAGGCAGCTCAGTTCGGGCCCATATTGGACCCAGGTTGGCTTAATATGGGCAGCCAAGATGGGGGCCCATATTGGACCCGGATTGGCTAATCACAGGCAGCCCAGATTGGGCCCAAATTGGCTAAATACGGGCAGCCAAGATTGGGCCTATATTAGACCCAGATTGGCTTAATACAGGCAGCCCAGACGGGGCCCATATTAGACCCAGATTGGCTTAATACAGGCAGCCCAGATGGGGCCCATATTGGACCCAGATTGGCTTAATACGGGCAGCCCAGAGGGGGACCATAGTGGACGTAGAATAGGTGAATCCGGGCAGCCCAGGTAGGGCCCATATTAGACCCAGATTGGCTTAATACGGGCAGCCCAGATGGGGCCCATATTGGACCCAGATTGGCTTAATATCGGCAGCCCAGATGGGGCACATATTGGACACAGATTGGCTTAATACAGGGAGCCCATATTGGGCCATATTGGACCCAGATTGGCTAAATACGGACAGTACAGATTGGGCCCATATTGGGCCAAGATTGGCTTAATACCGGCAGTCCAGATGGGGACCATATTTGACGTAGAATTGCTTAATAAGGGCAGCCCAGGTGGGGCCCATATTAGAGCCAGATTGGCTCAATATGGGCAGCCAAGATGGGGCCAATATTGGACCCAGATTGGCTTAATATGAGCAGCGCAGATTGGGCCCATATTGGACCAAGATCGGCTTAATACGGGCAGCCCACATGGGGCCCATATTAGACCCAGATTGGCTTATTACAGGCAGCCCAGATTGGGCCCATATTGGATCCAGATTGGCTAAAAAGGGGCAGCACGTATTTGGCCCATATAGCTTGTAGAATGGCTCAATACTGGCAGCCCACATGGGGCCCATATTAGACCCAGATTGGCTAATTACAGGCAGCCCAGATTGAGCCCATATTGGACCCGGATTGGCTCAATATAGGCAGCACAGATTTGGCCCATATTGGTCGTAGAATGGCCTTATACGGGCAGCCCACATGGGGCCCATATTAGACCCAGATTGGCTAATTACAGGAAGCCCAGATTGAGCCCATTTTGGACCCAGATTGGCTAAATATCGGCAGCACAGATTTGGCCCATATTGGTCGTAGAATGGCTTAATACGGGCAGCCGAGATGGGGCCCATATTGGTCCCAGATTTGCTTGATACAGGGAGCCCAGATTGGGCTCAAATTGGACCCAGATTGGCTTAATACAGGGAGCCCAGATGGGGTCCAAAATGTACCCAGATTGGCTTAAAACAGACGGGGCTAATATTGATTCAAAATTGGCTTAATACAGGCAGCCCAGATGGGGTCCATATTGGACCCAGATTGGCGTTATACAGGCAGTTCAGGTAGGGCCCATAGTGGACCCAGATTGGCTTAATACAGGCAGCCCGGATGAGGGCCATATTGGACCCAGATTGGCTTAATACAGGCAGCCCAGGTAGGGCCCGTATTGGACCCAGATTGGCTTAATACGGGCAGCGCAGATGGGGCCGTATTGGACCCAGATTGGCTACCTCGCAATCGGTGAGCTAAATTTCGAAATAAACGAAAGCAACAGAATTTTGAAGTATTCATCTACAAAATCAAATACAATAACTGTGCATAATGTAACACTACATGGTGGAGGTGATAACAGAGTGACGTCCAGGTAAAATAGCATCCTGGTATAGCACACAGAATTACGTTGAGGAGGGTTTTATTAGCGGTGTTTAGAATTCGCGCTGTCGGACCGACCGTGAATCGCGCGAAAATGAAACCCCCGCGAACAAAAGTACTTATACAGTAATACTGGCAGCCCAGAAGGGGCCCATTTTGGACCCATATTGGACCCAGATTGGTTTAATACAGGCAGCCCAGGGGGCCCATTTTAGACTCAGATTGGCCTAATACGGGCTTACCCAGACTAGCCCATATGGGACCCATCATCATGGGACTCGGATGGGCTGCCCATATGAAACACATATCATTTGCTGGCTGGATACAGACGCACGAAGCCACCGGCCCAAACGAAATATCATATTAACTACTGAAATAACTGGCATCAGAAATTGCGTCCATGCTACAACTCTCTTCCAGACATCCGTTTTCCAAGATAAGATGCCTAATGAACAGAAATTAGCAAATGTTGTTCAGATATACAAGAATCGGTAAAAAGGTAATACTGAAAAAGAATTACTATCCAGTGAGCCTGACCTCTGGTGTGTCATGAGATGATGTATCTCGTAGATATGAGCTCGGTGTGCAGAAAGTTGAAACATGTCATCACAAGTAACATAATGTGACACCTCATAGGCGTAGGAGCGTTTTCAACATTGAGGGGGGCCAACTTCAGATGAGGACCGGTCTAAGAATAAATGTTCCTAAACTTTTTCATGACTATTCATGCATGTACAAATTCAATAACATTATAAGAATTAAAAGAAAGCGTATGAAAACATGTATCTTTAATAAAAAAAAAAAAAAAAAAAAAAAAAAGGATATGCCAGGTCTCGATCTCACGCGGATATCAATTGTATTGAACTAGATAAAAAGTTGCAGCGACCAGACTGTCACAGCCACGGATCCAACTAAGATTTACCAAACAATTGAAGATAATATAGAGTCTGACACCTTTTAAAGAACATGTTTTACACCACTGTTTTCGTCGATCAAAACTTCCCGGGTATTTTAGTGAGCTGAGTTTTCATTGGATAAACCCGATGTGTTCAGATTGCCATTTGCGATGATGACGTCAAAAAGATTTTGGTTATTGTTCGTAACAAAAGGCGAATTGGTATTACATAGAGCACAAAAATACACATTTATTTTTATTTTGCTGTTAAATTTCGTTTCTTTCATTTTTCTATACAAATATCTTCATTTGCCACTGTGAATATTGGGGGGGCCAAAGTATACTGGCCCCCCCAGTCTGGGGGCCCCCTGGCCCCCCTGCTCCTACGCCTATGACCTAGATAAGCACACCATTCTCCACATGAAACCCAATGTGGCTGTAAAAACGTTGCTCATGTTAGAGTCCAATCTACTATGCAGAGTTATCGTTCGTGCCTCACGAATACTGTAAATGTGGGAGCGTAGCGGGAACCAATTTACTCGGGTAGCGATTGGTGATAGTCAGCTCATCCTGACTATTCCAGACTTCGCAAAATGTATAGATGAAGGTGGAAAAAAAGGCCTAATACTTTTTTATTTTCCCCAAGCCTTTGATAAGGCATTCCACATAAGCACTACTATATCATATCAACACAAGGGCACAAGATACAGCTTCCGAAGAGTATTAGGCGACTTCCTTTGCGGTAGAACACAGTAAGTTCACATTGAAGGAATGAAATCGAGCAGTTGTCCGCTGAAGCGTTGTCGGACAGCTGCCTTTCTTTATTAACCCTTAGAATGCTAGGCACCTTTCTGAAAATAAACTTATGTGACGTCTGCTTTCCAAAACCTTAAACATCTGCTTAATTTTGCTGCGGACAGATACTCAGATACTCAGAGTATCACACTGGTTAAATCACAGGCCAACCGCCAATTGGTCTGGATCTAACCTGTTTGCATAAACATGAATAAAGTCGGTTCCAGCACTATAAGGGTTAGTTTATAAATCTAAGATGAAACGTTTACACGTTGTATCATGAATACTGTCTATAAACAAGTGTTGTTCGTTGAAAGAAAACGTGTCCCTAAACGAGGACAGATTTTTCTTTCAGTTTGAAAAAGTCTTTTTTCCCATCTTGATGAGGGTTTTATATATATATAAAAAAGACTTACCTGGTGCAGTATCAAGGATTCGACTATTTGCGGATGATAGTGCCCTCTGTGGGAACATTAAAAGTAGCGATTAAGTGTCAATTAAATTATAAGGATATATTAAAGATATGTTAACTGATGCTTCGTTGAAATGTTTATAGCAACAACCACTTTTTACTCAAGTAAATCGGTCCCTTCGACATTCCATCAATATTTGTGGAACTAACGTTAACTCTGCAAAGGAGATAGAATAACACTGGCAAACCAAATTTGAATAGCTAAAACAGCCCAGGCTGGTTGGATCGTCATACAGCAATGTACCGTCATAACCGAACAGATTAAGTAATGAAAAAAGAATAAAAAAAAGAGAAGGAAACACATCTTTTTTTATTGGTTTATGTAAACGAGGGTCGTAAGAGATTGAACCGCGACAAGCTCATAAAAGTGACTAAGGGAAACAACTGTCACAAAATTTTCAATAATACGGTAATCCATTACTCCCCTTTGTAAAATCTTGGAACGATATTCGCCCCACATACAAGGATTCTTTCAAGAATGTTTTGTATCTACGGATAAGTGAACACAAGACAACCACTTCTCTAAACTTGATTAAAAGTTAAGCCAATTTTGATCTAGATAAATTGTTTACCTATTTCCTTACACCAACGAAAGGTGCTTCTATTCACTGCTGGTAAGGCTTTGGTGATAGCCTTACTCGGATGATCAAACTAGCAACTGTTTTGCAGACTTATAATGAAATTTCTACTTCTGGATCATTCGGCTTAGCGGCAGCCTTAAAAGTATTTCCGTAACTGTTTTTGGCAGTCGGTTGTACTCCTTCGTGGTTCGTGGGAAACTATAAACAAATATATGGTTACACTTGTGTAAATGATATACAGTTTCTGGGTGCCTCTCGTCCGCCTGACGTGAACTCAGAGAATGTTGACAGTTTCCGCTATGTTCACAACGGTAGCGTTTTACAAAACATTTTAAGCTACAGATAAGCGTTACTTCAAAACACAGTCCATCCTATTTCAAAGGTGATATAGGCATTATAGCAAAATAACACATCATTGGAATTGTTTCTCCGAGACGCTTCAAATAACGTGTCGCATTACAATATTTAGTACTTTTGTTCGAGATGTCCATGTAGAACAAAACATCACCCTTCTTGTTCTTCTTGTTTTTATTCTTCTCGTTTTTCTTTTTCTTGTTCTCCTTCTTTTATCATTCTTGTTCTTCTTTTCGTTCTTCTTGTTCTTCCCCGCCCCTCCACCTCCTTCTGTCCTTCCTCCTCCTTCTTCTGCCCCTCCTCCACCTCCCCATTCCCAATTCTCCTCCTCCTCCTCCTCCTCCTGTTCCTCCTCCTCCTCCTCCCCCTCCTCTTCCTCCTCCTCCTCCTCCTCCTTATTCTCCTCCTCATTCAACTCCTCCTCCTCCCTCTGCCCCTCCTCCTCCTCTTTCTGCCCCTCCTCCTCCCCATTCCTTATTCTCTTTCTCCTCCCCATTCCCCATTCTCCTCCTCCTCCCCATTCTCCTCCTCCTCCCAATTCTGCTCCTCCTCCCCATTCTCATCCTCATCCTCACCCTCATACTCACCCTCATCCTCACCCTCATCCTCACCCTCACCCTCCTCCTCACCCTCACCCTCCTCCTCCTCCTCCTCACCTCCTCCTCACCCTCCTCCTCACCCTCACCCTCACCCTCACCCTCACCCTCACCCTCACCCTCACCCTCACCCTCACCCTCACCCTCACCCTCACCCTCTCACCCTCACCCTCACCCTCCTCCTATTCTTCTTCTTCTTCTTCTTCTTCTTCTTCTTCTTCTTCTTCTTCTTCTTCTTCTTCTTCCTTCTTCTCTTCTTTCTTCTTCTTCTTCTTCTTCTTTCCTTTCTTCTTCTTCTCTTCTTCTTCTTCTTCTTCTTCTTCTTCTTCTTCTTCTTCTTCTTCTTCTTCTTCTTCTTCTTCTTCTTCTTCTTCTTCTTCTTCTTCTTCTTCTTCTTCTTCTTCTTCTTCTTCTTCTTCTTCTTCTTCTTCTTCTTCTTCTTCTTCTTCTTCTTCTTCTTCTTCTTCTTCTTCTTCTTCTTCTTACTGACCATATGTGATCAGCAGGCGCTAGAGTTTTAAGGTAGAATACCCATTATCCGCCATTTTGAATTATTTTCCTTCTTCGGATTACTTCGGTCTTTCTCGGTAAACATCGGTCTTGGCCGAAACTATTTGCCTAAAGCCAAATAGTCCCGATCCCGATCGATGTATACAAAGAACGAGCGAAGAAATCCACCGAAAGAATGAGTTTCAAAATGGCGGATTAGGGTATTCTGCCTTAACTCTAATCCCATACATGAAAATTCGTGATTGATCGGAACAGAGATGGAAGTATATCAGCCCTAAACCGTTCAGCCATGAAGACCTTTTATCTGGTAGTGTTTATAGTTCTTATCGAAACGTAGCACGAGCAAAATTCTTGATTTCTTTACCAACTGCAGGCAACATTCTTTTACTTGAAGCAGGCGACTTTAGAAAAGATTTGTAAACATGTTAAAAACATTTCAGTTCTGTTGTTGAGATATATGAATACGTTGAAAGGTACTGTGGCGAAAGGAGAAATTGCTTATGACAAGTAATTTCTCCTTTTGCCAGAGTGCTTTTTGAAATTTTTTAGCGAGTTGATAATTGTCGGGGCTAACCCATGAATCGGCGCGATTACTGGTATAGTATCCAGGAAGCAGCCATCGAGAGTGAATTTAACAAGCTTCAAGCTTCCGTCACAATCGATGTAAAATAAGTAAGTTTAAACTTATTAAGTTGTCTGCCGCAAGACATAATATTTGGCGTTAGGTGGCAATTTGTTAACCAAGGGATTCTCGTTGATAGTGCATAATAGTATATAATAATTATGATAATACATACACTATCATCTTTCTGCCTGATCAGCATTGTCTGGGATATAACTGAGCCAAGGAAAGTGTGAGTATTCACACATTCCTTGTGATTAACCCTTTACCAAACAATAACGATATTTGACCACTTTGTTGAAAACGGCTTTAGAAGACATTGATAGAAGATTATATTCCAATTTCATCACATTTTGAAATGTCGTCTGCAAACACTTTCAATTTGGGACAGTCGTAAATTTGTTGTTTGGGGAAGGGTTAAAGGACATATTTACATGATTTAGAGCCATAGTCTTAGAATATCTAAGGCAGAATTCATGAAAATTTATCGGTTTTCAGAGACATCTAAAAATTCTTTTTTCACCGCTTTCCTTCATTTTCGTAATCGAATTTGAATTATTAATGATTCAGATTGTTATCGCCCCAAGCGAAACAGGAATCCCCGCGCCTATACGCTGTCAAATTTCACCAAGTTGACATTTCACAATGACGTTTTCAGTGGGACTTTTGAAACTTAAAGGGGACAATGTACTGGTGCGAAAATTCAAGGAGCATACAAAGATGTACTAACTGTTGTGGAACAACTGAAATACTGATTAAACGGCAGCTTAAACCAATCAATCTAGCCATTGAATTCGAATATTATGCTACTGACTGTTGAACTGAACCATTTGAAAATGATTGCAAAGCAAATGTTTCTGATAAACCTTTTAGCTTAAAGAAGCTTGTTAACAGATGTGAGAAACTGCATACAGACTGTACAAACTTAGAAATATGAACGCTCTCTGAATCAATTGTGTTTTCAATGGCTACTTTTTATTCTATTTCATGAAATATCACGAAAAATCTATTATTTCAAAATATAATTTGACTTTCAAATTTCGTCATCGGTTAATAAGCGCCTTAGTACATTTATTAAGACTCGACGGAGTTCATATTTGATTAAAACCAAAATCATCCCAGGCAACAATTATCAAGTTTGAAAGAGATTATGAAATTTAGGAGTTTGGTATGGTACCATCTTAACAGTAGGAAACACCGCTCTAAATGATCGATTTCCCGTTTGTTAAATCTATTTCTTCGGCCTACTGTAGGATCCCCGTTAATACGCATATGGAATGAGGGTTCACAAACATGATATTCTTTAACCCTTTACCAAACAATGACGTCATTTAACCACTTTGTTGCAGACGACTCTGGAAAACATTGTGGGAAAAGGAGAAATTGCTCGCTAAGAGCAATTGCTCCTTTTCTCACAAGGTTTTTTGCTCTGAAAAATATTTTTTTTTAATTTTATCACATTTTGGAATGTCGTCTGAAAACTCTTTCAAGTTGTGACAGTCGAAAATTTGTCGTTTGTGAAAGGGCTAAGCACATTACCTGATACACATTTTTCGAACCTAAGATTAAAATATTTGTCAGAAAGCAATGGATCAGTTGAAAGTAAGTTCTTTGTAAAGTTAACATTTAAAGTTGACAATTACGACAAAATGTGGAAGAATCAACACCGAATGGACAGAACGCAAATGGTTTTACTTCTCCTTAACCCTCAGAATGATGGGTATTTTTTTTAAAATAGATTTTCTGCTTTCTGAAACATTAAACATCTGCTTTATTTTGACGAAGAAAGATACTCAGAGTAGCGGCCAGGTTAGATCACAGGCCAGCCACCAATTTAATTGGCGGCTGGCCTGGATCCAACCTATTTGCATAGTCGGTTCCAGCACTATAACGGTTAATGATACGGACACATCTTTGATGAAGATAAATAACATAATTTACCTCGTTGTAGAAAACGCATTTATTGTTCATTTTCAAAGCAAGTTTTTCTAGTTTACATAGCATCTAGATCAACACATACTATTTTCCCTCCAGACACGCATACACACTCTCTCTCAAAATACTACTTATACGCTACCTCTCGCCATACGCCCAAGCATACGTTCTAGAGACACACACACACTCTCTTTTCAAACACCCATACAAACTTTCTTAACCCACAAATTTTCGACTGTCCCAAATTGAAAGAATTTGCAAACGACATTTCAAAATGTGATGAAATTCCAAAATAATCTTCTGATAGACCAGAAAACATTGTGGGAAAATGAAAACTTTCTCGTTACGAGCAATTTCTCCTTTTCCCACAATGTTTTCTAAAGTCGTCTGCAACAAAGTGGTCAAATGTCGATATTGTTTGGGAAAGGGTATAGACACCCACACGCTCATAAGATCCTAGCCAGGGGACCCGGCCCATGCGTTAATCCCGCATTAGGAAGGCGGGGTAAACGCACGGGGCGGACTACCCGGCTCATAGGCACCCAACAAAGACAGGCATGCAAAATGCGCTTATGATTTATGATACACGTTTAGTTTCGTCCATAGGTAGCTGGGATGAATATCACATGCTGATCATTGACAAATACTCCCTCATAAAATAGGGAACATAGGGTGCTGTAGTTAACCTAGGTCATTTGTTGGGTTCTTTTTTCCAAATTAGCTCGTTTTTTGGGCTCATTGTCTTACTCCCTACACAGCAAAAATCAGATGCTAGGCAGTGTTTTATTCGCAATGAATGATGAAACAATTCAATTATATCACAATGTAGTAGGGAAGTAAGTGAGGTGAACGCAGCCTTGCCCAAAAGTCGAGTCAACTTTGGAAAAAGAACATTTGTTGTGATCGCAATAAGTACGGTACTTTCATGGTGGGGTTTTTATTTGAAAGAGAAAAAACTTTATTCTTTCGATATCTGAAAGAATTTTTGAAAAGTTTCATTGCGTTGATTGTTGAAGTAGCAGACGACTTTGTACGGGTGGTAGTCGGATTTTCTATTCGAGGCTGGGAACCCCCGTATAGTGTATTGAATAGTTTTTAACCCAGGATAACTACACACCCCTATGAGTTGAAACGTAATCTCTAGTCACACTTCTCGTTATCTCCACTGTAAACATATTTCGATGCGAAACACACAGCAAGTATCCGCAATTATAGAGAGGTATCGCAAATTTAAACATATAATCGAATGAGTCGTAATTTCGACGGGAAACCTCTTTAACCACGTTAAAACAAAAGGATAATGGAAGGTACATGTAAAAACGATAATGACAATTTTATCCTCCGTTCGCTAATTGTTTTAAACTCTGTAGACACATTTCTTTTCACGAAAATCTATCCTCGATGTAAATGTCAAGTTTCATTGCATTAACGTCATCTACACAAGGGAGGTAACGATGGAAGACGTTATGGCTTAGTACTGAACTTTTCCATCAAACACATTCTTCCAAACACAGGTGGCAGTATGTATCAACGTAAACCTTGTCAAAGACACACATGTGTAAAATACACGGGCTAACCACAAAAGGCATTTTATTCGACATTTGCCAAGACACTTTTATCACATTTTTAATGCCATCTGTTAACCCATTACCAAACGATTACGTCATTTGACCACTTTGTTGCAGACCACTCTGGAACACACTGTGCGTAAAAGAGAAAAAGCGCATGACAAGCAATTTCTCCTTTTCCCACAATGTTTTCCACTCTGTCAAAACATTAATTTTATTTTCATCACATTTTTTTGATGTCGTCTGCAAACTCTTCCAAGTTGGGACAGTCGAAAATTTGGTGTTTGGCAAAGGGTTAACCCCTATATCACAGAAACCTACAGCAGCATCTTAACACATTACCACCTAACGCCACATTTTTGGGGTCTTACAGCAGACGGCCTTCAGAAAACATTCTATCAAAAGGAGAAATTGCTTGTTACAAGCAATTTTCCCTTTAGCCACAATGCTTTTTATAATTTATTCACATCTTACAACTTCAGAGCTGAGAGGTTTTTCACTTGTTTACAAAGCTTTTCTAAAGTCGTCTGCTTCCAGTAAAAAACGTCGTTGGTAGGTGGTAAAGAGTTAATTAATATGGTGAGTGCATAAAACACACAAGCATGACTACGTAACCCCGTGTCTTACATTGTTAATTCTCTGTAATAATATACCTGTTTTCTAGGAGGCATATTGCCTCTGATTTAAGCAATATTCTTGTGATGCCGCAATGGCAAGTAGACATATAAAGGCTCATATAATTTTGTTCGATTATTGCAACTCGTCAGCGTAAAAGTCAATCGGAACTACTCGGGTATTTCCGTGAGCTGTGAAACACGCGTTTTCATTCGATAAACCCGATGTGTACAGATTGCGTAAAAGTACTCGTTACGTTATTGCCCAATCTGAACACATCGGGTTTATCCAATGAAAACACCTCTGAAAAAATAGGGATGACGCCATATTGGTTCCCAGAGGAATGACGTCACTTCACTTTCGTGTTTAAAAATAGATCTTAAATGTGAAATCTAAAAAGTCGTAAAACTTGATTGAGGAAATAACTGTATATGTCACAACCACAATTTTGCCATTTGGTATGAGTTACTGATAAAAAGATTATCTAAAAGGATGTCCAACCCTTCCATACACATTGAACTACTTAACTTGCACGCTTATAAATGTGTTTATTGCCGGATGCCGATTTACCCAAAAAATTGTATCTCTACACTTATATCCGTGGTGTATTTCACAGCTCACGGAAATACCCGAGTAGTTCCGATTGGTTATTGCCTTGAATTACCGCCGTGTACTTGACATCACAAAACGAACACTCACAAGAAAGCCTTGTCCGAATGATCCAGACGTAGTCATTTCATTCTACTTGCAACGCACATTTACAGCTCGGACCATCCGAGTTAATAAAAAAACACACCAAATTTATTCCTGCTGAAGGCCTTCGGGAGAAAAACAGGGACAATTTTAACACAATTAGTTAATAACCCTTTCCCAAACGCCAAATTTTCGACTTTCCCTAATTGAAAGAGTTTGCAGACGACATTTCAAATTCTGATTGAATTGAAAAGTAATCTTCTGATAAAGTAGAAAACATAATGGGAAAAGAAGAAATTGCTCTTCACGAGCAATTTCTCCTTTTCCCTCAATGTTTTCCAGAGTCGTCTGCAACAAAGTGGAAAAATGTCGTTATTGTTTGACAATGGGATAAACGACACATATCCTCGTCATATATACTCATCATGTATCACCCGCTTGATGATTGACTTTAACATAGTGTATCTCTGCATGAAGGCGAAATGCTTTGAGTTATCGTAACTTTTCTGCATACAGTCTATCATGTCCCGGATGATGGCGCACTTCCGGCGAAGCTCGCGCACCTGTTCGTGTAGCTGGGTGTTCTCCTGCTGCATTTCCGTTCGGCTCATTTCTGCAAAATAAGAATGGCTGTTTTAATTAAAGTTGTTCTTTATTTTTAGCCAACACATAAGTTTTTCATAAAGGAAATGCATATAATGTTGTACCGTGTTAACCAAACAATAACCACATTTGACCACTTTGTTTCAGACGACTTTAGATAACATTATGGGAAAAGGAGAACTTGCTCGTAACGAGCAATATTTCCTTTTCCCACAATATCTTAATTTTCCAATTTCATCACATTTTGAAATGTCGTTTGCAAACTCTTTCAATTTGGGACAGTTGGACATTTGTTGTTTTGGAAAGGTAAATCAAAAAGGTCAATATCAGGAATGCTTGCACGGGTGCCTTCAATGTCAGGGGCGTAGTCAGTCTAAAATTAATGCATTCGGAACACCTCGGCCATTTCTTAAAATAACCTCGGAGGTAATTGGGAGCCATTTTTGAAAGTAGGTCAGCAACGAAGGGCCAATCATATCAAGTCGGCAATCCCCGTCACTAGTCGGGGATTGCCAAAAAGAGTCGATTGGCAAAATATGAAACAAAGATGTGTTTATATGATCATCTTTAATGAAAAGGGTAAAAAACAACCATTTCCATTGTGATAAATAACCAATTTATGTGTATTTAAATATATATTTAGTGCATGTGTGCATTTTGCGTTAGCCGCCGGAAATAAGGCGAATCACCCCAGGATTTCTGGTGTATTCATGTACTGCCTACGAGGTATATCTACCGACTTGTTACGGGGATTGCCGAGTAGATACGATTGAAATCAATGGTACGCGCCGACAGGGTAAGGGGACCTCCTTTTGGGGTTAGGGGACCTCCCCGCGAAATCGTTTAAGAGGAAGTGAACATAGTGAGATTTGACTTATATTTGGAAATTTAGGGCAATGCATGATATCTTTTTTTATAATAAGATGAAATCGTCAATTTGTAATGTATCAAATTCTAAATATCTAAATTAATATTTTTGTACAAATATTTACTTTTAGTTTACTTTATATTCACTCTTATTGTTTGAATTCCTCTCATAATTGTTTGTATGTGAAGTAGCTATTTCGCATTGTCTATGTATCGACTCAAATCAACCTCCAAAAGCAGCACGAGTAATGAAAAAATCCGCTAAAGATGCTTCCTATTATATTCTAATTATCATACCAATTAATTTATCTTACGATTTCTTTTTGTAATCGTTATTGCTTGAAATCATTCGTGATTTACATCTGCAATCCAGGTGTGATTAAAATCCATGCCCATGCAGTTTTCGTGAAGATCTTATGAATAACTCATTAGTGTAAACATACGAATGACTGAACTGTCTTAAGATGAGTAACTAGTAATCGACGATCAATACGAAATCTGATCAATCCCGGAGAGCACAGACCTTTACCTATGGAACTTGACATTTTCAACATTGATTTCGGAACTGGGTATTATTTTACAAAACATCTTACGCTGGAAATTTTGCGTAGGCTCAAAATAACATTCCCCTTTATTTTAATATTGAGATAAGTGATCTTGCAAAGTGACGTTTCCAATGACATGTCACACTGCACTATTGTACTTTTATTAAAACTACTATCCATGCAAATCGGTTATGACGTACGCAAACAATTTCCTAAAGCAGTTTCGTAAATCGGATCCTATGTGTGTTATATAACATTGATGCTGCAGAGGACAGAAAAGTTTGGGTTTGGTATCCGATTAGTGCAATACCAAAGGCAACAAGGAAATGGTAGAAATGACTCCCATAATAACACTTTCAGTAATGGGAAAGAAGGCATACAGTGAAAACGCCAGTTTCAGCTAGAATTACCTGGTATAATATTTCTGAGATGCATCCAGGAAAGGTCGAGGTTTGACAACTGTTAAAATTAGCATTAAACCACGAAAAACAAAGTATCGTTTATCGAATAAAACACTTATGAATTTTGCTTGAATTATAAAAGTAGAACGTCTCGATAAGTATAATACCATTTCTGGTCGATGCAAGTCATTTGTTTTTATTGGGCCTGAACAGCTATTTTCATATATGTTCGCATATAACACCATGAATACAGCTGCTTTAAAATACCCATTCGATTATGTTCTTTTAAATTCACAGATGTATAGCAACGATTTTTGGGGCTGTTGGCTTGTGGCTGGATTTACTTCACTGTTAAGCTCAGGTTCACATGCGCAGCAGAAACATGTTTGCGCCATGATAGCTTTATAGCGTTACTTCAAAATGGCCAAATATTTTCATTTATGTCAATTTACACATTCACGGTATATTTATTTCTGATTGAATGAAATAATTCAAAAGTTCTTGTACATGTTTAACTGAGACCAAAAGAAGCTATGTGACCTTTTGGATATGACAATTCTGATTGTTTATAATCAAAACATGAGATCATGCTGTTATACCTCATTTGTGTCTTAAAATGAAAATAGTTATTTGCAATGGGATTGATACAACGCAATGGGAAGCCTTTTTTAATATTCAACACCCGACAAAAGAAGTTTTAAAATATTTCAATAAATCTCCATAGGTCACTCCCACGAAACCAGAGGTGTCGGTGGGGTTTTAACCCAGGACCCCCGAGTTCCATCATACACTATAAAATTGTGTCGAACACATCGACAATACTTTCAATCATTTGGCCACGTGTCATGATCATTCCCCTGTGTTTTAGTAAAGAATCCACTTTCGAACACTATTTGCTCTTCAACTAACATCTACGATCTTTTATATTCTTTCTCATTAAATAGTTGTATTATATGGATATTTTCATAAACTGTAACTGTTTTTGCAATAAATGATAATAAGATATAGTATAATGTGTTAAATCTTACATCTGTGTTGCACCATACTGACGGCGCGGTAAGCAGTTTCTCCTGCCACACTGATGAACCCAAAATCGTCGGCTGTGGGGGTGGGGGGTAATAGGACGAGTTTTTAAAGGGATAATGAATTAAGATCGATGCGAGTTAGTGTGCTGTTTAATAGGAAAGGCTAGACGCCGGCGTAAATCAATACAACAACTGCTAAATATTATCCTCCACAATACCGGAAATATAGAACTTCACGGAGAGAGTTTCCCGTTCCGCTGGCAAGTCATAATCTTAACCCTAAACACGGTTTGAAATGCAAGTTTCCAATGAAGAAAACCAAACGAACATTCAAATAATAAATCAATTAACTAACCATGTGATTAATAATTCATTTATTCATTTATCCATTAATTCATGTTTCCATTTATTCATTCTGAAATCAATCAATCACATTAAAAACCTCTTTTTTGTTTTCTATCCAAAACAGAAACAATATTAGATTCATATTAAATTGAGGTACGAAAAACGAAGATTTGGAGAAACATTTCAGAGATCAAAGAAAAGGTTTAAGCGCATTTATTTTAGTTTAAGAACATTTTCTACAGTTTTATAAAAAAAAATAGCCCTTTCATAGAATTTTCTAAAATTTAGATATGTTATTCAAAATTGTGTACAGTAAATTGTATCCGAACTAAACATGCATCCGACTACAATGAAAGTACCTCTTCGGTAACAGATAATTATCCCCCTTTGATGCGCATATGAAGTGCGCAAAAAAAAAACTACCGAGAACGTCCTTATACTAATTTATTTTACATCGATTGTGTAACAAGCTTTTATAACTTAGATAAATCGTTCTCGATTCTGCTTCCTGGATCCCAACCAGTACTCGCGCCGAATGTGGAAAATGAGAGGTTGCAAGGCGGTACACGCTACTGACGAGAATCGAACCCACGACTTTCGTGTCCGGAGGCCGACACTTTATCGTTGACGAACGCATCACATTAGTTTGTCATAATGATTTCATTGAATCAAAAGATGACTTCTTTGAGTCTAACAATGATGTCGTTGTACCTAACAATAGCAACAATAACAAATTGTATGAGCAGGACCCCACACACATGGCCTCCATGTACTTACTGGAATATTTATCCTCCCTCCGTCTTGCACTCTCGATCTGGTGATTGAGTGGCCTACAGCCCTGTACCAGCCCACCCAGCCCCACACTCTGTACGGAATTAGGCTCGTCCGGGTTCAGACGAAGGTGCATTATTGTCCGTTTGATCATGCCCTTGAGTTTCTCGTACCGCCGGAGAGGGTCGAACGCTTTGGACTCCTCGTAGTCTCGGGCCAGCTGCTCCACGATCTGCCTCAGGAGTTTATGTTCCCGGGACAGGTTGTCCGACTCGGTGCTCAGCAACTCGTTCTCACGCCTCACATCGTCCTTCGGTCCGGTGCGGTCCGCCGTCGCACTCGCTAAAAGTTTAGAAGAGAACGCCATGGTTAGTCACTTGGTTAGGTCATGTGATATCAGCACGTCGCTGAAGTTTAACGTTGTGTGTTACGTCTTTAGACGGTTAGTTAGAAATAATATTATAATGATTTGACAAAAACGTCTTCCTGCTGAATTTTTGTCAATCAAAATACGGTTATTCAAATTAAATTTCAAACATTTATTTATGTGATATCAGCACGTCACGGACGTATAACGTTTTAGTGACGTCTTTTGTATGTTGTTTACGTCGATCAAGTTCATCAGAAACCAACAAATAACTTCCTTACGAAGAAATCTCGTTACTTTAATTATATCTTTCGATCTTTAGTGAAATATATGAATCGATAAACGTTTTCATTGTAAGCAATCTTTTAACGTTTTAATTGTAAGCACTCTTTTAACGTTTTAATTGTAAGCACTCTTTTAACGTTTTAATTGTAAGCACTCTTTTAACGTTTTCATTGTAAGCACTCTTTTAACGTTTTCATTGTAAGCACTCTTTTAACGTTTTCATTGTAAGCACTCTTTTAACGTAAGCACTCTTTTAACGTTTTAATTGTAAGCACTCTTTTAACGTTTTAATTGTAAGCACTCTTTTAACGTTTTAATTGTAAGCACTCTTTTAACGTTTTCATTGTAAGCACTCTTTTAACGTTTTCATTGTAAGCACTCTTTTAACGTTTTAATTGTAAGCAATCTTTTAACGTTTTCATTGTAAGCACTCTTTTAACGTTTTCATTGTAAGCACTCTTTTAACGTTTTCATTGTAAGCACTCTTTTAACGTTTTCATTGTAAGCAC
Source organism: Cerastoderma edule (assembly GCA_947846245.1). Classification (NCBI taxonomy): domain Eukaryota; kingdom Metazoa; phylum Mollusca; class Bivalvia; order Cardiida; family Cardiidae; genus Cerastoderma; species Cerastoderma edule. Next base: position 47,164,715 of record OX401406.1, read on the forward strand.
TCTTTTAACGTTTTCAGTGTAAGCACTCTTTTAACGTTTTCATTGTAAGCACTCTTTTAACGTTTTCAGTGTAAGCACTCTTTTAACGTTTTCATTGTAAGCACTCTTTTAACGTTTTAATTGTAAGCACTCTTTTAACGTTTTAAATGTAAGCACTCTTTTAACGTTTTAATTGTAAGCAATCTTTTAACGTTTTCATTGTAAGCACTCTTTTAACGTTTTCATTGTAAGCACTCTTTTAACGTTTTCATTGTAAGCACTCTTTTAACGTTTTAATTGTAAGCACTCTTTTAACGTTTTAATTGTAAGCACTCTTTTAACGTTTTAATTGTAAGCACTCTTTTAACGTTTTCATTGTAAGCACTCTTTTAATCCGAGTACAACTTATGATCACACATCCGAATGGCCACCAAGTGCCTCAGCTTTATGACTTGAAATTCCAGTTTTATTGCAGAACGCGTTTTTCTTGCTATTTCCTTTCACAGTTAATAAGGTTGAGTCACTGAATTTCCACAAGCGTTATTCTGATAATTCCACCAAAACGAAAAGCTTAGTTTATGTGGAAGGTGATTGAACAATATAGTTTTGAAATGAAACTAGCTCCACACTCTAGTTACTACATGGATAGGCCATGGTATTGGGTTTTATGAAGAACGGCATGTTATCTTCACCTTTATATCCTCAAACACTGGCTCGATTGGCATTTGTTCTGACTGGAGACTTTTCGCATTATTCAAACATTGACAATCAAAGCTAAGAAATATTGACCGAAATTAAAAAGATGATTTTAAAATGGATGGTAAGAATATAAAACCACTTCAAAATTGCTTGCACTCTTTTACTTGCTTACAGAATACGTTTGTAAAAGAAGTAAGTTTATTTTCGTAAAGACAATTTCAGCAAACCGTTTCAAAAAAATCACAGTAAAAAGCGGAGAAATTTCTTCTCATTTCGTCACAATAACATCTAACCAAAATCACAAAATATCGATAATACACATTATAATAATTGCATTCGGTTGTTTCTGCCAGACCAGGCTTAACCATTGGAATGCTGGGTTATTTTCATAGAATAGATATTTGTGGTTTGTGTCGTCTGCTTTCAAGAACATTAAAAATCTTGACGAGGAAAGATACCCAAAGTAGCAAACAGGTTAGATCAGTGATTTGGTGGCTTGCCTGGATCCAACTTGCACTAGAATGAAGTCGGTCCAGCACTATAAGGGTTAAGAAGGTCGAAAACACCCAAAACCGATCAAAGAAACCAAACCAATGAAAAAAAAAACCATTCACCACATCGTGCCATTCCGTTAGAACACGACACCACGAACAGTTATTCAAAATTCCGAGTGTGTTCCAAAAAAACAACACGACAGACACTTAAATAACAATCCCGTCATTTGGAATTAAATATCACACCCCATGTGCGTCTCTAGAGAGGGTCACGGCAGTCTGTGCCGCAACCAAGGAATGCATTAACCCTTTACCAATCAATAACGACATCTAACCACTGTATTACAGACGATTCTGGAAAAAATTGTGGGAAAAGGAGAAATTGCGCTAAACGAGCAATTTCTCTTTTTTCCACAATGTTTTCTGCCCTATCGGAAGATTATATTCCAATTTCATCACATTTGGAAATGTCGTCTACAAACTCTTTCAATTTTTGACAGTCGAAGAGTTTGCCTTTAGTAAAGGGTTAAACCCGTCTAGAAGGAGAGAGATCTGGGGAAATGATCTCAGACTTTCTGCCCGTAATCGAGCGCGTCGACACACAGCCGAATTGTCTTAATTTTCGCAGTTCTGTGACTAGTCGAACAGAAAATGTTGTGGACAAAAAAAAGGAATTCTTTCTTTAAACATATCTTATTGCCCAAAATATACATAGTCATGATATAGAAATTTAGTAAAAAATTATGATTAGCAAATGGGTTGAGCTACAAGTTCCAAAACTTAGTTACAGCTGTCCCTTCCTTGTATATAAGTTGCAACAATGGTCATGGCAACATTGCATTATGTTATTAACAAACCATACGTATTCACGTAACACATAAAAAACAAAAGCAAAAGCCCGGAGTCATTTTAGAAGTAACATTTCAGGTTAGTGTAGAAGAGTAAAGATATAATAAGATTGATTGGATGAAGTTTAACAAGGGCCTCGACGAGCAATTTTTACTTTATGTCTACAAACAATGCTTTCTTTGGTTGTCGTATGTGAAAGTAGAGTGATGGCCATTTGCCCAAGTTTCTTGTGTAAAGTTTCCATACAAGGTCGATATATTTCGCCAGTGTTTGAGGTATCAGTTAACGGACATCGATAAAGGAGTTGACTGTTTGTGTCTTTGCACAGGACTGTGCGTTCGAGTCCAATGTATAGCAGGGTCTATTCCGTAAGGCTTTATCAAGCAACATTCGGTGCGACTACTGGGTATGTTAACAGGTGGCCAAAAAAATCTAATGGGTGTATCTAAGTTTTAAAAAGTTGTTTCACAATAGATTTTAAAGTTGATTATTAAAAAATTAGATGATTTCACTGTAGATGACAGTGATTCGAATCCCATGAGTAGCGGGTTCTGCCTTGCGACCTTTAATTAATCCACATTCGGCGCGAGTACAGGTTGTACTTCATGGAGAGTGACTTGTCTAAGTTGTAAGAATTTGTTTTACAAATGATGTTTTATAAATAAGTTTAGACTAACTAAACCAACTCTTTCCAACAAAGTGTGTGGATTTCTGTGTCCAATACGTGAGTGTCTGGATAGGCTGGGTCGAAAATAGAAAATGAAAAATATCTCGCACGAGTATTAAACATCTCCGTTTCATCTAATGAAACGATTGACCACATAACTTCAATTTTCCACATATCATGTATAATCTCAAACATATTTACACAATCTTTTAAAGACACTCTATAGCCAAATTGAAAAATTTCATGTAACGCAATATTTCCTATTGGGAAATGTTTTCCGTTCACACACTCTAAAAGTTGTGGGCGAGTGATTCAGTAAAAGCACTCTATTCGTGACGCCTTTATTATGGACGAGTGATTCAGTAAAAGCACTCTATTCGTGACGCCTTTTAGACTATAACTAAAACTGCCGTATAGAGCTGATTGACTGGCGCCATGTTCTACGTACGTCAAAGTACCACTACCATTTGTGAATACAATGTAGATCGAAAAAGTATTGTGGCCAAAGGAGAAATTGCTTGGCCACAATATTTGTTTTAAGTCGTCTACGGTAAGACGCAACAATGTGGCGTTAGATGGTGATGTATGTTAAAAAATTGAAAACATATCGTTATCGCCGACAAGGTTTCACGAAGGTTACTCTTTAATCCGCAGTCATGACCGCCCGGAACTCTACTGTCTTATAACCACTTCCACAGCCAATCAAATCATTCCGTATCTTACACAGGCTTTCAATACATATATTTGAATTCATTCGAATCGGAATAACACGACGCTTTAACAGTGTTTAAGTCAAATGGTGGCGGACAGCACACTCACACTGGGATTCGCAGTTATGATTCTTTGGGGGGGGGGGGTGAAAATAACTATATATACATATGCATTTGAATCATAGTTATCAGATGGCTCAAATAATGACTGTCACTTTCCTCCCACAAAAATGACAAACAGCATAGTTGGTAATTTCTAAGCAATCAAATACTACGAAGTCTGTTATATTACCTTGCTATTAACTTTTTTTGTATTTTGGAATGATAGTTTCCTGTACTTGTAGGCATGAGGTCATTGTACCGTAATAAACTATATCTATCTATATCTATGAATGGAGCTCCCTTATATATAGCCATTAAGCACAAAGAACCCTAACCATGAGTTCCTGAGTTCACTCGCACTTGTTTCTTGCATTTCGTTCTCATTATTCAGCAACTGACTACTTGGCTCCATGAAAAAAAAAGAATTTGAAATTTTGACGCATTGTCTGAGACGCCGCGTGAAGCCGTTTCCCTGGAGACGGATTTATTTTCTGAGATGATAACGTTGCTGTGGTTACGCGAGGAGTTCCCAAATATGAAAATAGTAATATCGTTTAGTGATCAGTCTAATGGAGCTAAACACGTGTTATAACTCCAGCGAGACCCGTTAGATTCTGCCTCACTGTCAACTGTAATAAACAGTTCTAAAGTACATATAGTTTATAGTTAAAGTTATAGTAAGGTTCTGACAGAGGTCCTATATGGGTCCTCTTCGTCAGTGCCATATTTTCAGTTTTGTAACGGCTCTCCTGGATGCACCAGTACTAGGCTAGGGCTCTGTAGTGACTTGACAAAGATCTCTCCAACGAAACCAGAGGTCACCCGAGTTCTGTGTCGACCACCTTAACCACTGAGCTATGCAACTCTATGCGCATGGTAAAAACCGGCATCCAATTGCTGTTGTTCATACATTCTAATTTAAAAGATTTTAGTACGTGACTTATGCCAGTCTAGACTTAATTCCTTATCCACATTGTTTGATAGAGAGGCAGCTGTTGCAATAGTAAGGTATTTTGTTCACTCTTCTATCGCTCTCAGTTCGGACAAGGTATAAATTTCCATTCAAGGGTTAGGTCAAAAGATTTAGGATTCACCGCTCAACCAATGGTGCTTCTATGTCTAAATCAAATGTACATATTGCGATGCGACATTTTAACGCTTTTGCGTCGAAGGCATGGTACAAGCACTAAAAGGTCGATGCTTTTTAACTTGGGCTATGAATGTGTTGTGTTCCGTTTCTGAATCGATCAAAATGAGAAAAAAGCAAGGGACAAACTTGTCAAAAAACCAGGTTCTCAATGTCAAACAGCCTCCCTTATTACTACTAATATTGTTTTTATAAGCTGCAGACAGCATAAGGAGCATATTTGATCCTGCAGTGGACGGTTTTTCAAAAGTCATGTAAACCTGATAAAAAAATTAATTCAATTCTGCCGTTTTGATATGTGAATTGATTATGAAGAAATGAAGACAAGCCGTATTTGAAGCCAAAGTGACCATAACCTTGACCCAACCAAAACTACCATTCGATATACGCCAAGTAACAATCATTAACCCCTTCCCATACAATTCAAATTCTTTTATTGTACTTAAGGCCACCGGCCCATATACATACATGTTAAAACAAACAAAGTACATTTAATGACAAATTTGATACGGCGCATAATAATGTGTTGTTATGGCTATTACACTTAAGTACACTTTAATTCTACTACGGTGACATCGTTCCAATAAAACGTAAACTTGCCTGATAACAGATTGTTGACTGTCCCAAATTAAAAGAGTTTGCAGACGACATTTCAAAATGTGACGAAATTTGAAATAATCTTCTGATAGGGCAGAAGACATTTTGGGAAAAGGAAAAATTGCTCGTCACGAGCAATTTCTCCTTTTCCAAAATGATTTCTAAATTCGTCTTCAACAAAATGGTCAGATGTCGTTAGTGTTTTGGAAAGGGTTATACGAAAGTTTAATATGGTATGAAGAATGAGGGAGGAGTTGCAGTCGCAGGGATTTCCAAAAAATTAAATCCATTTTTAGCAACATAAGCCTTGCCATCGGCCAATTTTTACCATTCCGACAATATGCGACAGTGAACTTGGTGATACTCTTTCTGTGAAAGTTTCGTCGAAATGCAACAAACCTGTATGTGTTGATATGGAAAAGGCCAAGGAAAATTGCACGTCACCGATTTTTGCCAATAAACAATAGTTTCAAGAAAGTATTGGCTAGGTCACTAGGGAAATCGAAATAATTGCTGCAAAACTTTAAGAAATGTTCGAAGATAATCAATTGGGGTCTCATGTTAGTGAACCGTTCTAATAAAGGGAGAGAATAAGGCATTATCTATAATAAAGAATTGCTTGAATTAATTCCCTTGTTTGAATTCGCATACTAGAAAACAAGAAATGATTGGATGCGTAAGTCTGTTTAATGCCCCTTTCTTTCACGAAGCATCGGTTTAATAAGGGAGGCAAACACAGTATTGAACCGTTTTCATAATAGCTTCCCATATTTCCTCCATTTGCAAGCTACTCTTTGAAACTGTCCATGTACCGTAAGCTCAAATTGATATTATAAAATTTAAAGGCATCATCTGAATCTATTTCTCTCTTGAAACAAATCAAAAGGAAGAAAAAGAAAACGCAAAGAGAAATATTTCTCGATTTCCCGAATTCAAACGGCTTCAATGATTATGCACGTAAAGGGCAGTTCGTAAAAAGGATTTTGAAAATCACTGTTTGAGATTAAATGATAAACACTTAATTTGATATTTTATACATTGTACATTGAACACTACTCAGACACCAAACTCAGCTCGTGATCGAACCATAGACCCTTTAAAGGACTATCACTCAGATTCGATTTTCACCCCTTTTTTATCAATTTTTTTCTACTGTTAAAAAGACACCATGGATTTCTGAAATAGAACAATTGTATTGCAAGTATTGCAAACCGTTTAAACGGGTTTAATTCATAAACAAAGAGCAACACTTAGGATAAGAGGGTATATTTTAAGTTTCCAACGTCACATGGGTCATCCAAAACGTTTAACAGCAATTGTCACGTGACTTTAGCAATATACACGAGAAGGAATTCCTATATCTATTAATAAACTGGCTTTCTCGAAGAAGCGCTGAATGCGCGAAGCCAGACTTCACAATATTTAACAGAATTACGGGACTTGACTAACTTAAAAGTAAATGAATTGAAAACTGTCTTTTGTATAAGAACAATGATTGTTGATATAGAATTTAAACTTTTATTACTCCAAGAGCACATCTTTAGTAACTTTTATCCTTTTCCAAACGCCAATTTCTTACTGTCCCAAATTGAAAGAGTTGGCAGACGACATTTCAAAATGTGACACAATTAAAAAAATATGCTCCTGATAGCACAGAAAGTTTTGCTGGAAAAGGATAAATTGATCGTTACGAGCAATTTCTCCTTTTCCCAAAATGTTTTCCAGAATCGTCTGCAACAAACTGGTCAAATGTCGTTATTGTTTGGTAACGGGTTAAGCCACGGAGGTTGTGTTATCAAATGAATGCATCCATTATTACCTTCATCCGAGTCTGTGCCTGAGTCGTCCAAACCTAACACATCACACACCCACTTCAGCATGCGGAGTTTTACGGTCATACTTCAGCAAGCATGACTAGTTAATACACATAAGGCACAAACTGTTTTACATTTAATCCAGAGCTAACCTTGTCATGTATATGTAACAAAATTATTATAATCCGGCATTCGTAATTTCCTTTCAACTTTCAAAACAAATGTTTTATATTCTAGATTACTACACATAAGGCACGAACTGTTCTACATTTAATCTAGAGCTAACCTTGCCATGTACATGTAACAAATTATTATGATCCGGCATTCATAATTTCCTTCCATTTTTCAAAACAATGTTTTTAGTCTAAATTTCTACACATAATGCACTAACTGTTCTACTAATAATCTTTCCTTTTCACGCACACGTAACACATTGTTATGACTCGGCATCTGTGATTTCATTTAAACTTTCAAAACAAATGTTTTATATTCTTGATAACTCTAATACGAAAAACACACTAGAGTCGTCTATTTTTTTTTTAAGTTTAGCACATATTCGAATAAGGATGTCAATTGTAGCTTGCAAAGTTATATTTACAGATGACAAATTACCCATTACTCCACAACAACTTGGCCACACATAAAAAAAGGTTTTTTTAGCATGTGGCGTTTTTCACCCGAGTTAAAAATTAAACCGTTTAATAATGTCAGAAAAGGAGAAACACCATAAAGCTGATTGTCGTGAAAATAAATTGTTACACTCGCAAATCCATAAATATCCTGTAAGTCCGACACGACATGTGCTAGTACATATCCCTAATACATCTGTCGTTTACCCTTATTATAAGTAGACCTTGATAGAACAGTCAACATATATTACGTACATTTAACCCTTATAGCGCTGGAACCGACGACATCCTTATTCGAACAGGTTGGATCCAGGCCAACCGCCAAGTAAATTGGCGGCTGGCCTGTGTTCTAACCTGTTTACAACTCTGAATAAATTTCCCCATCAAAATTAAGCATATATTTAAGGATTTGGAAAGCAAGCGACACAAAAATCTATTTTTAGAAAAAGACCCAGCATTTTAAGGGTTAACAACTTTATCCCTTGACATATTGTTCGAAATATTTAAGGTGTCCTCAAACAAGTAGTTACTCCATTTCATCACATTATTTAATAATATTTCAAGGGGATATTTTTTAGAAACACAACAAAGCCAATTGTCATCTGTAAACTATTTGGCGCTTGGACGGATTAAGTGTGCCGTTTGATTATCACTTTCTTATAGGTGATATTGAATCACATTGAACCAAAATAATCAACATTTAGTGATATAGACGTGTTCCGTGTAAAAAGAGTCATACCACCATGTATGAGGAATTGGCGGGACCAGGTTGTGGCACACTTAACCTGCGAGTTCTTTATCAACGACAAAACGAACATTATTAATAGTATAATAATTCTTCTTAATAAATAGAAATACATGTGCACAATGTATGATGCTGCAATACCTAAAGATTCCCGAACCGATTTGGGACCGGAATTGAGTGAACTAACGCAATCAAGAGCCAGGTATCTGTTTTGCATCTAACTGACCTTTCGTCCCGATTCGAATACCAGTTTCTCACTAATAGTTTTGTAATATTCCATATGCAGTCTCACGGACAACTCAAATGCAAAGCAGTGAAAGGGTGGGGGTGTATTGTTTCTTGCAATAGATATCATATTCTCGATAAATTTTAGAGCATAACAATTAGGCATAGCATAAGATTACATACATGCTTTTATCAAGGTGCTTTCTTAACCGTTATAGTGCTGGAACCGACTTCCTGCTTATGCAAACAGGTTAGATACAGGCCAGTCGCCAAGTAAATTGGCGACAGGCCTGTGATCTAACCTGGTTGCTATTCTGAGTATCTGTCCTCATCAAAATTAAGCAGATATTTACGTTTTTGGAATGCAAACAACACAAGAATCTATTTTTAGAACATTACCTAGCATTGTGAGTGTTAAATGTGTCGCTTTCTTCGGGTGTTATGAAACTTTCCCTTTTCGACCAAGGGTAACTAATATAAGCTGTTCGATAGAGGTGATGTCCTGCCTCTTAATATTATTAGGGTACGACGGGAACCAGACTAGGTGATATCACTGATTTAACTGGTGGTTCGGCCACGTGACTCTTTTGCACAACGACGACAAGGCTAACTAGTTATTACCCTATATGTCTAGTGAGAACTTTACAGGCAATAACCAAAGGACAACGAAACATCCAACTACCACAATACGCTGCACCAGAACGAGATTTACCAAAGCTGTCATTTTATTTTATTTTGTTGCTCACTCATGATGTTCTGAAATGAAAGTCAGAGAGGTGGCGTGAACCGTTTAAATGACCATCTTATAAATCGGGATTTTGATTTTTCAAAATTCTTCCAAAGATAAAATGACAACATAGATATTTTCGATTAGTCAAACACTTGGTTGTTGATAACCTTTCCAACCCCGTTCATAACCGTTAAAAAACAATAGAAATAACCGTACACCATATACAATATGATATAATGCTAACCGCTTCAACGTTCTATTTTGGAAAATCTCATATGAGAATTGGTGTGATTAGATACCATCGTTACGTGGGTCTTCGGAAACGTATTACAGCTCTTGTCATTTGACGGTAGCAATGTGAACGGAAAGGTTTATGTATAAATCGGCTTTTCCATAGAAACACTGATAGGTGTAAAGGCTTACTTCATCTTATTTAACAAAAAACACAATAATTCAGCAATTTATTAGTAGAAGAATTGATATTCGTACTTGGTTAGGTGACAATAATTGTTTATACATGAATATGATTTTTGAGGTTTATTACTCCAAGAGCACAACTTTTCTAGTCTCTTTAAAGGACGAGTTATGGGTACATTATAACCAGGTTGTGAGCGAACTGTAGTCGAAATCACTCTGCCCAATTCCACAAGGTCTGTAATTAACTAACTAGTACAAATTGGTAACGCAATTAAACAGAAATACTGTTTATACGATCTGCAGATCTCATTAAAAAGAATGTAATCCTTGAAAATATTTTTAACCGTAACAGGATATGCACCTTTAATAGGAAAATCGACATGTACAGTCCATGTCCCTTTAATGAGAAAATCGACTTTTATTCATATAACGGTAGCCGTACCACGTGACTGTTGTAACAGCTGTTCCTTTATCACGACAAGCATCAAAGGCCGATACGACACATGGGAAAACCATTCACTTTCATTAGTGTTTTATCTTTGAGGACATCTTTATGTGCCATTGATACAGTAAAAATTGGACTTAATAACTCTGGATTTAGATTTGGAAATATATGAACAGTTTAACCCCATTCCCAAACAATAACGACATTTGACCACTTTGTTGCAGACGACTTAAGGAAACATTGTGGGAAAAGGAGAAATTGCTCGTAACGAGCCATTTTTCCCTTTCCCACAATATTTTCTGCCTTATAAGAATATTATTCTGCAATTTCATTATATTTTGAAATTTCGTCTGCAAACTCTTTCAATTTGGGATAGTCGAAAATGTATTGTTTAGGAAAGGGTTAAATGCTGACTAATCATAGATCAGTACCGGGTGTTCATTAACCCTAAGAATGCTAAGTAAGTTTTGAATAATAGATTTTTGTGTCAACTACTTTCCAAAACCTTAAATGTCTATTTAATTTTGATTAGAAAAGATAATCAGATTTACTTTACGGCTGGCCCGGACCCAACCTGTTCGCATAAGCTTAAAGTCGGTTCCAGCTCTACAAGGGTAAATTATTCTTAGGTACTTTATCAAGTCTAGTTATCATTCGTGGAAACATGGAGGAGGATGTCCTAGACACGGTAAGACCCCTTAGTTGATGACAGTTGGCCTTTGTCGGAATAGCCCGTATCGAACGAAAAGTTATGCTGATCTACCACTCTGTATAACTCATTTTATCCTGTCACTACTGTCATTTTGGGACCGATAACAAGGTGCCGTATAACATTTGTGATATCCGGCACTAACCATATAACACATCAACGCGAGAATCATGACGTCATAAAAACGAAATGACGTCATGTTTACATCATTCTCTACCATTTGTTCCTCTTTCTCTCGTGGTTTATTCACATATGTTTTGTTTGAAAGAATATATGAAGGTAACAGGATAAATAGAATAGATGGTTGGTGTCTTTGAATGAGAAAAGTTATCGGGCTCGGCTTCGGATTATTATCCGTTTCGCCTTCGGCTCAACGGATAATATTCCTAAGCCTTGCCCGATAACATTTCCCATTCAAAGACACCAACCATCTATTCTCTATACAAACGTTAGACCGTCGGTAACCCTTATGGTACTGGAAACGACGTCATGCTTATCCAAAAAAGGTTGATCCAGGCTAGCCGCCAAGTACGAGTAAATTGAGTATCCTTCCTCATCAAAATCGAGCAAATGTTTAAGGTTTTGGAAAGCAGACGACACAAAAATCGGTTTTTAGAAAATAACCTACAGTATTCTTAGGGTTGAAGCTATCATTTGATCTATTTGAGGAAGGTTTAACAATTCGCTCGAAGGAAGAGATTTGACATTGTACCTTGCTATCGTAATGAAACCAGGTGCAATGGGATATCCATCTATAGAAGATGCGTCTTCTGTTTCCGAGAGAAAGGAGAAGCAGCAGATGATTGCTATAAAATTTATTATTATTTGCATCAATGTTAAATGTAATACTTAAGAACTTTAGCATTACCTCTAACATCGAACTGTTTCTTGGCATTATGTTTATGAAGGTTTTGTCTTCTAATTGTGCACCAGCGTACAGCAATACAATACTCACCATGTCACAATATGTACAAAAACATGCCTTTTAATGTTTCGTTGGATAGTTTCTCTGCTAAGACATTGTACATACATGTATATACGTAGCATGCATTTTGATCAAATGAACTCACAATGCACAAAATAGTTGCAATGACACAGCATGTGTATATCTCAGATACAATTGGATGAAATCGTTAGTTTAGTTAAAACTTATTTATTTTACATCGATTGTGAAACAAGCTCATAACTTAGATTATTCACTCTAGAATCCGATTCCTATATACAAAACAAGTACTCGCAAGGTCGCAAAGCAGATCCCGCTACTCACGGGATTCGAACCGAAGGCACTCGTGTTCAGAAGCTGGCATCCAACCCCTTGACCATGGACAACTTTCCTCCACATACCATGATTGTGTATCGATTATTCGTCAAACAATTAACCTTCTATGGACATCTGACGTTGACCTTAATTGTTACCAGTCAGCAAAAAATGTTGATTATCACGAAGATGGGTGGCTTCGATCTTAGTTCAAAGTTGCTTTTTTCTTTGTCTTATATGGTCATTAAAGGTCATTTCTTGTTTGACAAATCGTTTTTCCCTGTTTTAGCAGACAACAAAGTACCATATGCTAAACGGTATACAGGTTTGCATATATATTGGGGTAAGATACATCAACAGATAGAAACACAAAACCGAACCATGATGAATATTCCTGTTGCCAGGTATATATAAGTTCAAACATAAAAGAACATCTGCCCAGTCAAAATGATAGCAACAGCATACTCCGAAAATGGCATGAGAAAATCTCTAAAATAGTTGGTTATTTCTGACACATGTCGCAGATGGGTCCTTTTCGCCAATGCCGTACCAACACTGTTTCGGTTTCGTTACGGCTTTCCTGGACGCACCACTGCTAGGCTAGGGCACTGTAGAAACTTGTTAAAGGTATGTTACCCATTTAGATCAATTAATCCCTTTGTCACAGTGTTTTCAATAGCCGGTTACAACTGCACCATAACGTGAGGACTTATAAAGTAAGGATTAAGCGCTCTGTTCGCAGACGAGCAAAACAAAAGAAACACCAAAAGAAGCGATAATTGTAGTTAGCGATTGCTTAAGACAGCATGTTTGCGAACTAGTGGCTTTGGAATTTCTGTTTTGCTTTGATAGATAAGATTTCTGACTTACATCCATTGTAATGGAAGCCCGAAGCTTTATAAATTCACTCTCGATGCCTGCTTACTTGATACCAAACCAGTACTCGCGCAGATGTGAGAGCTAGTCCCGGTAATTCTCACCTCGCCTAACGGGGTTCGAACCCAGGACCCTTGGTACAAGAAGCCGCTGTACGAGTCTCTGCACCATTGTCGCCCACACATTCCAGTAACGTGTACACGTCTGAATCCCGAACTGTACTTCCGTATGTAAACTAAGTGTATCTTTTTCCCGTCTGACGGTCATAAACTACTATTTATTAAAAAGCACAGTGACCCAAATTTCACATACCAAGCAGTCATTATTAATTTCGAGGAAACGAGGCCCAAATTTTAAACGAACTAGGCAAATTTTGTAACTACTCCGGAAAATTGTCTCCTAAACCAATTTCCTAGTCGAGACACTTCCCTTATACAGAAGAATTTATAACGTCATTATCAAAGAAGACATATTTAAATCATTGTGCGTAAAATGAGAATTTGCTCATGATGAACAAATTCTCATTTTATGCACAATGATTTCAGCATTTTTATAGCCGTTTTTTGTATTTTTGTACGCTTTATTTCAATGTCGTCTGCTGAAATTTTTTCGGAGTAAGGATGAGGTTAGAATCACAGTGAACCTCATCCCCCACGGCGACAAGGTATTTAGCTATCGATTCTTCTGTCGGCCTTAATTCAAATTCTAAGGTCAACTCTCTTCCCGGCGCAGACGACATTTTTTCTCATCATGCAAGCTTACGAGGAAGGTTGAGATTTGAACAAAGATAAGCAAATGAATAAGAAAACGTGTATTTAAATAGTCTGAATGATCCAGACAAAGATGTACCACAGTTACTGCTTGGATTATCCGGTTAAGGCGCAGACGACATTTTTTCCCGTTGTGTGATCATACGAGAAAAGACGAGATTTAGAAAAAACCAAACACAATACCAAGAAAACTTGTTTTTCACTAGTCCGAATGAACCATTCTACCTAACACAGTTACAGCTTCCGGTTTAGGCAAAGACGACATTTCTTTTGTGATATGATAATACGAGAGAAGACAAATTCAAGCAAATCAACAAGAAAACTTGTCTTTCACAATCGCGTTCCACGTTATAATACAGATATTTGTCGTGTCGCATATATCAATTTAAACGATTGATTAATGATTTACGAATTAATAGTTATGACTTTTCGTCGTCCTTTATGAAAAGGATAGCACCAAAACGTGTGAAGTCCAAAAACGAAATGTGATGAGATGAAAACATCTTAAGAAGGCATTTTACTTTCGCAACTTTCAGTTGATTTCGTTATTTTTGACATAGCGGATAAAGACTTCTTTCATGAGTGTCGAACGTTTCAATAAAATATCTTTGAAACAAATTTGAACCAATTTGAAAGCACGAAATAAAGACATGAAATGAAAGATGAATGGAGAACGAACCGTTTACAGAACAGGTAAAAAACCATAGTATTTCAGCAGGACTTTGAATTTAGTTTCCGAAACATTTAGTTTTGACTATGTACTCGTTGGTGAAATCGAGTTAAAAGTTACACGAACTTTATTTCAATTGAATAACGCCATACCCGGAATGAAACACAAGGAGCGAGATAAGAAACAGACCACTTCAACACCGACTGAAAGATTTCACCACCACCACCAACAACAACAACAACATAAAAGAAAAAAACAAAACAAACACCACCACTACCAACAACAACCACCCCAACAACAACACTAACAACACAAAAACAACAAAAACAACAAGAAAGGACAAAATTGAGTCAGAACCAATTTGACAGATGAATGAATTGATAATGTTATATCGTTTTCTTCCTTTTCTCTTATGATGATACTTCAGGTACTTCATCATGATGAATGGAAGGAGACTTCATAAAATGATTGAAATCCGCTAAGAAGATATAGACAATCACACGAAAGCTTGTTATCGATAGGTGTTGATCGCCTGATCCTTCCGAAACGTGTGCGTACTCAATGACATCGGATCAAAGCACTTCGAGGGTTCAGTGCAAGACTATATTAAGTGCTTCATAAACATGAAGCACTTAATACAGTCTTGCACTGAACCCATGACTCATCATAATCAAACCCTTGATATCAAAACAGTAAATTTTTATCGCAATAACGCATCTATTTTTCATAAGACTCTAAGGATCACTATAAATAAATCATAGATAGCCCATTTTGGACAATTTAACATTTTGTCACAGTGGTTTATACCCACACAAAAGAGCAAAGTTATTTACGGATCTATTTTTCAGTGAACACTTTGAGTAAATAAATTAATCATAGATAACGCATATTTAACGATTAACATTTTGTCACAGTGGTTTATAAAAAAAGCAAAGTTATTTACGCATCTATTTTTCATAAGACTTTAGTGAAAACTTTGAACAAATGAATTAATCATAAATAACCTATATTGGTCATTCATGGCGTATACACAAAAGAGCAAAGACATCGGTCTTTTGTTTGTGCTTCAGTATGATTTATTTAGATGTTACGTTCAATTATAACGGGTTATAAATACTCAGATAAGTATGGTTTACCTCTACTTTTTAACCCTCATAGTGCTGGAACCGACTTCATGCTTATGCAGACAGGTTAGAACCAGGATAGCCGCCAAGTTAATTGGCGGCTGGCCTGAGACCTAACCTGTTTGCTTTTCTGAGTATCTTTCCTCAACAAAATCAATCAGCTATTGAAGTATTTCGAAAGAACACAATTGTTTTAGGAACATTCTCAAAATTTTAAGGGTTTAAGTAATGCATTTACAGTATTTAAATCCTTTTTAGAATATAACCATGGTTACAACAGACAGTATGTACATATAAAATATTGAAAATACACAAAAAAAACATGCCACTCGTATTTGAATTATAAGAGACGTTTTACAACAGATTCACACAGGACCTTATCCCCCGCCCGCCTGAAGGGTTGTGTTAGCAATGGGGATTTGCGACCGAAAAGACACTGGCTCGATTACGAATAGCGGCCAATAGTTGATCCAAGATGAATCTTTATGCAAAACTCCTATCCCTTGCACTGTGCTGTTAAATTTTCAAGGAATCTGATATAGTTTGAAAGAAAGGGTCACGGTGTTAGAAAAAAACAACAACAAACAACAAACAGCAGTTAGGAATTATCCAACTAAAATGCATTTGCGTGCTTTTACAAATTGAAATGATCTGAAAATGATGAAGAAATTACTCCACAATCTAGTTATTTATCAACTGCAAGGACTAATGAAATTGGTTTTAACAAGAGACTTGATTATAACCCTGTGTAGTTGAATAAATCTGGTTTTTCTCCGTCACCAATGAACAAGGTAACGCAGTTTATCTGAACATCGTTAGCTCGACGAAAAACCAACTACATACATGTATGTTTGAAAAACGATGCTTAAGATATGTGTCATTATTTAATTATACTTTTTTCGCGGTATCTCATTGAGGGTAGTGTTAAATTTTGAAACAATAGGGAATACCTTAAATTATACGGTGGTTGAGATGTCCAACTCTGGACGTGGAGGTAGAAGGTTCAAGCCCCACAGGAGGCGTTTGTCCGGAAAATGTTTCTCGTAAGACTTGTTCCGAAATAGCTGGTTCGTGAGCTCGTTAAGTTATTGCTACCAACGTTTAACCATTTGGCGCCTGGCATAGTAATAGAATTTGGAAGGTACTTTGTGTAATCAGTGAAGAGCTTCTCATAATGCAAACTGGCTAGCACTTTATAATAACATAGTAAACAAAATCTTCTATACATTAACGATTAATATTTATTAACGAACACATAATTTGGTTACAAGGTTCTTTAATCACTTCATCTCTCTGTTCTCGTTTTCAGCCTAGTTACTCTAAGTCTCTTTATGGAGAAATCATTGAAGTTTTAGACTAATTGAAGTGGTGTGATGCGCTTGTTACGCGAGGGCTTAGCTTCGTAAATCCGCAACATCTCATCCGGCAACAATTGGAATAACGTCCGTAAAACCCTTTTACTTCTCCCATCTCCCAAACGAGTGCTCACTTTACTACGAAATTCACCAGAAACCGTTGTGCTATGTGCTAACAAATCTTCTTATGTGGTATATATACCAAAACTGAATAAAAGGTAAGCATCTTACTTTTTATTCAGTTTTGGTTTATATACCAAATAAGCAGATTTTTCACTTTCATACGTGACTGTGATTCACATGTACTAGATATTCGTTAAACCTTTACCTAACGCATAATTAAAATAAATTGCAGACGATATGTCAACATATGATGAAATTGAAAAACAATCTTCTGATAGGACAGAAACATCGTGGGAAAAAGAGAAACTGCTTTAAAAGCAACTTCTGCTTTTCCAAGTTAAGGTTGTTTTGTCGATTATGCAATGCAAGAAAGGGGAAAGTTTCCTACGTGTTAAGAGGATCTTATTGTACGAGCTGTGCGCTGATTAACCGGCGAGTGACCTAAAACTATAGAATTGTCTTTCGACCCAAAGCGATTGTGCTAGATATTATCTAAAGAAGAAAACTTTCTTATCAAGGTAGAAAAGATATATCGCACCAAATTTCAATTCAATCTGGTATATCATTTTTCCAAAAGACCTTAAAAGTCATAAGAATGATATACATTAAGATATAACTTTTTGCTGTCTGAGGAAATCATAGACAGTTTCAACAGAAAATAATTAAGATATAATTGCAAAATGAGATTTTCCATGCGCATACATAAATCAGTACACTGGAGCTGGAATTATTGGTCGATTAAACTGGGCTTTACATCGATTTAACCAAATTATTGTTTTTGGTGACTTGTCCATATTGAAAGCAACAACAGATGAAAGAAATAACTCTCCGATCTTTAGTAGTGCCATGCATCTTTATGATTAAATATCCTTTTTACATGGGACTCTAAAGGCGTCTGTCAGCAGCTGTTTTAAAGTGAAGAATCGTCGAGAAATAGTTTGCAAGTATTTCTTTTAGTAATTTTTAATACGTTTTGTAGAAAAAACAGCGCACATATTCATCTACCCATGCAAAACATCACAATCATTGTGTTATGAAGGTTTCATTTGCAATAGCTTTTTATTTGGAACAATCACAAAACTACATATTAAATGTAACAGGTTTTATAGTTTTGCAATAAGGTATTCGTCCGGTTCCTCTGTTTACATAAACTATATGCCTAATACTTCACTTTGGGACTTGTTATTACATCATACATTCAATGCCGAATGTCTGAGAAAGGACTATCTTTATTTACCTGGTCACGTGACCATACTCAAACTAATAAGCCAGATAGGCAATGAACATAAGTTGTCCCTCATCATTCATTTCCTAGAGCTTAATCATTAGACCGATACATCTGGGGGGTGTATTGGTTAAAGTGTGTTCATTGATAAAATTGAAGATTTCATGTGGTTTTAAGCAGTATCTTAGTCGAGACTTTATCACAAGTCCATGTATCCTACTTACTTTTTCGAAACATATCCAGATAGGCGAATGTATCTATTATATCTTTTTTCTGTGCATTCGATCTTAAAATCACAAGAAGAACAATTTGACTGCAATGCACCAGAAACGTGGTATGTATTATTGGTCCGAGACCTCTATCATCTAATTATCTTAATTTAATTTGTCATAAAAGAGACTCGTGGGAGGCATAATTCCAATTTTTCTTTTTAACTCTTCTACCATCTGTGGACGACAATTCCTTTACTCGAATGAGACGCCTTTAGAAAAGCTCTGTATACATGTGGAAAACATTTCAGTTCTTCTAACGTGATATGTGAATAAATTTGAAAAAGAATTGTTGCAAAAGAAGAAATTTCTTGTGGCAAGCAAACTATCTCCTTTTACCACAATGTTATTTGAAAGGCGTCTGCTGCAAGACGAAAAAAAGTGGTACTAGGTGATAATATGTTAAAAGGCAAAACCTCTTTTAGGTTATTATCTCTTTTTGAAGCGCATGTGTAAGGTTCTCCAACATTTCAAACGAAAAGCTGATCAGGTGGTCTTTGTCATCACGCATAGATATTCAAGTATTATTTAAAAAAATTCGTGCAAACAGCGAAATAGTATGGAATCATTATACATGGTCTACCCCACCCAACCAAACACAAGTAACAGTGTTATTACATCTTGTACTCAAGGCACGCCATGTGTCCGTTTGATGACTTTCTAACCACATTAACCCTTAGACTGCTGGATAATTTTCTAAAAGTAGATTTTTGCGTCGTCTGCTTTCCGAAAACCTTAAAAAATCGGAATAATGTTGTAAAGGAAAGATACTCAGAGTAGCAAGCAAGTTAGATCATAGGACAGCCGCCATTAATTGGCGGCTGTCCTGTGAGCTTACCTGTTTGCATAAGCGTGAAGTCGCTTCCAGCACCATAAGGGTTAGACAAAAACAAAAGAAATAAAAAACGCCTGCCCGGCATGCACTTGCTAGGAATGATCTACGGAATACCGTTAGGATTGTCACCGATGTGTGTGCTAATCTACAACATGACACAAAACAGTCAAATGATGATAGCGCGAAATCACAACATAACGGTATAATCGGAACTACTCGGGTATTTCAGTGAGCTGAGTTTTCATTGGATAAACCAGATGTGTTTATATTGCATTACGGTAGTGAACATACACGCAACAATATCGCGTCATCATTACCGTATTCTTGATGGATGACAGAGGTCCAGGGGTAGAGCGTCGGCCTCCAGACAATAGGGTCGTGGGTTCGAATCCCTCGAGAAGCGCCTTCTGCCTTGCGATCAACATTCGGTTATTATACAGGAAGTAGAATTGAGAATGGTTAATGCAAAGTGTAACAACTTGTTTCATAATCATTGTAAAATTAATAAGTTCAAACTATCCCTTTGTTTTTATTATTCCATTTTTTTCTTCCACTCTCGTGTTATCGTGATTGCACTAGCGTGTTATCGTTATTTCTCTTGTGTGTTTTTGTTATTGCACAGTCTTGTAATCGTTATTGCGCTATCGTGTTTTTGTTATTTCTCTTGTGTGTTATTGTTATTGCACATTCTTGTTATAGTTATAACGTAAGAGTGTAATCGTAATCACAGTTTCGTGTTATCATTATTGAATTGTTTGTTCGTGTTATATAGAAGTGTCGAATAATCGGTATCGCTCTGTCGTGCTACTACAACCAATAAGTCGTGTGAAAACTATTGCTATTGTCCTGCCACGATACAGCACGCATGTTGTTTAGTGCTGATGTTTTTACTCTGTCATGTTATTGTTGTCAACTAGTCGTTTTATCGCTATCGTACTATCTTGTTAACAGTACTGTTCTTTTGTTTTTGACTGTCGAGTATCCCGTTGTATTTCAGCACACATGCATGATATGGTCCTTATTGTATTTCTTACAAAACCTGCTATTTTTCCTAGGACTTTTAATACGATGGTTCCACAAGTATTGGCCGAACTGTTCGGATTTCGTCGCTTCCCTACGATCTACATACATGTTTTGACTACCGGCATCGCAACTTAGTTGAAAACATTGTTGTAAATGAAACTTTAGGTCAAGCGATATCCCGATTGGAAACTCATATGGCTCCGAATAGACATTCTAATCACGTTTAATGTTCTTAAATATATCATCATGTTGCCTCCTTTGAAAAAGAGAAAATTGAGGATTCAATGCATGATTCAAGTAAGTCCTTCACAAACTTGAAGCACTTAATAGAGTATTGCACTGAACCCTCGACATAAGTCTTTCGTTTAAGTCTATCAAGACCTATGAGTTGAAATCCTATCATACCAAAGCAATGACCGTAGATGGTTCATTGAACGCTGGAATATGAACAATAACACCCAAGAGAAATAACGATAACACGCTAGTGCAATCACGAGAACACGAGAGTTGAAAAAGGTCATGAAAAAATTTAAATCCAATCCGATTTATTCAACATTAAGTGAAAATGCCTTCAGCGAAAAAATGTTCGCCAAGTGACCTTTCTGAAGACTACGGCAAATCAGAAAATTTTACAGAACTCCAAAAATTGTCTCCTCAGGCGGTCCTCTCTTGGAATAATTACCGCTCTCAGACGTTAACAAACATCAATGTCAAACCTTTATAGTGCTGGAATAGACTTCATGCTCATGGAACCTTTTAAAATCCAAGCCAGTCGCGAAGTGAATTGGCAGCTGGTCTGCGAATTAACCTTTTGGCTACTCTGAGTATCATTTCTCTTCAAAATTGAGCCGAAATTTAAGGTTTTTGGAAAGCAGACGACAGAAAGAACTATTTTCAGAAAATTACTAAGTATTCTAAGGGTTATGAAAAAGTTAAACGTTTTTAAACATGAATAAAGCGGGATTGCGACCAAGGGGCTGTATGTTTAAAGGTTTGGCATACTTCTCAAGTTGTAGATGAGGCACTAAGTGTTTATTATTAAGGAAATTCACGAAGTACATTTTCCGTCAAGCAACACGTGGTTTACTTTGTGAAAGTCCATGCCTACCAAATTCAATGAAGTTAACGCTACAAATCCCTAGCAGTAATCACCATTTTCATTAAATGGCATCAATTTATTGAAGGATAAAGTTCCCGCCACGAACGCTAACCCTGCAAGGTAGCTTTGTACATCATGCTTCTGTAGCCATTCGGTCAAAATCCTCACAGTGACCTCCTTTTATACTTTATTTTTCTCGTAAATATGTTATGGAAAATCTGTACAGTTAACCCCAAGTCGCTTTGTTTACTTGAGCATGGAGGAAAAGAGACACTGTTCATCATGTTTGAGAAAAACAGCGCGGTGAAGACAAAACAATGCTTTCTTCCAAGGAACCCTGGGTAACGCGGGCAGCTTTAGGGCTTAACGGAGAAGGGTAGAAATGGTTTGGATTTGATAAACGAAAAATAGAAGATAGTCAACAATAAACGTTAAACATAAGCCGTTGTCAACTGGATAGTATACTTTGGGCTTTAGATGTCCGTGAAGTTCGCAGTTCGCAGTTCGCGATTCAATTGCGAACTGACTCCTAACTTCACGGATATGGACTTAAGAAGGTCGTAACTTATACAACGTCTTCCTATCTCCGAGATAATGATACCGGAATTCATGGCTATTAATCATGTTCCGACTACTAATGATTTCTATCATGAAAACACACACTGCATTGTGATATATAAAATCACTAAATTGATATTTGTACCGACTACATTTCTACCTGATCATATTTGTATTTTTTATTGGAATTCGGTCAAAGTTATCAATATTTTCTCATTCGGAATTTTTTTTTATATTTGTATTGATATATGTATTTATTCATTACTTTTCCCCTGATATACACGTTGGCATCATCTTAAGGATTCCTTGCTAATTATGTTTGCTTATGAGCGTCCTATCTGTGATGCAAGGCTTCTTGCAACAATCTCTGATTGATCTTTAAGAAAATAGATAGGCTAGTAGATAGTAGATAGTAGTAAATAGATTAGTTTAAATCAACTTTGATGATATTTCAAGAATTTTAACTCCTAAAGTAATTAAGAGTTAAAATTCTTGAAATATCATCAAAGTTGATTTAAACTAATAGATAATAACATCTACAAAGAGTTTAAAGGAATAATGAAATAAACATGATGTCAGAACTGCTCACTTGTATTACGCGTTCCTAACTATCTACATATACTCATTCGTAACGGTTTACGATATAGTGATCTGTGTGGATATTTTAACCCTAATAGTGCTGGAACCGACTTCATGCTTATGCAAAGAGTTTGGATTCAGGCCAGCCGCCAATGTACTTGTAATCTTAACTGTTTTCTACTCTGTGTATCTTTCTTTATCAAAATTAAGCAGATATTCAAAGTTTTCAGAAGCAGAAGACACAAAAATCTGTTTTTAGAAAAGTACCCAGCATTCTAATGGTTAATCCAGAGCCGAAAGCAGAGAACGCATGCGAAGCAATTTGCCATCGATATCATAATAGGTAATATCTCTGTATAATTTAAAACCCATTATCAAAGTGAAGCCGCCCCGGGAAAGTTGAATTTAATCCATCGAGACATCATATTTACATAGACAGTGTGTACATACACGAAAACGCAATACCGAATTTATTAACTTTCATATTCATTATTTTACATATAGAATATATTCTAGTAAAGTACTGCAGCGAAAATAAAAAGAAATCAACAGATATGCTAAGGAAGAACAGCGACAAAAAGAGAAAAAATGTCAGCCGTTGCCACTTTTTCATTACATCGCTTCAGCTGTAGTTTTTTGTAATCAATGCATTTATCTAAACAAGCCTATATTTCGTTTATGATAAAAAAAATCTGCTTGTCTGTTGTCAATCAGAAACTCGTCAAAAATACATTAATTTGGTACCGTATTAAAAACCTTTGATTTAATGATAATCCCGTAGATGAACACATAGATGATTCGTGACAAATGTTCCGTACGTATTTCCCACAGGAAATGACGTTATAATGTCTCACTCTGACACACCGGGAGGAAAATGGTTTTAGAAAACATTATCATACAAAGGGAGTCTGCTCATTACAAGCAATTTCCCGTTTGTCATATTGAATTTTTGGCCATTAGATTACTTTTCATATTAACAGCTTCTTTTTGTTCAATACATCGGTTTTGCCGTATCCTTTGCTTTATGACCAATCGCACAATTGAATGAGGTTGAATGTCTCAGGCCTCCCCAAAAACATTTTCAACCTTCCCACAATGTTTTCCAGAGTCGTCTGCAACAAACTGGTCAAATGTCGTTACTGTTTGGTAATGAGTTAAAAAAGAACTAGAGGAGGTTGTCTGAATACAATGCTATTACGGTCCAATCCCGCATAAGTACGAGTCTGTGGCGACAGACTGCTTTTGAAATGGTATTATTGCGTGTTGCACACCTATTTGTCAGATTACATACAACATTCTTCATGGCAAGTTTTCTTTGACATCTTTCATAAAACGAGAATCCTTAACGTGGTGATAATAGTAATCATTTGCAGATGAAGTCGTAATATTTAATGCTACTATTCGGTTCACATTCTTGATTAAAAAACGTTGAACAGAAATGTGTTTTTACAATGAACAGCAACTCAGCTTCGGTCCATTAAGACACGCACAAAACAGAAAGTATAATGGAATCGGTATATTGCATTCAGACGGTATTGTCACTAGAGACACACCTTTATAGATGCGTGTCACATTCACTTTAGTTTGATGTATAACACAGATTTACGTGATGGATTGAAACAGTACTGCGGCCACGCTAGATATGGATCTGGCTCAAATAGAACGTTCAGTTCTACGCGTTATTCTGAATAAAACGTTTGAAACCGTTATATCATATATGAATTCGTTATTAGTCCAATTTGAAAACGTTAAAGTAAAAGAAAAGGATTTTGCTTACTCACCTTGAAACAGAATGCAAAATTGATCAAAACAATGACCATGAAGTTATTCAAAAATTGCCAAGCAAAATCATGCTGAAAGGTTCCTGTCGTAGTATCAGAGGATCACTAACTTAGATGACAAAATACACTCATACTTCAGATTACAAATGAAAATAAAAATAAATACGGAATTTGACCAAATAGAACGATGTATACATACACAAGATGTTTAACCCTTTCCCAAACAATAACGACATATGATCACTTTGTTGCATAGGACTTTAGAAAACATTGTGAAGAAAGGAGAAATTGCTCGTAACGAGCAATTTTTCCTTTTCCCACAATGTTTTCTGCACTATCAGAAGATAATTTTTCAATTTAATCATATTTTGAAATGTCGTCTGCAAACTTCTTCAATTTGATACAGTCGAAAATGTGTTGTTTCGGAAAGGGTTAAACCGAACAATGCTACACGTGTACGGAACATATTTACAAGAAATTATAATGAAACCTTGAATTTCCAAAATAACGATCTGATCTTTTTCTTTTTTTTAAATCTGCCTCTGTATTATCTTATTAGTTTTCAATATTAGCAGAGACAAAGATCTATGTCTCTGATATTTGTTATTGAATAAATGAAGTATGTGGTAAATATGTATGTAATAACCAAAAGCAAACCTTGGATGTGGCCTTATAGATTGAATTGTGAATACGTTTTCTCAAATGTGTTCCAAAGTGCAAGCCAATTTGCATCACATCATTCCTTGATGTTTCGTAATTTTGAGAGGAGGGTCTTCAGGGAAATGTATCAACCATAAGTTGAATTGAAAATAGAAATTGAGAGATGCTAACACTTCACCAAAGATAGAAACAACAGAGTAAATGGATCTCTATAGCAAATTATTGTGGATGTTCAAATCATTTTAATCGTGTAAGGAGAATGTTATCCAAATTTACCACACCTTTTCGCATCCGTTGTAAGTGATTTTAGAAAGCATTGTAACAAAAAAAATTACCGACTATTTAAGATCAATCTACCTGTACCTGTTTGCCATGTCGTCTATCGTTGAATTCAGTCTGGATATGTCAAACATTCGCATATGGGGAAGTTTACTGCTTTAGCCGGACTCTTTGGCTTTATTTTCTGTCACCGAGACATCGTTAATGAATAATGATATCATAAACAAACCATTTTATTTCAAATTGGCATGCAATCATTCTTTAACAAAATATCGATGTGAAAGTTGAAGACAATTCTTGCTAGAATTATAACCATTGTAAATTTGCGAACTGTCCTGTAGCACAACGTTATAAACAACACGACTTAACGAAGACAATCCACTTCACAATATTGTCCATTCCTTTGCGCCTTAACGAATATCGGGCGCAGTGAAGCGTTTATGATTTGAAGACAATATCATGGGGAATGACGCTATGTCGGCGGCATAATATTGTGCCTTAAATTGGGCTATGAATAAGGTCCCGTAGTTTTAGAATTGAGGATACATAGCTTACCGTCTGATAGCTGACTTGACAATTTTGGAGTCAAAAGCAAAATTACCAATATAAAACAAAGCGACATGACGTATATTGACAATGTTGATTAATGTAATAAAGTTAATTTACAACCGAAAGTGCAGGCTGGCTGAAGCGAGTAAATAGTGAAAGTTTATTGCCTGTTCTAGGTTTGTTCAGTGTTCAAGAATTGCTCGTAAACAACCGTTGATTCCAAAATAATCTTTATTACGAGACTCGAGGGGAGAACAAATATTCACAGCAGGACTGAAGGCAAGATATTGTACACCAGGGTTAACGATTAATGTTGTACGAGTTTGTACTTTAAAATCTGTTATGCAAAATTGAGCTAAGACTTAATGTTCAATAAATCATCCCTTTAGTCAGATCGCAGTTCATCTTCGTTTTTCTGATCTACCAGGGCACATTGACTGGTATGTTCACTGTCGTAAGTCAGACGTTTTGAATATTCATGCAAGGGAACAAAATTCTAATGGTACATATATGAAGGGATAATTAAGCAAATGTCAGCCATGTAAACTTTTTTTACGATTATTCAGATTTGGAAAAATTAAAGACTTACGCAGTTTTCAACAGAATTTCAGTCACATCACTAATTATGTAACTATATGTACCTTCAAAATGTTTCCGGAAAACATTTCTTTTAATCAGCCTCTGTGTTATCTTATTTGATGTTTTACAAAACATTAACTCCTCCATATGATCTCTATTTCTCAATGGAGAGAGATGGAAGAAATCACACGCTTTCGTAGACATTTGAAAAAAATAATATTAACGTTTTATAATTTAACGAAAATACTTGCGCAAGTCAAAACTAAAAAATATGGATAGTATCGTGAATGAATGAACCACATTGCAAATCAAATGATGGGTAACTTTACAATATTGCTTAGTCCATTGTTGAAATAAAAGGGAATGTTGTTTTGAACTTACTCAACACTCTAGCATAAAATGTTTAGTAAAACGATTCCATAAACCAGAGAACCATGCGTGTAAAAGCCAACTCCTCACAAAGCTGAGTCAATGAGGTTTGACTTTCAGAATAAGATAAACTATAGCTATCACATCGAGCTTTAATTGCAATGCCTCATATGTACTTTTATTTTAAATCATATGAAACAGTCGTCAACATAAGCCATAATCCGAATAGGTTTACATTTTCATCATTTACGTTGTAAAACGTCGCAAAGAGTATGCCTTAAAATTCTTAGGCCGTTTCTCACGCGTATCAGCTATTGAGGCGGTGCAATAAATGCATAAAGCATGTCTCTGGGCTGCACATCCTTCTTTAAAAACAATTTCCCTGTAAAATGTGATTAATTGACAGACATAACGACGGGCGAGTTCCAATAAACAACAGCTTTATAATCGGTGTTACCATAGCCCGGGTGATCCAGACGTAGAGATTCTATTTAACACCTAGAATGCTAGTACATGTAATTTATTTGCATAATTAGATTTTTGTGTCTTCTGCTTTCCAAATACTCAAATATCTGTATACGCAGACTAGCAAACAGATTAGATCACA
The DNA here is from genome assembly GCA_947846245.1 of Cerastoderma edule. Lineage (NCBI taxonomy): Eukaryota > Metazoa > Mollusca > Bivalvia > Cardiida > Cardiidae > Cerastoderma > Cerastoderma edule. The sequence continues at coordinate 47,192,261 of OX401406.1, forward strand.
GGCCAGCCTTCAATTTACTTGTTTGCATAAGCATGGAGTCGGTTCAAGCAGTATAGGGGTTAACAATACTGAAATTATAGCTTGGCTCATCCGATTTAGTGTTACCGAAACAGCTCTAGACAATACAAAAGTTTTCGGTACCAAGTTGGTTTGATATAGAAATAAAACAAAAATACAGACATTGTAGTCTCTCCACGCTACCATAGCAGTATAATGGCACCATAGTAAATTGGATTTGAGCAACGCCGTTTGTGAGTTGTAAATTAACCCTTAGAATGGTGGGTTATTGGCTTAGTATAGATTTTTGTGTCGTCTTCTTTCCAAAACCCTTAAACATCTGCTTAATTTTGATATGTAAATTTACTCAGAGTAGCAAACAGATTAGATCATAGGGCAGCCGCCAATTTGGTTGGCGACTGGTCTGTTGTCTAACCTAACCTGTTTGCATAAGCATGAAGTTGGTTCCAGTACTATAAGGGTTAACTAAGATACAGTTCTATACCGTTTTCTAAACAGCTTTCAACATTATTCGATAAGTTCGTATCGCAAAAGCTCTTTTCCATATTATTCTGTCACTAGTGCAATCAACGGACCGATAACAGGGTGCCGTATAACATTTTTGATATCCGGCACTAACCATATATCACACATTCCCGTGTGAAATCATGACGTCATAAGTACGGCATGGCACATGACGTCTTGTGTGCAACATTCTCTACTTGTTTTCTGTCTTTCGTTTGCTTTATTTTGTATTTTGTTTTCAGTTTGTGTGTTAATAATACTCCATGGAGGTAACAGGATAAATAGAATAGATGATTGGTGTCTTTGAATAGGAAAAGTTATCGGGCTCGGCCTCGGATTATTATCCGTTTCGCCTTCGGCTCACCGGATAATATTCCTACGCCTTGCCCGATAACATTTCCGATTCACGACACCAACCATCTATTCTCTATTTATTGTCATTTGCTTTACTAGGGATGCATATAACCACAGTATGTATTACGAGTGTTTTACGCTGTCGTATATAACCCCTTTTATTTCTGGAAACGACTTTATGCTTTTGCAAATAGGTTGGATCAAAGCCAGCCGCCAAATAAATCGCCAAAATAAACTCGTGACCTATCTGGTTTGCTACTCTGAGTATCTTTCCTAATAAAAAATCACCATATTTTTTAGGTTTTGAAAAGCAGACGACACACAAATCTATTTTTAGAAATTTACCCAGCATTCTTAGGGTTGAATTTGCTCGAAGCAGGTATTGGTGTGGGTATCGCAACCGTCAAGCAGTCGGTTATCGAGGATTCAAAGGTTCTGCTGAGCGATGTAAAGCCATTAAAACAATATTGTTGGATCAATGCTTAGCACCCTTTAACCCTTTCCCAAACAATTACGACATTGTGCTGCTTTGTTGCAGACAACTTTAGAAAACTTAATGGGAAAAGAAGAACTTGTTCGTAACGAGCATTTTTTCTTTTTCCCACAAGGTTTCCTGCTCTATCTGAAGAATATTCTTCAATTTCATCACATTTTGAAATGTCGTCTGCAAAACTCTTTCAAGTTTGGACAGTCCAAAATTTGTTGTTTGGGAAAGGGCTAATCTTCATTTACTGTAAGCTCCATCACTGTCGTTAATAGGAATATAACAAGATCATGATTTAGGTTCCTATCTGGACGAAAACAAGGTAAAATGTACTCGTGGAAGCGTTTGCATTTTTATTCGGGTGTTATATCGCTTCAACAGTATTTTACTTACATTGCGATACCAGGCTAAAAAACGGCCCCTAGCTTAACTGCATAGAAGTCAAACCACTGGTAAGTGTGGCCTTTGGCAAGTCACTTCAGAGCCCTAGCCTAGTACTGGTTGGTCAAGGAACGTCGTTACATAACTGAAATATTGTTGATACGGCGTTAAACACCATACTGGTAAGTGTCATCGGTTTTCCAAAAGTGTCTTGGATACTAACTGACATGTACATTCAAATCCCACACGGACTGAAATCACTCTATCCACTAGGCCATCGCTACACCTAGTTAGATTGGTGCACAGGCATCTTCTGAAGTAATATTCAATACACGCTCTATATCATTCAATAAGAAAGTGCATGATACACGCATTTTTTTTTTTTTATAAAGAATGCTTTCAAACTATAAATTAAAGGCAGACGAATATCAATTTATTACAGACAAAACGGAGTAAGTTGGTATATTTTGAAGATGATAAATTGCGAAAGTTGCTTATCAATACGTGATAATATCATATTCGTGGGGTGGGGGGTGGGGGTGGGGGGGGGGGAAAGGTCAAATATACTAATATAGGTTTTCGTAATTGACTTGTTAAAAACCTATAACACAAAACCATGTTTCATTGTATTAATCATTTATTCAGTCCAAAAGTTATTTACCTACAATACAAGTTTGTGATAGAAATTTGAAACAAAAGATGCATTTGAAGATATGGAATGGCAAAAGTTGCTGGAAATAATGAGAAATTGCTCATATGTTTCAGTCTGTTTATAATTATTGCGTTTCAATAATTATATACTAATAAAAAGAGTTTGTGATCGAAATTTGAAACAAAAGATGCATTTAAAGATATGGAATAGCAAAAGTTACTTGGAATAATGGGAAATTGCTCATATGAGTAATTTTTCATTATTTCCAGTAATATTTGCTTTATATCTGCTTAAGCGGACCAGTTAAACAGCACTCTGGATACTGTGTTTATCCCATCACCAAACAATAACGACATTTAACCAGTTTGTTGCGGACGACTCTAGAAAGCATTGTTGGTAAAGGAGAAATTGCTCGTAACGAGCAATTTCACCTTTTCCTACAATGTTTTCTGTACCTTCATATGATTACTTTCCAATTTCATCACATTTTGAAATGTCTTCTGCATACTCTTTCAATTTGGAACTTTATGAAATTTCGCGTTTGTTAAAGGTTTAAGTAAATTATTACGTTGACCAAAGGGTCCTTATATAAAGCTGGCCGTGTGAAATCAATAACCATTCCGATATGATTTGTTATTTCGTTCCGCGAACAGTGCCCAATCAAAGACGGGGGAAGGGTATTATTGTGCCAGGCATTGCAAGATTCTCCTCTGAATAGAGTTATCAACGTTCTTTATAACTTCTCCAGACGAGCCAAAAAATAAGAAGAAAAAAACATAATCGAGATCCCTGACATGGGAAAATGTTCGCTGACCCTCTAAGGAACCAATAATTAACCACCCAATCTAATTACCATGGCGATATATGGTTTATTATCTAACTCCTTATAAATGTGATTAAATGATTATAAAACTTCCACACAATTTCCATGAGAAGTATTTCCCTTCATCGCAATACTTTCACGGTAAAAGAAAATAAGAATGTTGACAATAGAACAAGGATCAAGGATAAACCGGAACCGGAAAATATCGTGCGTTACCGGAAGTAGAGTAATGATGCTAGCATGGTTCCTTTCATAGCTGGCCAAATCCAGTCGACCTGATTACATGCCGACTCAACCATGTTGGTTGAAAAGGATCTTTAAGTATAATGGGTGAAGTACAGATCATGATCAGTGGGTGATTCGAACTGGGACCACATCAAGTTACGGACTGATCATGAATTGGTCTCAAGGCAGGTGGTCACAAGATAACCTTATTGCACGTAATGATAAAATCGTAATGATTAATCCCGACGTTTCGTGGAAGCCTTTTTAAGTTTGGAAACTTTTTATATTAAGATAGGATTTTGTTCCGAATTAGGCCGATACTGCATGGGAACGTAGTCAACGGGCGCATTAAACATCAGTCTTAAGAAAGAACAACATATCTCAGAATTTGTGCATGACCGCCTAAACCATAGAGACTAACACATAGATACCCTCCATTGATCTTTTTATCCTTACATATTTTGTATTACTCGGGATCGATAAAGTATGCTTACAAATTTACGGCCCATTTTACACGGCCGTCACCTCAAATACTCCATCAATAGATAAAGGCCGTATATTATGACCTTTCTACAGGATCAATAACATTTTTGTCCTAATAATTTCGGAAAATTGTTTGGCCGGAAGGGGGGTTATGACTCTTGTCACTTTGATTTACATGAAAGTAGTGCCGTCGGGTAAATGGGATATTCATAGGCAGCGGATTTGGCTAATAACCTCAGACAGAATTAGAGGATGTACTAATAAATCAAAACACTTCTGGGCGTCCATGGAAATTCTTAGAACAATAAACTTTATTCAAAATTAGGTAAGAAATTAATAGGTATTTTAACCTTTCGTTCACTTTTCCTGACTTGCACTCTTTTATGAAAATCCAAAACAGCGTCCTTAACAGACCGTCTCATATAAACTCGTTTTCACATATAAGTACTAATATCGTCATAAAAGCACTTTGAAAAAGAAAGAAAGTCATTGTACCAAACAAAATATCTGCATGTCATAATAAAGATGAACTGTTAAATGTCTTAGTTGTAGATCGTGGTGTTTGGCTGTTTTCAAATTTGACTAGTCATAATCTAGGTGCGTTGTAGGGTTAAATGTGTATTTTTGGACAACTACGTAAAATATTGTTTATGACAAGCCTTTCTTGAAGTACAACACTGAATACTTGATCCTGTGTTTAACCTTTTCCCAAGACTCAAATTGAAAGATATTGCAGACGACATTTCAAAATTTTATGTAATTGGAAAATAATCTTCTGATAGGGCAGAAAACATTGTGGGAAAAGGAAAAATTGCTCGTTACGAGCAATTTCTCCTTTTCCCACAATGTTTTCTAAAGTGGTCTGTAACAAAGTGGTTAAATGTCGTTATTGTTCGGGAAAGGGTTAAATGATTAAAGGTGTGTATAATTGGTAATTATGGGAGCAATGAAACGTAAAACCATGCGGTTTACAAGCTGTGTACAGTCTGCAAGGTATTTGTTTGTTTCATAAAGTAATGGAGTATTACCCCTGAAATTTCCCCGCAACATTTTGGTCGTATATTCATACACGAATTGTTCAAGTGTGTCCGAATGCGTCTCAGACACATTTGCAAACTCAGCAGTATACTATGTGTACAAAGCTTTACACAGCTTCTTCTTAAATCTGAAAACGGTACTAAAGGTATTTCAACAAATTCCATATGATGATCTTCTACAGTCGAAACTACTCGGGTATTTCCGTGGCTTAAGAAATACCCCTTTCATGTAAGTGTACGGTATAAAATTGCATTTTGTTTGTCCAACCCAATAACACGTTTCCTTGAGACCGATATTTGAAAACGAAAGTACAATGAAAGTAGCTTTGCAAGAAGAAATATGGCGGTTTCCTTATAATGTCGGAGGTGTTTTCAGAGGATAAGCCCGATGAGTTCAGGTTGGAAGGAAATGTTACAAGGAAATGTCAGCAAGTACAAGCCGTGGGATTGTGGTATGATGAACATTTTCATAAACTTCTGCAATGTCTTACATCACGCTAAGGAAATGAACGCGTTATTGTTACTTCTGACCGGTCAATATTTTCAGAAGAACCTGCTAATTGGCTAACCCCTGTGCTAATGTCCTTCCATGTCCATCGAATTGGTCAGAACTCATTGGACGACGTTCTCTTGTGTTTCCTTATTTCATCTAACTGGTTAACAATCAATTAATGACGCTCTAATTTGTTTCAACATTCTACTTGATTGGTCAAAAATCGATGAATAACGTTCTGGTGTGCTTCCTTGTTGAACATGATTGGTCAAAACTCATTGGACGACGTTCTAATATACTAAATTTGTTCTACCTTTTTGGCCATTGTTCGATGAATGACGTTCTAATATGCTTCCCTATTCCCCCGCATTGATTGGTCAAGTCAATGATAAATGACGTGATTATGAGATTACCTATTCCATCTGATTGGTTAAAATTCAACGATGGGCTTATAACGTTGTCTTTATTCCATGGAGTCGCATACAAAAGACACCCACGCAATAGACACCCATGCAACGTATAGTCTATCAATACAGTAAACATATATTTAAATTGTATTGTATTGTTTACTAACTTACTTACTTACTATATGTTATGCCCATTGGCATGAAGGGTAGCAACAAGTCCATTCATGTCTGTTGTATTGCATTTCTTTTAATTATTCCTCAGTATTGTATTGTACCAAGATATAATACCCTTTTAAGTACTCAAGTAACTTTTCTTGCAGTACTACCAACGTACGATCACTTACAATGTTTGCAGTAGAATACAGTTCCGAAATAGAATGAGTCACCGAAATACGCTACACAGACTTAAATATTGACGCAAAATGATAACCATGGTATATACTGTCCAAACGTAAATAATGCAATAAAAAGCCCATAGGGCTGTCTGAGGATAAACGTCTTATAGTGTCCGACTGAAGATATCGTCCCTGCTGTATTAATTCACCGAAACAGGAAAGTGATAGCGGTCCAAGTTGAGAAGAGCATACGCAGACGACAATTATAAATCATGAATATTATTGATTTTTTTGATAGATAAATCTTTTGTTCAGTAACGTAAACTTTACAAAGTTTCTTGTTACGTACAAAATTGACCATTACAATTCTAAACGTCAGATATACATGTAATGAATATAAACAGTCAAATCACATTAAAATACACATATAGAGGATGATCATAATTATACTGTTTATCATACGTTTTAGGGAAGTACGATTGTCACACAAGTTTAAGTTGTTCATTGTGAGCATCTTATCCTGTAAATCATAGTGTTTTCGAAATATTTCTGAAACACACGCGCCAATTTGAGGTATCAATAGGTAAGGCATTGCTTAAATGCTTTATGCAGATGTGTTGGTCGCTATTTGATAATTAGAATACATATAATACACCGTCTGATACCTACGATCACTGATTTAATCACTGAACTTCCTTTTCCCTCCTTTTTTGATGTTACATCTTGCCAATAAAAGAAAAACAACAGATGTAAAGACGGGAAAATAGCATTTTATTTTCTATATTGCTTGAAAATAATTAAACGAGAGTCATTATAATAGTGCACGTAAGTTATTTTGATATCAACCTTCTATCAGTTTCATTTCATTTACCCAAACAGACACAGTAATGACCAAAACAATTAAAACGTCGTTTCCAAACAGTTCCATGCCTAAATAACCATTACAGTGCTGGAACCGACTTTATACTTATGCAAACAGGTTAAATCCAGACCAGCTGCCGATTAAATTGGCGACTGGTCTGTGATCTGAGTATCTTTCCTCACTAAATTAAAGCAGATATTTAAGGTTTTGAAAAGCAGACGACACAAAAATCTATTTTAAGAAAATTACCCAGCATTCTAATGGTTAAAGCTTGTGCTGGGTTTGATATAAGAATACAACCACAGCGTTAGGACCTAACCACAAACAAAAGAACCAGCAGCACGAATTTCTGAATACTTGTACTCGGATGTTCAGACTGGTTGTGGTCGTTTGAAGGCCGATTAAATTATCAGCGAATTAAAGAACGGTCCGGACATATCCCCCAAGTCTCATTAACACGGTAACGCTGCGCGTTCAAAATGCTTATGGCTATATTTCCTTCATTCGAAACTTTACTCCACCATTGATTTAATCTGACACGCATGTAAAAGAAGATGTGTCAGCAGATGAAATTAAGTGGGACGAACCGTATCTTGTTTCTTTTTATAACTGCTTTCATCAAACCAATACCACGACAAAGAATATTGTTGCCGTCAAATACCCAAATGCTTTATTCAACGAACCATTGTCATTTGTACCAATGGTAACATATTCCAATGACAGTGGAGGACAGTGGTCTAGAGGTGGAGCGTCGGCTTCTGGACAACAGAGTCGTGGGTTCAAATCCCGTGAATAGCGGGATCTGCCTCACGACATTTCATAAATCCACATTCGGCTCGAGTACTGGTTATGTATCCAGGAAGCAGAATCGAGAGTGATTAATCTGAGTTGTTTGAACTTGTTTCTTATTCGATGTTAAATATATAAGTTTACAATAAACTAAATTGAACAGATCCCTAGAGCTACAGAGGCTGAAAGACTTACCTTGCCAGTAGATAACTGTCATCAAAGTGTCGACGATCTTCCCGCGTTTTCCTATACGCCAACTCATTATTACGCACTCTTCATTACAATCTTTTAAAGGCAAGAACACGTTGTTAAATATCTCATACACAACGTCAAACAACACAAGGACAACTATAACATATTAAAGTTTAAGAAGGCGTGATGTCCCTTATAGCATTGCAGTTCCCCTATATCGTGCCTTCGTGATACCGATTCACGTGTCTTTTGACGTTACATGTCTACTTTACGACTTCCTTTACCTTCACAAGGAGACCAACTTATCCATTGAGTATATCATTAAGTATTGATTTGACATATATCTTAAAACACGGTTAAACAACTTATTCATGTAACTACATGGTTTGGCGGGATATATATCCAGGCCTAGTTTTGTAAAGGTATGATCAAGCCTGAAAAACACTACTTGAAGCCTGAATTTAAACACATTGGTTGTGATCAAAAAAGGAAAATTTCAAATCTCAAAACCTGTAATCAGAACCAGGTCTGACAAGAGACAAGCAATTTCTCCTTTTGTCACAATGCTTTTTGAAATAAGTCTGCTGCAAGATGCAAAAAATGTTGCGTTAGGTGGTAATGTGTTAAACCCTTAAAATCGCTTACTATTTAGGTAGACAATTAACTAGTGTGACACATGTTATAGCACGTACATAATCACTTCAGTATCCACGCATAGCCTTGCAAGTTGTCCGCTATACGTTATCAGATTATAAAAGACCAATAACAAAGGAGTCCAGATAGGCTTCTGCAAGCCCGGTATTGGAGACAAATTACTGTCGTCAGCGACGAAGTCTATCGTAATAAACATCGGTGCCATAATGGCCTTGTTAACTCATTCCTCAACATGGGAATTTTGATTGGTCTAGATTGAAAAAATAACAGCCTTGTTTACTCATTCATCAACATGGGAACGTGTGACTATTCCTAAATATAATGTATTAACAGCCTTACTAACTCATTTGCAAACTTGTGAGTTTGTGACTGTTCCAAATTGGAAGTACCAACAATCAAAATAAAAAGTGTGAACAAAAAACTACCAAAATATTTGTATGGCGCTGGTATGGAAACTAGAAATCATTGTTGAGCATGGATAAATGACCCGTTTGGAGCAACCTATCCATTCGAAACAGTGTTTTCGAAAATATCTTGTAGCGGAAGGAGGCAGACTAAAATGACAATTCTGAGCGTAGCAAATATCATTTTCGTAGTAAATTTGGTGTAAATATGTATATTAGGGGCTGGTTGAAGGTTAATTAAGTTTCTACTTTTGAGTACGGTATCTATTGTCAATTCTGTTTCTTGAATCACCAGCTGGTTTGTCTCACTGTTTTTCTTGTATATTTTCTATTTTAAATACATCCAAGAAGTCGTCTGTTGTGGAATCGTTCATTTAGTGATCCAAAAAGATATTCTTAAAATGTCTCGTTTCTGCAAAAAAAAAGCGATATCGCATCTTCTCCATTTTAATGTTGCGTGCATGTTGTAAAGCAGTCAGTGACTCCAGTCTTAACATTGATCTAATCAGAATCTAAATCATCTAAAAGAAGCAGATAAGACATTAACGATATTCTAAAGACATAATGCATTTTAACCCTTTACCAAACGCAAAATGGTCCACTGTCCCAAATCGAAAGAGATTCCAAACTGTGTTTCAAACAGTGACGGAATTGAAACATAATCTTCTGATAGGGCAGAAAACAATATGGGAAAAGGAGAAATTGCTCGTTGCGAGCAATTTCTCCTTTTCCCATATTGTTTTCCAGAGTCGTCTGCACAGGGTTAATGGAGTCACTGTCGATAGCGATTTTACAAGAACAAAAATTACATAATTATAGAGCTGAATCCATAGAAAAGCGAATGCGCTTTCCTGGATTACTGCTTACGAAAAGCCGACTCCACGCGGAATCCGAATAAGTTTAGTATGGCGGTTTTTAAATTTACGGAAGGTTTCTTTTCGTTTTTTTTGGAAATGGTTTAGATACCATGTAAAACCAAGAATTCGTTACAACATCAAAAATGTGGTGTGGAGATATGGTTTATTTTCTTGAAAATCCGAATAAAAGAGTTAATGTGCAATTCATTAAGTAGGGGAAGCAAAACCAGTTGTCCGTATTACCCTGTAACAACCCGTTATGCAATAAAGCTGCATAGTGTAATTGTTATTACAAAACGGGTCGAGATTTAATTGCTCAAAGATTTCTATCACGTGTGGCTTCTGCTTATAAGCCTATTTTGGCTTTGAGGAGATTACCTTTTGTGTGAAAATATACCTAACCATTATTATTATTCTACATAACAGGTTGGCATCGAAAAACGCAAAATATAATAAATATCAACCCGTTTTGTAATAATCATTACACAATGCAACTTGATTACATACGGGGTTGTTACATTGCCCTGGTTGTACAAAAGCCTTTACGGACAAGTAAGGTTTCACTAAAATATGCAGTATAAAATCAATATACGGACACGTGCAGAAAACGATTTGGCATTTACGGACACCCAAATCAGATTTTGCGAACCCTGCATTAAGAAACAGCATCCATGCCACACAACCATTATACGGTGATGGTCATAAATGTTTCGTGATGACCAAATATAGATGATTTGCGACGGCCGTAGATGTTTCGTGATGACCAAATATAGATGATTTGCGACGGCCATAAATGTTTCGTGATGACCAAAGATAGTTCACACCATTCCTGGGTGATTTGCGAAGGCAATAGGTATTCCGAGATGACTTTTAGGTTTTATTTTATGGTTTTACGAGACAAGTTTCAAACATAGACAATGGCATTATACAATTATTTATTAGACTAAATGATATTTATTAGTTCTAAAGGTGTTGTAAGACATACGGTGCTCGAAACATCGAAATCTGTTCGTATCGACACTTGAAACTTGAGGTAAGAGCTTCCCAATACAAAAACACGTAATTGCTATTTTATGAAATAATTATCATTTCAAAGGCATTCACCGAGTCATTTTTCAATATCTGTTTAATCTTTATTTTTGATATTCTGAATGTTATCCATTTGCCAGGCTTTTCCTAAAATCATGTACGGTTAGGCCTAGCTTTCTATATGACAGCTTTGTAAAAAGAATATCGTGTATTGCTGCACTACAACTTAATATTGAAAGTAGTTACACATACACACACACACACACATATATATATAAATATATGTGTATATATATAACAAACAAGAAGGATCGAGAGTAATCGAATCGCTGCTTCCATAGATACGCATAAGGACTAAAACAGCATTTCCCCAATTATTCCTTATTTATATGATGTCGTATAGAACTGTATACGATAGGGTGAATTGATGGCGTGGGATCAATTAGTGGCGGGATGCCTGTTCCATTAATTAGAATATCAGCGACAGCTCTAAGTGCATCACGTTGTCTTGTCTATAAACCTTTTTTGTTACTGAATTTGGACATCATGTAAAGTTATTTCTAACTTACAGAGAATTGAAGCTGACTTTAACGCTTCGCCACCTACAGGCGATAGTCTTTTTTTTACTGGAAACAGACGACTTAAGATAAGCTTTGTAAACATATGAACTCCCCCCCCCCCCTTTTTTTTGCTAATGTCTGACATTATGTAAAGTTTGACTAACCGATGGAGAATTAAAGCTGACTTTAACTATTTGAGATGTGCAGGCCACTTTCATTTTAACTTGAATAGACGACTTTAGAAAAGCTTCGTTAACATAGGAAAAATCATTTCAGCTTTACAGTTGCGATATGAGAATAGATAGAAAAAGCTTTGAGCCAAAAGGAGAAATTGGTTGTGACAAGCAATTTATCCTTTTGTCACACTGCTTTTTGAAAGTCGTCTGCTGCAAGACGCATACATGTGGCGTTAGGAAGTAATGTGATAAATTATCATAGTTTAGCTTCTGTGTCTTGGTTGGAGCACCATACAAAACAGTTCCAGTTCAAACATTTCATTAGCATTTACATGTCGTTACTACATACAAAGAAACATTTACATGCACATACAATATATAATTGTAATAAAGTAAAGTGAATTTTATTAATTATCATGGACGTCACTATATTCCGAATCACGGATGGTATTTGCTAAATAGTCAAATTTGACGAATACACAATAATAAAAAACATATAAAGAGATTCCTTTTATATCCTTTCGTGAAGAAAACCCCGTGACTAATCTTTGAGCCACACCTTTCCCGACTTGCTTGCTGAATTGGAATTAGGATGATTATTTATCAACCTCTTACTAAACGTCAAATTTTCGACTGTCCCAAATTGAAAGAGTTTCCGGACGACATTTCAAAATGTAATGAAATTCAAAAGTAGTCTTCTGAAAGGGCAGAAAATATTGTGAGAAAAGTAGAAATTGCTCGTTGAGAGCAATTTCTTCTTTTCCCACGATGTTTTTCAAAGTCGTCTGCAACAAACTGGTCAATTTCGTTATTTTTTGGTAATGGGTTAAGTAGTCCGTCAACATAAGCATCTTAATCTTTTTTAATTATTTGAAGAAGACTTTTTTGTGTCCGACGGCACGCCATGACTTTCCACACATATTTACAGAACAAACTAATTATGTTCGTATGTTCCTGTACTAGAAGTCATCTTAATTCAATTTGACAAGAATGTAATCATTCTGTCATTATGCCTGGTTCTACATTGCGGTTAACAGTCTCCACGAGTCCGGAGAAATTGCCCGATGTGTTGACCGCTGGTATTCTAAATGTCATTTTAATCCAATGTATCTTCAATGTAATCATTCTTTCATCTTGCCTGGTTCTAAAAAGCGCTAAACAGACTCAATTGAAATGGAGAGATCGCTCGATGTTTTGAACGCTGTTATCCAATGTTGACTGAAATACGTTCTTTTTTCATGTTCGTTGGTGCCGTGTTATCTGCAATGCTTGTCAAAAACCAGTTAAAATGAATAATTCACGCTACATTTATCAGTTGACTACGGCGCCTGGATCAACGAGCTTTGCTTTATCTTTAGTACATCTGTCTCGGCTTGTTCCCGAAGTTTCATTAAGCTAACACGACAATATTCCCCGGCATCTATTCACTATATCTAATTCGTTGAATATCCCCTCAACAATTGCAAGAAAAGCAGTCAGTGAGATTTGGAAAAAAGTAAAGCTCTCAGTGGAAAATGCTAGAACGTGATAATATGTTTTCATTCCGCAGTTTCACATTTAAATCACACTTACAAATAAATTTTAATTATTGACAAAATAAAAGAAATAAAAAAAACCTAAGCAAACTATAGTATATATACCTTAATACTTGGAAAAGGTACAGAGTGAGTGACATGTAGTATCAGAAGGGCGATTGAAAATGAGTTATTGCTTTGTACGTGGGTAAAGTTCAAAACAACACTCCCTTTTATTTCAATATAAGGACAAACAATAACGCAAAGTAGCATATCATGGGATCGTCTCTACGATATTGTGTTTTCATTTCAGATTCCATTCATTTTATCAATTTTGACTAATACAAATATTTACCTCAAGTCGTTTAGTAAAACGATACCAAACGGCCATGTTTAATCGTTTCCGTATACAGTACGAGAATGAAGGATGGTTAAGCGGACCAGACGCTGGGGGCATGTTGTGATTGTACTCGAGGAACCTCTTGGCCCTTAGAATGCTGGGTAACTTTCTAAAAAATAGATTTTTGTGTCGTCTGCTTCCCAAAACCTTAAATGTCTGCTCAACTTTGACGGGGATATTCACTAAGAGTAGCAAACAGGAAACATCACAGGCCAGCCGCCAGTTAACTTGCCCATTTGAATAAGCATAAAGTTGGTGCCGCACTTCAAGTGTTTATTTTGTTGATACCATGGTACAAAGGAGTGGTTATTTATCCAATCATGTTAACATGGTACGTACAGGGGTGGCAGATCATCTTTTTAGGATTGTCCAAAAACCTTAACGAATTTTTTTTTTTTTTTACTTTTACATGTAATGTCATGAACATAGTCACAGCGTTGAGATTTTGACATAATTCAGGAAGGAAAACTATACAAAAGAGTAAGCGTGCACTCCATCAAGCAGCCAAGGTTGTCTGAAAGTCTTTACGGACAAGGACCTGTTTACTGATATCTACTATGTTACCGCTTTACGGACAAGCGCAGAAAAAGGTTTAGTATTTCTGGACAAGGAATGAAAATCAGATCTGGCCAACGCGGGGTTGTGACTGGAACTATTTGGAGCGACAGCAGACGACAACATATAACACAAAGCAGAGCTGACAAAAGCAATTGTCCGTATTGACAAGCCTGTCCAAAAGCCTTAACGGACAGGTGAAATATTACTTAATTTGCTATAAAATAATTTTACGGACATCATAGAGATATAATTGGTATTTATTGACAAGGGACTCAAACTCAGATATGGATACCCCTGCATAACAATATACAGTGAAGCCTAGTTTATCCGAACCCCGATTTTTCGGATGTCTCGCAATCCGAAGGAAATTGTAAGGGAACGGAATTATTTGACCAGTTTGTTGCAGATGACTTTTCAAAACATTGTGGGTAAAGGAGAAATTGCTCGTGACGAGCAATTTCTCCTTTTCCCACAATGTTTTCTGCCATATCAGAAGATTATTTTCCAATTCCATCACGTTTTGAAATGTCGTCTGCAAACTCTTTCAATTTGGACCAGTCGACAATTTGGCGTTTGCTAAAGCGTTATAAGTATACACGTGCATACAGACTGTTTATGTCTTAATGTGTATAAGAACATGCTCTGCTTCATTAGTCCGGATGATTCGGTCATCCGGACATTTTGTTGGGAACGGACGTGTTCGGATTAACGAGATATCACTGTATTGTCAAGTATGCATAACTATAAAGACGGGCTTAAGGTGAAAGGGTATAAAGACTGGATTGTTCTTTATAAGAAGGGATAGACGAACAAATCGCTAAAAGCATAGTTACAAAAGGACAAATCGCTCTTCATGAGTAGTCGTTCCCTTTGTCCAAGTGGTTTCAATAGTCTTCTACGGCTGATGTGTTAATCCTTAGAATTTTGGATAGACTTTTGTGTCGTCTGCTTTCAGAACAGAACAGAACAGAACAGAACAGAACAGAACAGAACAGAATGTTATATATCCCAAGTATAACATATATACAATAAGGGTACATTACAATACATTACAAAGCTATAAATGAATGAAAAAACACATAAAGTGTGGAGAAGAAATAACCCGGTATAAACTCAAGTGAGGTGGTATGTACAACATTTTCGGGGAAATTTCCGAAACCTTAAATATCTGCTTAATTTTGATGAAAAAAGATACTCAGAGAAGCAAATAGGTTAGATCACAGGTCAGTCGCCAATTTAATAGGCGGTTGGCCTGGATTTAATTGGCGGTTGGTCTGGATCTAATTTGTTTGCATAAGCATGAAGTCAGTTCCAACACTATACTGGTTAAATGAGTAAGTATGGAGTAATCGAATTGAAAGTCTAAGGAATTCATCCTATTAGCAGATGAGGGATTGCCTGGTAAGTCTGCGAAATCACTCCTATGGGCTCTTTATATGGTTTCTGTTTTCGCTAATTTACAATTCTGATAAACAGACTGTACTGGAAGAAGGAAAGACAAAAGTGTTGAAATATTTTAGCGATCTTAATATTACTTTGCAGGAGCCTTAGTGTCTACGAACAATTAATTTTGTCGTAAACAGGCCGTATGCGAAATTGAAAATTATCGCTCTTTTGCTTACTCCACAACAAGGGGTACAAGTACATGCATCGACAAATCTGAAGTGAACAACAAATAAACTGGTTTCACTTATGAATGAACGAAAGTTTCTTCGTGGTATTTTGTTGACGGTGAATAGTACTTCACGACTCTAATTTGGAAACAAAGTAGAAAATAGGTTAGAAACTTTTCTATCACTTAGCGAATTATTTTTAAAATGTTTTTTCGACTCAAATTGTTCTTGCATTCAAACAATAAAAAACGAAACTCTGTCAAACGAAATATGTCCATCATTTTTTAAAAGTTGACTGTTTTTTTAAAAGATGAAATGGAAACGTTCATAAAATAAAAATGGAATTAAATTATCGTTTGAAAAAGGTAGAACTCATTCGTATGAGCGAGGTCTACAATTTCAAAATCAATGTTGCCAAAGTCTACGACGGCAAGGCCAGCTTTATCTTGCAATTGCTAGATTGAATGTTAATTAGATCGATAAGCAACGTAAACCCTTTTCCAAACACCAAATTTTCGACTGTCCCAAACAGAAAGAGTTTGCAGACGACGTTTAGAAATGTGTTGAAATTGGAAATCAATCTTCGGATAGGGCATAAAACGTTGTGGGAAAAAGAAAAAATTGCTCGTCACGAGTATCAGTCATCAGTCTTGCATAGGAGTCGGGTCTGACCATACGAAAAGCATGCGGTCGAATTCGTGGTGCTTTGCTTCGAAGCACAACTAGCAAGAGAGCGCATGAGGTCGCATTCTCTACTGAACATGGTAGACATAGGGGTCCCTGGTTCGAGCCCCATCAGTACTGGTTTTGTGGGTGTGACCTTTAGAGCTTCAGAGCCCTTGCCTAGTACTGCTTGATAAAGGAAAACCGTTACATAACTGAAAATTTGTTGATTTTGATTTAAACGCCACACATATAACTGAACATGGCTTGGATATTTTTATTGTGTAAAATATTCCTTTTATTCCCGAACGTATACGGTCCTACAATTTTCAGTGTATGCTCTTCATGGTAAACCATTTTAACTCTGACAAAGTAGTTTTATTATTTGACGTCTGATACAAGCTTTCTGTATATAACTGCATTTGTATTAATTGCATCGCATTTTGACATTTATTGGAAATAATAAATGACCAGACCTCATCGCACATGTCTTGTCTTTTATGTACATTAAACATTTTGCCAAAAAAGTCTCGTAAAGCCTTACTGGCAGAATTTACGTTTAGTTGTTCGAGTTCGTTTTGAGAGAGAATGGTGTTTATCATCGTACGAGTCTCTGTCAGTTTCTGATGACGAAACGTGTACTTTTGCTCTACTGATAGTGTTAAACGGATAGCCAGCATCTAAAGAAGGCAATTTAGTATCATTAATTCATTATCCCTTTCCCAAAAACCAAATTTTAAACTGTCTCAAATGAAAGAATTGGCAGACAATATTTCATAATGTGACGAAATTGGTAAATAATCTTTCGATAGGGTAGAAAACATTGTGAGAATAGGAGAAATTTCTCGTTAGGAGCAATTTCCCCTTCCCCAAAATGATTTCCAGAGTCGTCTGCAACAAACTGGTCAAATGTCGTTATTGTTTGGTAATGGGTTAAGCAGCACTTGTAAACTATAAACACGGCAAAATACCGTCTGCAGCTCTTAAAGTATGATGTATTGTATGTGAGGAGATGAATACATATATCTACATATACGTGCGTAGACCGCCGAAATATGACGAAAGCTATGTTGAAACCGCAGTGAACATTAATTAAACAATATCTCATGTATATGTTTGTGCTTAAGACACGCCCAAAATCCGCCAAAAACCTTAACCAACAATCTCAAACATAAACTTATCAATAAACTCATTATTTATTATTCAATCATCATCTTTCTTGTTTTTATATACATTGAAACTTAAGCTTGAAGCTTGTTTTAACGCACTCTCTATGACTTCTTCCACGATAATGTGGAGTACCTGTACTCGCGTCAATTTGTGGGTTGGTCCCGGTAATTCCCACCTCGCCTAACGGGGATTCAAACCCGGGAGACTCGGTACAAGAGGCGGACTCTCTACCTTTGCGCCATTTTCGCCCACATACTTTGCAAAAACTAATTTAATTGGCGCTTTTAATAGACATTTCTCGAATCGCAGACGTATTCAACGAAACGGTAGGTATCTCGAAATGTTGTGCAAAGGTCGCTTCAAATGTCAATGACTTCTTGTGGGATGGAGGCTTCACGCAGGGTAACTCTTATAGTGTTAAAACCCACTTCATGCTTGTGCAAACAGGTTAGATCCAGGCCAGCCGCCATGGAAATTGGCGGCTGGCATGTGATCTAACATGTTTGCTCCTTTCGGAATCTTTCCTCAATAAAACTAAGCAGGTATTTAAGGTTTTGGAAAGCAGACGACACAAAAATCTTTTTTGAGACAACAACCCTGCATTCTAAGGGTTAATGTTCGTGTAGGTCTAAATTGTTGCGTATTGATTTCTTTTTATCAAATGCTACCAACTTTGCCATCACGTGCTCTCGTCTCAAGCAACGAGCCATTAACCCGTTACAAAACAATAACGACATTTGACCACGTTGATGCAGACGACTCTCGAAACCATTGTGAGAAAAGGAGAAATTGCTCTTATTGAGCAACTTCTCCTTTTCCCACAATGTTTTCTGCCCTATCAGGAGATTGTTTTTCAATTTCATGACACTTTGAAATGTCGTCTGCAAACTCTATCAATTTGGGACCGTCGAGAATTTGGCACTTGGCAAAGGGTTGATAATTGATTTCAAATTGAATATCCCACTAAATTTTAGACAAAAGGTGTGCTCAAATATAGATTAATTTCAAAGCGTCTCAAAGCGGAAACTGAGTATGTTTGTGCGTATCACGCTAAGCTTAAGATAATGGTTCCATGTACTTTCCCCACCAGTTGTACAAAAAAGAGCACACGTAAATTGATATCCATTTTGTGACTTTACGAAACTACAATAAGTCCTGGGATCATCTGCGAATCACTTCCCACCCACTACTCACGCAAAAAGACAGAGTAGTACATCCTGGTTTGAACTGTGCATCTCTTCTCTCCCACTACTCAACGAAAAGGTCAGACAACTTGACCTACGTATAATATGTGCATCTCTTCTCACAGACTTCTAACGCGGAAAGGCAAAGTACTACACCCTGGTTTGGACTGTGCATCTTTTCTCGCCCACTATTCATGCAGCAAGGTAGACTACAAGACCCTGGTTTGATATGTGCATTTCTTCTCACAAACTTCTAACGCGGAAAGGCAAAGTACTACACCCTGGTTTGGACTGTGCATCTCTTCTCGCCCGCTATTCATGCAACAAGGTAGACTACTAGACCCTTGTTTGATATGTGCATTTCTTCTCACAAACTTCTAACGCGAAAATGCAAAGTACTACACCCTGGTTTGAACTGTACATCACTTTTCACCCACCACTCACGCCAAATCGACAGTGTATAATTAACGTCTATGTGACGACCATTTGTCCTGTTGTTTGTCTGGGGATCCAGTCCAATTACCTCTCTTTGTAATCCCATTCTCACAACGAGACGTCGTTTAGGCTCGGGTCAAATGATGTAGGAACCTCCCTTGTGTCACATTATCAAGTTGTCAGAGACAGACTCGGGGACGAAATACAAAATCACCGCGTCCTCAAGCATGGAGGTGCTGAGAATACCGTTGACAGTAAAAACAATTTGGCGTTTGGTAAAGGGTTAAGCATTGTTCAGTAGCTATTTTAGTATTTTAAATAAATCGTGAGATATCTTCTTCATTGATTCCATCATTTAACATTGTCTTTAAACATCACTGTAATCATAGGATCGCCTCTAAGCCCCGAAATGCTTTCCTGTAAGACGAAACTAAATCATCGATGAAAAAAACATCAAAACATCTTATCAAAAAGATCATGTTATAATGAAAGTTAAAAATTCAGGATGATTTTGTGCAGCACTAAGGAACCAATTCTAAGATACGGAATATGTTTTATTTTTGCATTTAGTAGGTCATTGTGCTTATTTACGTTGAGCGCAAATGCTAACGGCAACTACATGCCTAACGTTTGAATAAACCATTTCTTTATAAAACTGCCTCACAAGAATTGTGAAAAGGAGTAAATGCTCGTATCGAGCAATTTCTTCTTTTGTCACAATGGGGTTTTCTTACGTTAACTATCGAAGATGTGTTACATTTATATAAGAAACATACTATATATACGGAGATACGTTGATATTATAAGTATGCATGTTAGTTTGTTGTAATGACAGGAAACTTTACTTTATCGTAAATGGAAAATGCTTTGTACTTTTCTGACTCGGGCCCAGACGTTTTACGCACATGGAGCTATAGGGAAACGACCTTTGGATGGTAAGTAACAAACAATCTTCATCACAGAGAGACGAGGCGCATTTACAAATATTTGAGACAAATTAATGACAAAAATTTAAAATACTTTGTCATTACAAGATAGATACTTTAAAAACCTACATTTATAATTTCGTACTCTAGTAAACCATAAATAGCACAATGTTGCAAAAACAGAAAGCTTTGCAGCATAGATCATCTGCTGCAAATATCATCTTTACAATATCTTAACATGTACATGTAATTAAATATTCAATCTAAGCTGAAGGTGTTTAAAGTATTTCATATCACTCAATTATTTGAAGTAGAGTAAAAGCTAGCTATCTGTCCAACGTTTGATAGGTTCATGTTATGTTACAATGCATTTTTATTGGAAATTGTTGAAACAGGTGACGAACATGACAATGGTTCAAAAACTATTGATGTCATTCCATACCCCATTGACATCCTGGTTGTATAGTCACAAACAATTCATCCGCCCACACTAACGCAGCAAGACGAGACTGTGTGGCAAATTCAATAATTGTTTGGAACACTTTGACCGTTACAAAATAAATACTGAAGCACAACAGCATTCATAATGCGGCTTAAAGGCACATAAAAGGAGATTATTGCTATATCAAACTATATTAATTGGTAAACTTTTGGTCGGATTCAAATAGTTATCGCCAAAGATACCCATCGGCAAAACTTAAACTTTAAAGCCAACAAGAAATAACCCAGATTGACCAGTTTAATTGTGTGATTTTTCACCCATTACCTTGACAGTTGATACACACATGTTTTAACCGACCAATCAGAATTCGATATTTTGAATATGTAAACAAACAGGTTGTTGATAAACATGATTGAATTGGAGACTATTATATTTCAAGCACAAAATAACTTATGTTTAAGGAGTCTATTTAATAGGGTCTTAATGCATCCGTAAATTAATTCTCATGACTTTTATGAAAATAATAAAAGAATTCCATACATCTTTTAGTAATTTATTTGTACTTTTCTCCTTTAATGTGCCTTTAAAGCATTGTTAAAACAGGTGTCGAACATGATAATGGCTTAAAACTGTTGTTGCCATACCAAAGCACATCGACCTCCGGATTGAATAGTTGCAACCCATTCCCCACCCACACCAACACAGCAAGATGAGACGAATTTAGAAACCATTGTGAAAATAACAGTAAAAGAACGAAATACTTTATCATTACTAAAGAACATAGACGCTATAATGCGGCATAAGGCATTCTTAAAGCAGGTACAGAACGTTATGCATTGCTTAATAACCTTTTAGCCATACCAAACAACATCGACCACGTGATTGCTTAGTATCAAACAACCCCCTTCCCATACCATCAGAGCCAAATGAGCTTTTAGAAATATTTGTGACAAATGCAATATATGATTGAAATATTTGTTATCATTACCAAATAAATACTGAAGCACACCGGCATATCTAAAGCTGTATTGAACATTGTTCAAACATATGTAGATCATGGGGCTTGGCTCAAACACCATTATTATCATGCCATACCATAAAATAACAGCTTACGGCGGGCTATGAAAATTTGTAATAGAATTACTCTCTTTTTTTTTTTATCAAATTGTGGTTGGCGTCGTTTCCTTTCAGTTACATATGATAAGCTTGGATAATCGATCAGCTAACAGCCTAGAAAATAGTCTCTGTTAAAAACAACTCGGCACCAAACCGAAAACATCCTAAAATATAAAAGCTGACTTTCACACACCAGAAAATTATAAAGTCTTTATTGTAGTGTTACCATCCGCCTGTTTGGGGGACACAGGTTCAATATCCAGCTCATACTAAAGATCTAAAATAGTGTACTTCCCTCCGTGGTAAAATGTCAAACATTGCGAGTGATAAAAAAAAGCCATGGGTCGAAACAAATGGTATTCAAAATATTTTGAAAGTATTGAACTAATGTTGAAATAGACTTTAAACAAGATTGAACTAGGATTGTTTGTTCACTATAAATGACTGTCAATAAAGAACCCCGTATTGACGTGTATGGAGTAGAGTATATGTATATACAGTCTAACTTGTGTTAAGCAGCCACCCTTTTAAGCAGCCAACCTGCCTTAAACAGCCACTACAAAAAGTCCCATAATTAAATTTATAGTGTAAATCAATTTGTGTTAAGCAGCCAACTTGTGTTAAACAGCCAATTTACTCTGTCCCTTAGGCTGGCCTCTTAACACAAGTTTAACTGTACCTGTATGCATATTTATATTTCATAAATCTGTCAGTACTTACCTTGCCAGTGTACAGCTGTTAAAAGTTTAGAGAAGATTTTCCCCCGTTTACCCACTCGCCAACTCATCTCAAGCCTAGAAGGTCTCCGAACTGTATTCCTCCTTTTAATCGTTTTTCTTCTCAATCTGTGCTATTTAACTGCTTAACAAGTCTCCATGTGGTTTCTTTTCCAAAAAATCGCAAACAAAGGATTACAAAGCGTTCTAGAATCGTAATATTCACTCGACCAACAGAGTTATGTCATCAACTTCTTAAAGATAAGAAATATAATTAATAAAATGCATTTACTTTCATTTTTGATAGAATATAAGTCTGTCCTTTTAGATAGTGGTAAATCTTCCATAGACAATTCGACTGTATGAATATATATAGGAAGCAAGCTCTATTCACTAGTTCCGATATTGTTATGCAGTAAGAGCGCTCTATCACGCACTTTATAACTGATTCTAAGGATTCGTTTTCACACTCTACGTTTCTGACTGGCGTATTGTTAACCCTTTTTCCAAACAATAACGACATTTGACGACTTTGTTGCAGACGGCTTTAGAAAACATTATGGGAAAAGGAGAAATTGCTCGTAACGAGCAATTTCTCCTTTTCCCACAATGTTTTCTGCCCTGTTAGAAGATTACTTTCCACACTTTGAAATGTCGTCTGCAAACCCTTTAATCTGGGACAATTGAAAATTTGTTGTTTGGGAAAGGGTTAAGACATTCCCAAAAGTTCCTGCTAATAAAGATGTTTGTTTGATTTGACCTTTTCTATATTGTCGTCTTGACCTACATTCGTGGTAGTTATAAAATCTCTTATAGCACTCAATCCGATGATTCACAATACATACTTTGAAAGCAGAAGTATGCGTGAATATTTGATTTGATCTAAATTCTATTTTGTCATTGTTAACGGTGTTCAAATGTTTCTGAGGACACATTAAAATATGCTCTGTTATTCTTAAGAAATCATAAAATGTTTAAATGTCTGTTGGACCTTCGCCTTACAAACAACCAAACTGCAGTAACCGTCGGTTCGAATCCCGTCCTACGGGGTTTTTAGCTTTACGATGGAGCGTAGTTGGCCTTCAAGGGACGCATCGTTCGGTCAAAACGGGCATTGGTTGAATTATTCCTTCACATGAGTTTTTGTCCTTTACGAGGGGGGACTTGGTAGACGTTTGGGATGCACCAGGGTACCGTTTTACTAAACAGTTTACGCTTAAGATTTGCGTAAGTCTAAAACAAAAAGTCCTTTAATTTCAATATTTGGCAAAGCAATATTGCAAAGTAACACATCATTGGAATCGTCTCTCCGAGACGCTTCCAATGACGTGTCACATTGCAATATTGTCATTTCATTGAAGATACTATCAATGTTTATTAGGTTTGACTTACGCAAATATTCTCCGTAAGTTGTTTAGTAAAACGTACCCCTGGTGCTTTGTCAAAAGGAGCATTGGTGAATTCATTTTAGCTTTTTATGACGGGTCAAAATTGAGACATGAAAAAGAGGACAATTTATCTGTAAACAAATACAAAAGGTTATTCGCACAACCAGACAGAAACCATTGAGATAGAGTAACAATTTACTAAGTACGAGCAATTCATTATTTCATGACATTTGTAAAACAGAATTAAAATACGTAAACATGATGGTAATGGTAACTGCTTTACGGACGTCTGCTAACATGGCGACCTACACTCTGCCATGCATCTAGAAGTTATTTAATGGACAATCGATGAAAATGTTCAATCTACTTAGCATTCCTGTTTACCTTGTAACCATGGTAATTACTTTGCAATTCTTTTATACTGTTGTTTTATGGAATAATTTGAACACTGATGGTTGCGAAAACGGGGGAATGAATATAGAAATATTGGCTTTGTGAATTAATGCCATGTACGTGTTTCGAGCATGGAATCACACATACGACCTGTATTTCATGATGCGAAAGGGTTCGCTCAGTCGCGGTTTTATTATATATTTACCACATTGCCACAATTGAGGCATACCATCTAATAATCTATAATGATGAACATAGCAATTCGATACATTTCATCGTTGATCGAAATTGCAGTGTGTGTCTATGTTGCTTTCCCTATAGAGACATTCTAAATATATAGCATAGGTATAGTGGTTTTTGGTATGTGAAAGGTATGAGAAAATTTGAAATATGTTTTAGAATATTCTGATGTTTGGATTAAAGCCTATCAAAGCTTCGTATTATTATACGACAACAACAATCTATTCTTTATCTATCACGCTTCTCATCTACATAATGAAACAGATGTGTTTATTATTCCAGAATGCATTTTCTGTTTGAACCGTCGTGAGCGGACAATATAGACGCCATTTGTAAGATATAAAAACTGATATTGACCTTTTTGATATAAGAAGGTGAAATAACAAATTTTGTTCGGTATTATATATTGAACTGTTACGTCAATACTTTCTATAACGTGCATCTCTGTACATGAACCGGATGAACCGTACCTGTTTCCTTGTTTAACCCTTTACCAAACGCCAAATTTTTCACTGTCTCAAATTGAAAGAATTTGCAGACGACATTTCAAAATATGATGAGATTGAAAAATGATTCCTCATAGGACAAAAAAAATATTGTTGGAATAGGAGAAATAGCTCGTTAAGAGCAATTTCTCCGTCTTCCACAATGTTTTCCAGGGTCGTCTGAAGCAAACTGGTCAAATGCCGTTACTGTTTGGTAAAGGGATAATGGTGTTTTATGCTATTCAGGGGACATTGAGGATGACTTTCATTGTATTCGCAAATGGAGCTACTATCAAGGTATGAGAAAATTTGAAATATGTTTTAGAATATTCTGATGTTTGGATTAAAGCCTACCAAGGCATCGTGTTATTATACGACAACAACCATCTATTCTTTATCTATCTCGCTTCTCATCCACATAATGAAACAGATGTGTTTATTATCCCAGAATGCATTTTCTGTCTGAACCCACGTGAGTGGACACTTAAAGTCGCCATTTGTTAGATATAAAAACTGAAATTACCTTTTTGATAAAAGATGGAAACTTATTTGACAAAAAATGGATACCGCGTGGATCTAAGAAAGAAGATACGCAGGCAATGAAACATTTACATTTCATACGTGTATATATTGATAATAAAATTATGTCAAACGGCACTGGTCCCCATGATGGTGTCCTTGCGAGGTCTTCTGCTCGGTTCGTTTCAATGGTACTACAACCCGACTTTGACCTATTGGCATTTCCCAGAAGGAGGAAACAGGATAAAATGATCGAACGGCGGAAAGACAACGCGCTGATTGGCTTAGTTGATTGACGCATGTATGACCCTTGGTTGCACCTACAGTATGTGTGGAAGAAGGCATGCCTTTGCGTACATTTTGACATGTACTCTGTGACAACTTCAGTGTAAATCAAATGTTGCACATACGCCTAACATACACATTTTAGTCAATACGTGAGTTATCTGCACATTTTGTCAATTGTACGGATTCTGTACCATTCTACAAATAATGGATGTATTTATGAAAGGTTGTAAACGTGTTGGCCTTTGTCAAACTTTTCAGCATATCAAAACATGTAGAGAAGTCAGATTCAGCACGGTTATTGCGTTTTACTGCTCTAAAGTATGAATTTTGTTTGAATTTAACCTTTACAGTGCTGGAACTGATGTATGGAGCCTCGTGTCAAAAGGTCAAATCCTGGACAGCCGCTAAGTAAAATGGCAGCTGGCTTGTAATATTACCTATTTGCTACTCTGAGTATCGTTCTTCATCAAAATTAAGCAGATACTTAAGCCTTTTGGAAACAGACGACGAAAAAATCAGTGTTTAGAAAATAATCAAGCATTCTTAGGGCAAATAAAGAAGTATGTCTAACATCAGATCAACATGGAAAAACGTAAGAGCACCAAAATAACAAATGATATGTAAAGATTACATTTGTTTTTTGGTATGAAATAAGAATGACAAAAGTCCACCTAACCTCACTTTATTGTTCATCATGTTGTTTCTCTGTTTTACTATAATCATGATACCTTCAGGAAAGCCCTCATCCCACTACATGTGGCGTTATATAAGGGTCATAAAAGCATCCCTGAAAAATGAAGGTTCAAGCAGAGGAGGTGTTCTGTATCGTAACATGGTGCTGCAACATGGAGGTGTTCTGTATCGTAACACGGGGTTGCAAAATGGAGGTGTTCTTTATAGTAACACGGGTTGTAACATGGAGGTGTTCTGTATCGTAACACGGGGTTGCAACATGGAGGTGTTCTGTATCGTAACATGGTGTTGCAACATGGAGGTGTTCTGTATCGTAACATGGTCCTGCAACATGGAGGTGTTCTGTACCGTAGCATGGGGCTGAAACATGGAGGTGTTCTTTATCGTAACATGGTGTTGCAACATGGAGGTGTTCTGTATCGTAACATTGGATTTGCAACATGGAGGTGTTCTGTATCGTAACATGAGTCCTGCAACATGGAGGTGTTCTGTATCGTAACATTGTGCTGCAACATGGAGGTGTTCTGTATCGTAACATGGTGTTGCAACATGGAGGTGTTCTGTACCGTAGCATGGGGCTGTAATATGGAGGTGTTCTGTATCGTAACATGGTGTTGCAACTAAAGGTGTTCTGTACCATAGCATGGGGTTGTAATATGGAGGTGTTCTGTACCGTAGCACGGGGCTGTAATATGGAGGTATTCTGTATCGTAACATGGTGTTGCAATATGGAGGTGTTCTGTACCGTAACATGGTGTTGCAACATGGAGGTGTTCTGTACCATAGCATGGGGCTGTAATATGGAGGTGTTCTGTACCGTAGCACGGGGCTGTAATATGGAGGTGTTCTGTATCGTAACATGGTGTTGCAATATGGAGGTGTTCTGTATCGTAACATGGTGTTGCAACATGGAGGTGTTCTGTATCGTAACATGGTGTTGCAATATTGAGGTGTTCTGTATCGTAACATGGTGTTGCAACATGGAGGTGTTCTGTACCGTAGCATGGGGCTGTAATATGGAGGTGTTCTGTACCATAGCATGGGGCTGTAATATGGAGGTGTTCTGTATCGTAACATGGGGTTGTAATATGGAGGTGTTCTGTACCGTAGCATGGGGCTGTAATATGCAGGTGTTATTTATCGTAACATGGTGTTGCAATATGGAGATGTTTTGTATCGTAACATAGGGTTGCAACATGGAGATGTTTTGTATCGTAACATGGTACTGCAAGAGGGCAAATTCCTAAGTGATGCTGCATCCATTTCCATCCTTTCGTATGTGGTTATGGTAGTGCATTTGTCTAGAACAGCATGAAAAGCTAGAATGAGAAGGATCACTTTATTTTAACCAAACAGAAAGCAGATATAAAATGAAAAAAAGGAAGCGTTAAAATCATGACTTTTTCATAGATTTGTTCCGACCGTAGAGAATCTGAATTAATTATTGCTAGGAGAAACGATTGACAAAAAACAATAAGGAAGATGAATATTTCAGTTTAAACTTATTTGTTTTTCATTGATTTAGACGGAGCTTATTAGATTCACTCTCAAAGACTGCATCTTGGATACTTAAACAGTACTCACTCCGAATAACACGAGGCAGACGCTCTCCCACTGCAATACTGTCTCCCACCGAGCGAGAAAGACGTTTAGTGTCATACGGTAGATGCCGCCACAATTAACGAAGTTTACCAAAAACATACACCTTTCCCAACCATTCATATCAAACACCGTCAGACCATGCTGCGTTGTTATGGAATGACGCAAACTTCAACGGGATGGTTGACGAGAAGTGGTTGATAATATATACCAACAATTTACTTTGCGATTTGATAAATGGATGACTTCCGCTTTTGCATTATTACTTAATATAATAATTGAATATACGGAATGAATCTCAAGAGACAAATGTACGGTTGGGGCGTTTGCCATTAAAGATCTCATCAGTTCCAATGTGTAGTATTTTTAAGCAAAGCTAGACATTTTACAAAGGGTCTTGCAAGATAAGATTAATCATCTCTGGTAAGATAGCATACATGATTATTGTGGCAATACACAACAAAGAGCTTCGATACCCCCTCCAGTCAATGTTCATCAAGTGTAGGCTTGTAGGCAGTATGAACCTAAATATCAACATCCAAGCTTCACAAGATACGTGGGAGCGATGCATTGGCATTCAGCTGCGCCTAGACCAAATGTGACAACATACATAATCTTAGGGACAAAAACCTAGTCTATATGACGGCAAAATACATATTCTTTGGGACAAAGAGCTAGTCTATATGGCAATAAAGTACATAATCTTAGGGACAAAAAGCTAGTCTAAATGGCGTTAAAAAGCATAATTTTAGGAACAAGAAGCCAGTCTATATGGCGACAAATAGATAATCTTAGGGTCAAGAAGCTAGTCTATATGGTGTTAAAAACATAATCTTAGGGACAAAAAGCTAGTCTATATTTATAACGCTGTAAAATACATATTCTTATGGAAACAGCTAGTTTTTAAGGTGATAAAATGCATAGAATTATGGACGAAATGCTAGTCTATAAGGCAGTTTAGTACATAATCTAAGGGGAAAAAAGCTAGTCTATATGGCGTTAAAAACATAATCTTAGGGACAAAAAGCTAGTCTATATGGCGTTAAAATTTATTTTCCTAGGGACAAAAAGCTAGTCTATATGGCGGCAAAATACATAATTGTTACCACGGTTACTGGGGTTTCAATCATAACAGGGCGCTTCTCTTATCATAATCCAATTTATTCCGGAACGACACAATCCCACACAGAATGCCGACGTCCAATAACAAAACAACCCGGTATCTGCAATATGATACAATGCAATTAAATACACTAAATAAACTATTTACATTCTCAATGTTACTCTAAAAATAATTCAACTCTTTGTACATAAAGACAAAGTTATTCAGTAATGTAAAAACCAATACTCATTATTTAACTCATTATTTTAACTCATTATTTTAACCAAGTTACTTAAATCCATTATGTTTGAACATATTATAATAAATCATTGTTCCAGTGTTTTGCAATAAAATAAACATTTACATACAACAATGAAAACATGTTCACATACAAACACGTACAAAATACCACATTCTCACTTACCAGTTGGAGGAACTGAACACCAAGACGTCAACCCTCTTGCAACTCACAGGCCAGTGACGCTAGTGCTCTAATATTAAAACATGCCAAGAAATATTAATATGCATGCATAAAACATCATGCTAGAAAGATTAGAAGTGAAGAGAAGAAAGACAAAGTGAGGATGCCGCCATTCCGAAAGTCACAAATTGAGCGTAACTCAAAACAACGTGATAAAAGAGAATTCCACCGATGAACTCGGATGCAAAAGCTGTCGTAGATTCAACTGTATCAGCTGAGAAAACGCCTGTGGGGCTTCACTCCAATATTCCTGTCGGGGTTGTTTCCCTTAGCCTTACACTATCCCTGGTACTCACAAGGCAGTTAGGCCATTTAACCCATGACTGGGAATATTTGACCCATAAGTGGGGGTCTGTTCATGGGCAGCAGGGCATATCGACCCACGGGCAGGGCCGCACATACCGCATGTTTAGGGACAGACCTCCTCCAAGTCCTCACAGTTCAGCATGGGTCCGCGAGGGCCCAGTTTCCGTGTGACGATACATGGAAGTACTGTGTAGGGCTTACCATGGAGAGGCTATTGTACTGGCAGAAGATACTTACTCACTAGGTTCTCTTTTCGACTGATTTCCCAGCTAGCCAGCGGTCCTAGCAAAAAAGCGGAAGAAGCAAAGAAACGACACACCTCACTAGCACTCTGAACGCATCACATGACTATCACATGACCATTTAACACACAATCCGTGCATAGGTTACACCTCATCCTACATGACCTTAGGAGGTGAAATAACAAATATTGTTTGGTATTATGTGTTGAACTGTTCCGTCAATGCTTACAACAACATGAATCTCTGTATATGAACCGGATGACCCGTACATAATACCTTGTTTAACCCTTTACCAAACCCTTCAATAAACTAACAAAAAGGTCTATCTTCAAATTCAGACGTTTTTATTAAATTGAATTGTCAAAGTTGATATGTATTGGGAATACATTGTAGGAAGCAGTATAGTTTCCTAAACTTGATCCATGCAGCCGTGTTGAAATGTATGTTTGTTTTAAAAATGCCACGTGTTCTTGACGAGATATGTTTGTAAGTGTAAGTTAGTAGTAAAAATATTATTTTTTTAATACATTGTCATCAGACGACATCGATATGCAAAATGAAATTGACAAAACCATAATAGAAATGATGTACAATAGATTGGTATCATTGTGAAAATAAAATAATCTGTTCATGACCCACGAGAGCTACAGTGATAGATACTCTAGGTTCGTTCCACAAACGAACTCTGTTCCCAGGAAATTCGAGACGAATTTCAATTGTGTGGGGGAGTATGTAGTAGGGGTCTCGATTAAGAAGGTAGAGTTGAATGTGAAAGCGGGCCGGATAGCTCAGTCGGTAGAGCATTCGCACGGTTTGCGTAGGTCCCGGGTTCGAGTCCCGGTCTGGCTGCATGTTTTTCTCACCTTGGTTACATTGGCGCCCAACGTAAATGACCCACGAGAGCTACAGTGATAGATACTCTAGGTTCGTTCCACAAACGAACTCTGTTCCCAGGAAATTCGAGACGAATTCCAATTGTGTGGGGGAGTATGTAGTAGGGGTCTCGATTAAGAAGGTAGAGTTGAATGTGTAAGCGGGCCGGATAGCTCAGTCGGTAGAGCATTCGCACGGTTTGCGTAGGTCCCGGGTTCGAGTCCCGGTCTGGCTGCATGTTTTTCTCACCTTGGTTACAGATGTTTTCCTCTCATTTGCCATTGTGCGATAACTCAGCCCAATTTCTCTTTTATGGTATGAACCAGATAGGGTGAACAAACATTAATACCTTTAATGCGTTTGATGCCTTTAAGGTAGAATACCTACAATTCAACCTTAACAAACCTAACTGGTATGACATGTGGTAATCCAAACACATTGTTAGACTGAAATACCTCTTAAGCTGGTGTGGTATGGTCGTACTAAGAGACCGAACAGACGAAACTCAAAATCATAGACTAAGGAACATCAACACGGATATGGTGAAAATATATAAAAGAGAGTTATGATGAAAGAAAAAGTATCATTTTGTCAAATTTCCCAAGAGAGAAAAAACGAAATTATAGATTAAGAAACATTAACAAGGTTATGGTGAACATGTATAAAAGAGCGTTATGATAACGGAAGAAATACATGTAGTTTCATTTTGTCGAAGTTATCACTTAAAGCACCTAATGTTGCATCAGTGAATTGCCCCGTCTATGGAGTAATGAGGTGAACCGTTGTTGATGTTCGGACGCTAAAAATATCCCCTACTGAGTTGTTGATGCTGTTGTTGGCGTACATGTGAACGATATCTCCCAGGATCATACCAGCTTGCCCCATGATTCTTTAGCGCCTGCCCCAGGAGGATTGTGTCAGCTAATAAAAAAGAACATCTTACAAAAAGGAATACAGTCATGGAAAAATATGAAACATAAAGAGTCTAATGATAAATATTGAAAAGATGCTTTTATAAGAATGCATCGAGCTATTCATCCCCTTGCTGTAATACTCATACTTCGCCTTTGTTATATACGAATTAAACATCTGTCTTTTATTGTAAAGTGTTGTATGTCGGACGGATAGTCTATACGAGAATTAATGACTGGTCAACATTGTAAATACATGTAACTGGCTTCATTTTCATATTATACTATTGCATTTGAGGACGTGTCTGGACCATACTTATCAATGAGAGTACATGGTCCGTCAATAAGAGAAGAAAGAATCACCATACGTTGTCAAGTTTGCACTGGTCAGCAAGACTAGTAGCCTAGGCCGAGTGCGGGGTATACGAACGGGCCAGGGTACCGTTTTACTTAACAACTTAAGGAAAATATGTGCGTTAGTCATGCACATGTATAGAATCTTCATTGAATGTACACTATTGCAATGTAACACGTCATTGGAAGCGTCTCGGCGAGACGACTCCAATGATGTGTTACTTTGCAATATTGCTTCGCAAAATATTTAAATAAGAGGAATTGTTGATTTTGACTTACGCAAACCTTAAGCGTAAACTGTTTAGTAAAACGGTACCCAGGACCTAGGCTACAATATAAGAGGTATTCAGTTTGATATTAGCACGTCCTCGTCAGAGCAAACATTACATGCTTAAGTAATAGTTAAAAAATACAAATGTAGGAGCCAATGTGATGCATTTGAAAACTAACCAATGTTCATTAATTTTATCAGCTGACTAAAATGCACGTCATGAACGGAAGAAATAATATTGTGATATTACGAAGAGAGACTGGGGAACATGGAGTTCCTCTGGCGTTTTTAGTTCGACACGATGCATTCAGTTTGGGATTGTAATGTCTTCGTCATAGTAAACCTTGTATAAGAAAAATTCATAAGACCCCGGAAGAACTAGGCAAGACCAACATGTTTTAACACTCCAAAACACATTTTTGTAGAATAAATACCATATTTGATGTCTATTCAATACTTAAGCTTAGTTATATTTTCAGTTTAGCAAGGCATCGATGACTATTTATACTCTTTGTAATCATGGTTTGTTTCTGATAAAAGTAAATTAGAGTTTTTGACAACAATGAGCTAATGTGCTTAAGTTCTAATAAAATATCTTCTGTTCTGTTCTGTTCATGTTCTCCGATCAATAACGAATCAAATCGACTAATGCCATCAGCTAACCAAAAAGCACGCCTCGAACGGATCAGCTGTTATTGTGGTTTGGGCAGGAGAGATGGACATACATAGAATTCGTCTGGCGTTTTAAGGTCAGCTGGATAAGAAGCATTTAGTTTGTGATTGGCATGTTCCTATCATTCATCTTGCTTCAGCAAAAGTTATAAAAACGCAGATATATCGGGCAAGACCAACATGCACTACGATAAATAGTCAACCAAATTCACTTAATAAAGCATATCACGAACGGAAGAGTATGACTTCAGATGAAGCAAGAAGAGATGGAAATAAATCGAATACATTGTGTGTTATAATGCACCTTTAGCCGGAGCCAGATAGTAGTTTTTATCGATATAAGTTTCTGATTATTTTTTGTAAAAACAATTAAATATTTGATGTAAATAAGTATGTGTTCTTGTTTCTTCAAAGCGGTACATAATTTATGATGACAAAAGCATACTTAGTATCTTGACTTCCGAATGCTTCAAGATGGATCTCAATTAATCTGGTAATTTTCTCTGTGGAAACAACAACTGCCTATTTGCGAACCATTTAAACCGGGTCATTTAACAATTTTGTTCGCCCATCTTGGAAGACAATGAGGTAGAGCATATATACATAATGTGCCCATCAACGTGTGTAATCAGGTATGGGCGAACCATCTCTTGCAATAAAGCAGGCACGAAACGCGGTTTTCCCGATTGTCCCATTTTCGGAAGTAAAAATAAACTAAAATACCCTTAATATGGCTGAAATATTAGAGTTAGCATTTATAGTGCTGGAACCGACTTCATAGTTCATGCTTATGCAAACAGGTTACATCCAGGTCAGTCGCCAAGTAAATTGACAGCTGGCATGTGATCTAACCCGTTTGCTAATCTGAGCATCTTTCCTTA
Organism: Cerastoderma edule; assembly: GCA_947846245.1. Taxonomy (NCBI): domain Eukaryota; kingdom Metazoa; phylum Mollusca; class Bivalvia; order Cardiida; family Cardiidae; genus Cerastoderma; species Cerastoderma edule. Next base: position 47,226,415 of record OX401406.1, read on the forward strand.
TCATACTTAAGCAGATATTGAAGGGTTTGGATGGTAAAGAGGAACAAAGTCAATAGAGTTAGACCCATCCTTCTCCTACACAACTTTACTAAACGTAATTCTAAATCGTTTTAACAAGATCAGAAACTGTTCGTGGCGAGCAAACATTTGGTTTTATGGAATAGTTGTGACATACAATGTATTACAAGTATTCGCATTTATTTTCATTCACATGTACTTATGTTTTGAGTTAGTTTCTTTCGATTTGATCAAATCGTTAGGTTTTATATGACGTGATTAGTCAGTTAATGGTCAAATATTAATTTGGTTGACAATTAAAATGGCTCAATTGGGGCATTTTCTTTTCTTTAACTCTTTCTATGAACTTTCCAATAACCTCCAAAAATATGTTTAACATGGTTTGAATCTGGAAGGCATAACGTTTGAAGGGTCAATACAACATTTTCAAAAGAACAAAATGCTCGTTTACCCAACACACTACATTAACACGTTCATTTTAAAAAGTTATATCGATCAGATCATTGTAATCATGAAATTCTCTGATTAACGAGGAACCCCTTAACCTTTTCCCAAACAACAAATCTTCGACCGTCCAAATTTCAAAAGGTGATGAAATTGAAAAATAGAATTTCAAAAGGGTAGAAAGATTGTGGGAAAAGGAAAAATTGCTCATTATGAGCAATTTCTCCTTTTTCCACAATGTTTTCTAAAGTCGTCTGCAACAAAGTGGTCAAATGTCGACATTGTTTGGGAAAGGGTTTAGCATCGACACAATTGCGACCCGTCTAATCCGATTTGTCAAAAGATGATAAAAGTAATCCGAATTCTAAGAATCCTCCGCGATTTCCATTGGATACCTCTTAACGTATCCATCAACAAGGTGTTTAAGGTTACAAACATTCTAAAAGCATGCAGAGGTTCATGAGTAGTACTGTGTTTTCCTATTTTACTTCTTTTGTGAATTGCGATGAGAATCACCATTTAAAAATCAGTTTTAGAATTGGACTTGAAGGAATTCATTCAAAATTACAAAAACACCCCCACCAGTCGTCCAATAAGAGTTGGCCTCTTTAACTGCACGTTTCAAAGAGATTGAGCATTTTCCTTTTTTCAAATTCAATTTTTCATTTTGGTTTGCATCTTAATGTTGTTGTTTTTTTCAATAAAAATGAAACGTGTTATGTGTGTGGTATTCTGAGCAGTGTATCGTTCTTGTTAATACAACACTTCTTTATATATAAGTCTTTTTTCAAGACAAATAGTTGTTTTATAGATTTACATGAAGTCTAGAGGAAAACTAGCTCGGATGATCCAAACTGTAACTGTGAAATATCTACGTCTCGATAGTTCGGACAAGAGGAAAACTGTTGATTATCGCTGAAAACGCTTATGACTAGCCCAATGAGAGGCGTTATCCAATGAAAAACGGAAAAGCAATAAGGAAGATGTACCTATTTGAAAACTCGAAGAAAGAGATCGGCGGCCATTTCTATCTCAAATCTGACCACATGATTCCCGCTTGGACTGATGATCTCAAGTACGATTTGAGCAACCAGGTTTAGTATTCCGCTCTTTTGTTCTGAGCTGAGATAACGAGCAGACATGTTGTGTGTTATAAAACTGAAGATATTGAATGGAAAGCATTTTGTCAGTTGGAAACATTTCACGTTTTAATCAATTTCAATAGTAATTTGTCACAGTGATTTCTAGTTTACTGATGCATGTCAGCGCCGTTTTAAGTTAGTGTAGTATTATAGATGAATTTATACAGATATTAAAGATGAAAGTACGTTAATCAAAAATATATTCGGGTAACATCTTTTTGAGTGTACATCGCACGTATAGCTCCCAAGCACAAGTTAAAGAGAAAGGGAGGTAACCTTAATTTGACTATGACATTCAATATGATAATTATCGAGAGTACAGCCCCTTCTCTTTCTATTAAATCCATTTGATATTCCAAATCCCAAAACATAAATCATAAGAAGCGTTTAAGCCAAAATACATTTTCAGCTTCGTGATTAGAGTACAACTAAAGGAAAGGGAAATAAATCATCATCTCTCACAAACATTATGATGAAATATCCACTATTTTCACGCATTATTTCTGATCGTCTGCTGCTAATGCCTTAAAATTGGTCTATATAAGAAAAATAGATTTGAAAGGCTTTGACGAAATCTAATTGAAATATAAGGCAATTCTTTCAAAAAAGAACCACTTTTTTTTAAAATGGAACCAAATAATTTCTTTTTTGTATTTTTTCGATTTAAAACAGAAGAGGAAAATAATAAGGCAACATCGTGCTTAACATTTTCTACTTGTCCCTGACGCGTGAATGATGTTTTTTTTTTGATAGAATGTAAAACTTACGTTTAAAGTGTTCTGAAGGTAAGTATCGTCTGCTGTTAGGACAACTTGATAAACAGCGTATGAATACATACTTTGTAAATTTTCCATAACCGATTTACCGTGGTCAAGGAAGTAAATAAAAGGCCTTGAATGTTTTGGTTACAAATACATGTAGTTCATTTATTTTGTACATATACATATTTTGTAAATTTTCCATAACCGATTTACCGTGGTCAAGGAAGTAAATAAAAGGCCTTGAATGTTTTGGTTACAAATACATGTAGTTCATTTATTTTGTTTTTCTACAAATAGCATACACTCTCAAATATCAGTTATTCAATAGAATGATAATAGGGAAGTGTGTGGCGCATCGATAGTGCTTGTTATCCGCTTTACCCTTTACCAAACACCAAATTTTCAACTTTTCCAAATTGAAAGAGGTTGCAGACGACATTTCGAAATGTGATAAAATTGGAAATAAATCTTTTGATAGGGCAGAAAGCATTATGGGAAAAAGAAAAATTGCTCATTTCTTCTTTTTCCACAAAGTTTTCCATAGTGGTCTGCAACAAATTGGTTACATATCGTTATTGTGTGGTAAAGGGTTAACACAACGCTTAGTTTCGTGAAAAGCAGGGAACCAAACACCTAGTGCTTACGTAAGTGACAGGACGAAATAGTCATATCTGCGCATGCTCATTAAATGGTAATTACGCAGTTACTTAAAACGAATTGAACTTGTATGCAACGTAGCGTGTCTCATGATCTTAGATTGTAAATATTTATGTCGCATAGTATTTTAAAACGGAACTAAACCATAAAATAGTAATTAATATTTTAAAACGGAATTAGTAATTAGTTGGCGAAATGCGTTTACTCACAGCAAAAAGCGTGTCTTTCAAAAAGTTTGAAATGGTAAGTAACATTCCATTTTAGATAAACAATTTACGTTCCTCCTTTTCAGATTAATTAATTTTGCAATTTTACTTTATATCATTAGTATCTGGAATTCATTTACCCTTAGAATGCTAGGTCACTTCACTTTAACGTATATGAGGCTAAATGCTTTAGAAGCCATTTTATTAAATAATAAATAACTCTTAACCCTTATGGTGCTAGGACAGACTTCATGCTTATGCAAACATGTTTGGTCCAGGCCAGCTGCCAAGTTAATTGGCAGCTGGCCTGTGATCTAACCTGCTTGCTACTCTGGGTATCTTTCTTTATTAAAAATAATCAAATATTTTAGGTCTTGGAAAGCAGACGACATAAAAATTACCCAGCATTCTAATGGTTAAAGAGGATTTCATCTTTGTCACAATGCCTTCTACCAAATGGTATGAATATATAGGTTTTTATAGCAGTTTTTGTTTCGTCTACTTTCGATTTCAATTTGGAAGAGATACAAATGGTTATGTAAAGAGACTGTTCATAAAAGCCCAATCGTATCACACGTGTGTTACAACATCAGTGTTATTTGTGTATCTGCGATTAGAAATTCCAGAGACAGATCATATATATGATACAAATAAGATAGATTCTTTCTGTATTAGTAAATAATTGCATTTCTGTTTAGGGATACCAAACGACATATACTGAAAATGAAAAGGATAACCTGGTTTATATTTGTTATGCACTTATCAGAATAAACAAACCCTTTCCATACTAAAAGATCATTGTATTGTCTTTTAAAATATCTCTGTTGACACAGCAAAGGTCGTGTTTCAAAGGTGCGCGTTCACTGATATGAGGATATCCGGAAGATTATAAATAATTTCTTTAAAAGTGCATAATAGCTGTACTGTAATATGATACACCCTGAAGAATAATCATTAAAAGCACAGAATATGTCGTTTTGAATTCTTTAAATTGTGTATTTTGAGAGTTTACATGAAAATCAATCAAAAACGGTGGTCTCGCGTTTGAAAGCTACAGCATAACAACTCTACATAATGAGACGCTTCTTGAATATATTTTGTGTTTTGAATAGATCCTTTCAATTGTATATCATAAAAACTACAATATAAAAATGCATTGTGCCATCGACATCTTATTTTGACTTTCAATTTGTGTTTTCTGTGAACACCGACCTTTAGAATTTGTCAAGACATTCGGATGCTTAAAGAGACTCTCTCAGAGATGGAGGTTTTAACTTTTTGAAATAAATCGTCTTCTACCGTATAAAGAACAACACAGATTTCTGAAATAAAATATAACTAGATTATTGACAGCTTCCCAACCCTGCTCGTAACCATACAAAGAAGATCTAGAACATTATGATTCCAGATATCTTAGGGCGTTTAAACGGGTTTATTTTGTAAACAACGCTATAACTTAGATTAAGAGGTGGTACTTTTAGAAAGCATCGTCACGTAGGTCTTCAGATTTTCTGCGCATGCGCATGGACGCATATATCATTTCCGTAAAACGAAAATGGTTCGAATGAGGAGGAAAACAAACGGCGTAAATATCAATAAGTTAATTCTTGCTTAATTAGATATACTCGTATTTTGTCAGTTCATCGTCACCACCTAAGCGTTTGTCATTCGGGGAGCAAGATAAGGCCAGGAAAATATAAGCACTGTTTATATATAAGATGTTATATATATCTACCCAGAAGATTAAAGGCACATCAAAGGAGAGGAGTACAAATAAATTACTGAAAAAATATATGGAGTTCTTTTATCATGTTCATAAAAGTAATGAGAATTAATTTACAAATGCATTGGGACCCTATTTAATAGACTCCTTTAACATAAGTTATTTTGTGCCTGAAATATAGTTGTCTCAAATTCAATGATGTTTATCAACAACCTGTTTGTTTACATATTCGAAATAACCAATTCTGAATGGTTAGTTCAAATATTTGTGTTTCAACTGTCAAGGTCAGGGGTGAAGAATCACACAATCCTAATCATTAATCTGGTTATTCTGGGTTATTTCTTGTTTGTTGGGTTTTTTGGTGATAACCATTTGAATCTAACCAAAGGTTTACCAAATAATAAAGTTTAAAATAGCATGTTATGTGCCTTTTAAAAAGGTATTGTTAGAATAACAAGATTAAAAACTTAACAGAACAAATTCCATTCAAATCAAATTTCATATTATGATTGTTTTCCTGGAAGGAATTTTTAGTTGCCAACTTTATTCATGTAATTCTTATTTCAATGTGAAAATTAGTTTAAACATATTTTATTCAATGAAAAAAACACCATTATATACGAATAAAAAAATAAAAGGTCATACAAACGCGACGATTCACTTCACGTTAATTAACGAAAGCACGGTGTTTGAGCAACTTTTTAGAAAAGAAATGGAAACCGGTGTTTGGTTTAGTGACAAGGATTGTCAATACCAATTTTTTGACGTTTGTTACTCAAAATACATACGTCTCTCAGAGGCTAATTCTCTGTGAGATATTCATTTAGGCTACATGTCATCTGGTTAATATAGTACGGACACGGGATACATGTTTCTTGCATGTCCCTGTTTAAGGTAGAAAAGCCATAATTCACAATTTTGAAGAACTCATTCATTTGTCGAACTACTGCGGTCGTTCTCGGTATTCTTCGGTCTAGGGCGGACCTATTCGCTTAACAGCAAATAGTTCCGACCGATGTATACCGAGAACAACCGAAGCAATCCGACGGAAGAAAATATTTCGAAATGGCGGTTTATGGGTATTCTACCTCGACTCTTTACTTCATGACGACTCGCTTTACCAAATCTGCTATAGAAGTAATGAGATACCACTGTGAGCAAAGGATAAGTTTCTCATTAGGAATCCATTTCATATACGTTTTTCTTTTAAAGTAATCATAATGTATCAATTTGCCACAATTTCGTAGATTTATTGTCTTATTCATTTTTTTTTCAGCAGAGATAACCACGTGGTTTCACCGGTGCAGACGACAAATGGAAAACGCAAACCCGACATATCTATCTAGGTTATCTTGACAATCGAGGTATTGCGCAACCCGAAATTAATGGACAATTGTTTAGGCGACCCTTTTATAGACAGAGCTTTTGTGTTAGGGCTTTTTAAGTATACGCAAAACAATACACGCTAAACATTCGAAATATCTTTACCCTTATAGTGCTTGAACCGGTACATGCTTATGCAAACGTGTAAGAACAAGGCCAGTCGCCAAGAAAATTGGCGGTTGGCCGGTGATCTAACATGTTTGCTACTCTTGGTATCTATCTTTATCAAAATTAAGCATATATTTAAGGTTTTTGAAAGCAAGCGACGCAAACTCTTTTTAGAAAATTACCCGGCATTCTAAGGGTTAATTTTGAATAGAGCTAGCACCTACTTGACATTAATCCTTTACAAAAAAATACATTTTTGATTGTCTGATGTTGACGAGTTGCCATTCGACAAATCTGATCGGAACAATTTGAAGGATGTTATTCTTATGATACAGAATGTATTAATTTAAAAGTTAGATAACGAGGAAGTTTTGACTTTGTCACAGCAAGTCTTAAACATTGCCTGTTACACACATGTTAATTAGAAGGGTCGATTTTAATTGTTTATTTGTAACAAAAGATGATGAACGATTCAGTAGTTCACAGAATTCACAGCTTTAAATAACTAACAATTAGAATACTGCTATTTCATTTCTTTGGGTATACATTGACCATAATGCGAGAAAGGTTGCGTATTGATATACTCCAGAGTAATGGAAGGAAAGTGTAATATCTGTATCAGCGAGCCTAACAGACCAGTGTGTTATTGCACTGAATGCAATCAGGCAATATGCGGAGAATGCAAACAATATCATGACAATTTCACGGCAACGAAGCATCATGTGATCCTGACACCCGAAAGAGATACTTGTTCAGAGCACGGAATGCTCATTGAATATATATACAAAACTAATTCAGATGCGCATCTATATTGTGAGAAATGTGTACAACAAAGATCACAGGAAGCGTCTGAACATTCGGATTTGATATCCCTGACAACTTATTTAACAAATGAAAGAGTCATAATATCCCGAGTCAAGCAACATACAGACAAGCTAAACCAGACAGTAGACGAAAACCTGGAAAAAGATCGGATACTAAATGCAAAGAAACACGCCCTAAAAGATATATTGACTGATGTTCAACATACACACGATACCATTCAAAAGATTCAGTCAATGCTGACATGTCAATTCAGTCGATGTGAGAACGAACTTGCCGAGGCAAAGAGGGCTAGAATTGTTTTTTCCGACCTGGCTCAGAACATAGCTCAGAAAATGAATGTCTTGAGCAATTTGGAACCGTTCCAAGTAAGAGTGGGTAAAGCAAGTGTTTTGATGGAACTAGAAAAATCCCTAGAAAGGCAACATGATCTTTTACAAACTTCACATACGGGTAATGAAAATGATTATGATGAGGGACAGAACTTGTCTGATGGCGAATGTGATTTAAAGGCAGCTTTGGTGGGTCTTTTAACTTTATCAAACTCATTAAACACAAAGTACACAGGGATACAAGAACATTCAGATTTGGAACAGGGAATTTCATGGCATGGACAGGGATTTGAACATGAACTTAAAGAGCAGAAATTCGAAAGTGCGTTACCCGTCAAATTAACGGATCCTAAATTGATCGAAGGAAGAATGAACCAAAGAAAGCGGCTTTCAACGGAGAGACTTGAACATTACAAAGAGCTAGTTGATGAGAAGGAATCGGACATGATTAAAAGTGTTGAATACTGTAAAGCTTGCACCATCAATGTAGATACCGAAGGTGATGAAAAACTTTGCGCGATTACGGGTCTTGTAGAGTTAATGGATGGTAAGCTACTGATGGCCGACTTCAACAACTTAAAACTTAAACTATTCGAGGTCGATGGTCGTGTAGTGGACACAGTCTCGTTTGAACAAGCCCCTCGGGACGTAGCCTGTCTGGACACCAATACATTTGCAGTGACATTACCTATGGAAAAATGCGTTCAGTTTGTATCGATAGATTGGACTGCAAGAGGGAAACAGACAATATCACTAGGTGAAAGATTGGACGTCGCAAGTCTGTGTTGTGGTATATCTATTTCAAATCAACGCATCTACACTGCAACCCAAATTCCGGCAAGGATCTTGGTGTTAAATAAACAAGGCAAAACTACTGACGAGGTGTCTGGTGAGGGTCGGTTCAAACGTCCGACCTACACAATATACGACGAGGAATCATCGCGTGTTTATGTATCGGATGCTGAACATAAATGTATATACGGCTTTGATTCAAACACGAAAGAAGAAGTCTTTAAATACCGCGTTGAGCAGCCTCATTCCATCGCCTTAAATGAAGACGGAGATATTTTCGTGGCCGATTGGTACACTACGTCTGTGCATCTTGTCTCAAAGAAAGGTTTGGCCATAGCGAAGATCCGATTGGACGGCAAAGAATGTCCACAAAAACTGTTTTACAACAAGGAGAAAAAGTGTTTGTATGTGACACTGTGGGAAAGCAATACTGTGCGCATTTTCAGTTTGTAGAAAGGCCCGACGGTGTAAACATTTTGTGAAGATTGTGTTAGGTGCCTTTAAAGGTGCTTGTTCCCAGTATGAGGAAATTTGACAGATAGAAATTGGTTGTTTTAAACTGCACGTGGGCTGTACCAGAACGAACTGAAGGACAGTTATTTGAAGCAATATCAGATCGTTTTTACATGTAATTGTATATACAGTGAATTAACATGTATTTTAACCCAAAAAGCGTTACATCGTTTTTGAGAACTGTCGCATATAAATTTTACGTACTTAGATAATTTGACGCTTCCTGAATTTAATCATGCTTTCAATAGCAACTTTCAAATGTATATGAAAACAACAATACACAAATTGTACTTCATATTTTGACTTTCAAATTTTCATATTTTTGAACTAGCAACCTTTAAACCTTTTTAACCAATAACAATAGCACTCTTGCCATTTGAAACCCAACACAATAATGATTGAACGTAGTAATTTTCGTGGCAAAGGGGTATTGTTGCTGGTAACATGTTTCTTTTCTTATCGCATTGTTTGGAACAGATTCCTCTTTTTATTCGTTACAATGTACTTGTTTAAAAAGATGTACTTTGTTTCTCTTCCAAATTCCTACATTATGGTTTTATTAAAGGTGATAGACGTCTATATTGGATTTCGTATTCGACAAGTGACTCAACAAATTTTGGAGAATTTATTGATAAATTATTGACTTTGTTAGACTATTTGTACTATTCATTGTAAATTTTGATTACCAAAGTAGATGTCAAAATATCCCGTGTTTTCTCAAATAACAACGAAATAAAATCCTTTTTTTTTCTTTAGCATTCCTTTCAAAAATGCGATTGTGAGTCCTATACTTTATTGTATTACTATTTTCATTTCAGCTTTATGATTTTTTCTTACTAATATTTTTGTTGACTTGATTAAGTTTTGATTTTGATTATACAGATACGTTCTCTCGTCACGAGCAATTTCTATTTTTCTCACAAGTTTATAGAATCTTCTGTAACATATGTATTGTGTTGAGGTATTTCTACGTCGGTTTATGAATCCTATGCCATACATTCATGTGTAAAGAAAGCTACCTTATTGAATTACTCCCACAACACATAGGCCGTGACGAGAACTTTTGCAAACAGTTTAATAAATGGTTTTATAAAAGACAAAAGATGATTCTCTCTTGAATAATTGTTTTATTTCCGTTGCAGAATTGGTAACATAATACATCGGATGGTTATGCTTCAAAAGTAAAACTCATAAACGAGACATTTGGTAATTATATATCAACCCTATACCCTAATAGCTTTTAAGATACAAATATTTTTAAGAGGGGCCACGTTTTTCATAAGAATACAAATGCCATTTTTACACCTTCACTGTTCGGACTTTAATACAGAAAAATAGAATAGAACACACGTTTTATTTGACGAGTACATGAGTTATAGTCATGCTCACATACAATACAAATATATTCCTGGTTTAATACAAATCGCTAATGATTCTGTAACAAAACAACATTTATAACTGCTTTCACATTGAAGTAATTTCTTTAATGAGTGTTTTTCTTGTCAATGCCTAGGTATAATTTTTTGTTATGGTTTTAATTGTATCAAATGTTTTTAAAAGGGCCTCTCTAGGGAAACCATTGAAAGCAAATCATTTTCAAATTTTCTTTGAGGCTAGCCTTATATCGCGTGTAATAAAAAATCACCTTCGATGTATTGTAATATTAAGTCTAAACAGTTGTATTATTATCATGTATAAACTACGCATGGGTTATTTATAAACGGGATTTCGTTCACGCAGATAATACGGCCATGAGCTATAAATAATAATAGAAAAACGTATATTCATTTCAAACTCTATACATGTACACCCTTTATGTCAGAAGAGTTACAATCAACCTCTTATTCATATTTGTCAAACAAGATCCACATATTGAAATAAAGTGAATCCATTGAACTTGTCCTTCCGCATTGGGGGAAAAACTCACATTTTTTGTATCTTTAACGTCATCGAATCCTTACAACATTTAATTTCTTAACAACCCAAATTAACCCAAATAGTGCTAGATTAGACTTCGTGCAAGTAAATTGGTGGCTGGCCTGTGATCTAACCTGTTTGCTACTCTGAGTATTTGTTTGCTACTCTGAGTATCTTTCCACATCAAAAATAGACAGATAATTAAGGTTTTGGAAAGCAGACGAGACAAAAATCTTTTTTTAAAGTTACCAAATATTCTAAGGGTTAAAAGAAGGTAATTTTCATTCCAACCGAAAGTTAGGACCACAATTTCCCCTATCACCATTTTACATCTTTACATGAAAAGATGAATTCCTTAATTCACACTACAATATAATGGCAAAACTGTTAAAGCTCAATAAATAAAAAAAATAAAATACTTCTGGTAGAAATGTAGTCTTGATTAGTTTAAACTTATTTGTTTTACATCGATTGTGAAACAAGTTCTGACAACTTGGATAAATCACTCTCGATTCTGCTTTCTGGATAGATAAACCGCACTGATGCCGAATGAGGATTGATGAGGAACCGCAAGGCAGATCCCGCTACTCACGGGACTCAAACCGACGACCCGACGCGCTAACCATTCACCATTGACCCCTGTCCTCCACCTCTTGATTATGTTTTCCTCTAGTTATGATGCCATACCCGGTTACAGATTTTAGATATATAAAATCGTTTTGCCGCCCAAGCTTACAACACATAACTAAAATCTAAAATACCATGAAGGTTGTTGCCTGTGGCGTTATGAGTGTTCTTAGGAAATCACTCTTAAATGATATCAAATAACCAGAGTAGTTCCTGTTTCGTGTTAATACGACAAATCTAATGTCACTTTCAAAATTTTTACGATTGTGGTGTGTTGTATTATCTATTATAGATTAGCAACTTCAAATTGGCCACATTTACATTTTTCTAAAACTAAAAGGCTACTATACCTTACTTCTTGAAAACCTGCATGTTTATAGTTTGCACATACTTTTATACGCTTGTAAGCATGGCCAATCTGAAGTTGCTGAGCTATAATGCATTCTATTGCGGTATTTTCAATGGATAAACTCGATGCGTTCTGATGGGTAGAACAAATAAAAAACAAACACAAAACTTTGAGCTGTCAGAACCACGGCGTGTCTTTATCCCCGAGAATATTCATCTTGATGCGTCTGACCAGCGTGTCCTCGTAGATATAGGGGCGGAGTTTGTACACGTCCTGGGTCTGTTCATCGTTAGGCTGCCACTTCGATGAGGGCTTCAGTAGACTACTCACTCTCTAGAATGACAACAAAGTTAGCTTTAATATTGGTGTTTTGAACATGATGATGTTTGTGATTTACAGCGGATCTTATTGTTGTTGTGGCACCAACCCAACCAAATGGCAACAGCGTTTGATTTGATATTGGTGTTTTAGACAGGTGATGTTTGTGATTTGAAACAGACCTTGTTGTCGTTGTTGTACCTACACGACCGTATAGTAGCGTCTGCTTCATTTTGACTAAGCAGATGCCATATTTTGGTTGGGCAACGATGGTTGTATTTCATGCATGGGTTTGATAAGAATTCTAAGAGGAAAAAACTGAAATCGAAATACATGTTTGTGTTATACTTGCGGGAGTGCGCTTCGATATACAGGTGCCGATTGGAAGGTTCGACAGTTGAAATGGTAAGTCGTTTATCATGGAAATAGCAATGGACAAGTGTCAATTTTGACAAAAAAAACTTATCGATGTCGTAATTCTAATTCAATTTTAACCATAATTAAAAATCGTAAAAAAGAATGCTTGTATCGATCAAACGAAGCTGAAAACAATAATCTTAACCCTTTCCCAAACAAGAAATATTTAGCTATCCCAAATTGGAAAAAAGAGCTTTGCAGACGACATATCAAAATGTGATAAAATTGGAAAATTATCTTCTGATAAGGCAAAAAACATTGTGGAAAAAGGAAAAGTTGCTCGTTACGAGCAATTTCTCCTTTTGCCACAATGTTTTCTAAAGTCGTCTGCAACAAAGTGGTCAAATGTCGTTATTGTTTGGGAAAGGGTTAACTGAAGTCGCATTGTTAAGGGGACATAATGATATGTAATTTATAGAAAAACACTGTCAAAGTAGTTTCCTTTTTGGTGCTTATTTCACATTCCATCAAGGATGTTGCGCAAGAGGTTCAATACCGGGTCATCGTTACACACGTTTGATTTACGTTTGATTGTAACCCAAACATGGCCTGTTCGGACAACAAATTTTCGTGTTGTTTCTTTTTTTGACAAAACTTTCATAAATACCCCCATGAGAACACTCTACAAATGCATGTGTGTGGCGAAACAAACATGTCGCTTGATTCTTTAGAACGGGTTAGATAATCTGTAAAAAAGTACATTTTTTAACATAAAAGTGTGACGGAAAGAAATATAGAAATAAATAAGCCAAAGAACTCAGAGACTAATTCAGGTTTCATATCATGTATCTTAAACAGAAACTGTTAAAGTCTTAATGCGTACCACCTAACAGGGGCGTAACTTGACTGACATGAAGGTGTAGGCACGTCATTCTAGGGGGGTCCGGGGCATGCTCTCTAAGATCGCACAGGTGCTTCCTGGCATGTATTCCAGAGCACAGAAATATTTTTTTCAAGCAGGAGGAAATAGAGCCCTTTCTGTTGCGCTTTTGAGTTTTTTTTGCTATAAAAGTGTAGGCAATTGCCTTAATTGCCTAAAGGAAGCTACGCTAGTGCCTAACCAAAGGTCTAACTAGGATAACAGTTTTATTATAACGTGCAAACTTTGGACAAAACTTATTAGAGTCAAACAAATACGAGTATATTCATCCTTCCAGAGAAAGATTTGCACTCATCAAAAATGTTACTTAAAGTTCTGAAAACTTATTCATATTTGTGTGTTCAGAAAATGTCGTTTTGGCCCTGCAAATATATTTTCGACACACGTGTATGCAGTTACGTGTCTAATCAAAGTTAAACCCAAACTCCGGGCAGAAACACTACCCTTCGCTACACTTCAGTACAGTACAGCTCCTAACCTTATGGAAAAGTGAGCTCACTACGTAGGAGAATGAGTTAAACCTACCTGGAGTAGTGTCCCCTCGGCTTTAAAGATGGCGTAGATGGCGTATCCGGGCACAGGCATGATGGGTATAATAGACATGATGAGGCCGACACCCACAGCATACGACGGGTAGACATACCCGTCCCCATAGTCAATGATCTTGTATGTAATGATGGTGATGAAAAAGGCAATCTGAAAAGACGTGAAAGCGGATGGCTTGATTATATTTCCCTCTTTACATACGAGTTACATCCCTACTCTATATTATCTCCTTTAGGCGCATCTGCTGCAAACTTTTTGATATTTGACCTTGGAATGCTGGGTAATTTTATGAAATAGATCTTTGTGTCGTCTGCTTTCAAAAACTTTAAATATTTACTTAAAGTTGTTGAGGAAAGGAACTCAGAACAGCAACCAATTTAATCGGCGGTGGGCATTGATCTAACCTATTTGAGTAAGCATGAAGTCGGTTCCAGCACCATAAGGATAAGAAACCAGATCGAGGAAATTCTATATTGCCTTTACTGAGCTAACTTCCTTTGTGTATATTCATGTCGAATAATTCTATTATAATACATATTTGGATACATACATAAAATAATCATGACACAGTATAAAGCTCTATTTGCAATAAGGATAAGCAATTAAGAAACATGACATAAGAGTAATGTCTTCCTTTTTTATAGAATTAGATGCTGTAAGTGCTATTGAATACAAACCGTGAGGAATCCTGTCATGACGAAGCACCAGAAAACCCTGAGGAGAACAGAACACTTGCGACCCGTCATAAGCTCGATATCCTTTGCAAACCGATCCGCACCTGAAACCGGGTGCATATTGGTATAATAATTTGTCGATGAGCACAACAAATGATGACACATAACAGTGATATAGCCCAAAACCATAGTAGAATGTAAATATAATGGTGATCTTGTACAATACTTTAATAAATCCTTCATAATTGTGAAGGGTTTTACTATCATCTTGCACTGCATCCTGGTAGATACAATCTTACTAATGATCTTTATCAATTGTTATTAAAATCTCAACTGGTTGTAACTGACAAACAAAAAGCTCGTATCAAATATATTGTGGTGGTGATGAAATTATGGTAGTTTCGTTCCCAGAGTAAATTCTTTCTTTAACATTACCAGTTTCACACAATATTCACGTAAGACAGATTGACAACCCTGCTGTTGGATCTGATTAGCAATTCATCATTATGGTAAACACAGCTTTTAAGAACAATATGATAAATAAAAATAAGCATATCATTGATAATGAAAATACACTATCGTTTCTAGAGTAAAATATAAAGGAAAAGTTTTATGTTTATTATAGTGTCACCCTATTGAAAGGGCTAGCCAGATTGGCTTATGAGACACTGCTCACTGATTACACCAAGTACCCCCAACTACTATCTCTATGCCTGGCGCCTAGCAGATAAGCACAAACATCATCATGTTCTAAACGCCAATATTAAATCGGTAAGCATTAATTCAACTAGCTCTCGGCTCACGAACCTGCCATTTCGAAACACTGTCCTCAAGAAACATTTTCCGGGAAAATGGAATCACTTCCCGTGAAAGCTCAAACCTTCAATCTCCCCGTCCCGATGCGGACGCCCGAACCACTAAACCACAGTGACGGACGAGGAGTATAATAAAATACTTACCGTAGAGCCAGCAGACGATAATGCCTTCCAGGGCGGATCCCAGTAATAGCGCGAACGCCGAGATGTACCAGTCGGACAGTTGGAATAAATATATACCGCCCTGAAACCACAAAACAGTCATCATGTAGGAACAATACTCTACAACGCTGAGAGTTGGATCAAATATATACCGCCCTGAAACCACAAAACAATGATCATGTAGGAACAATACCCCACAACGCTGAGAGTTGGATCAAATATATACCGCCCTGAAACCACAAACAGTCATCATGTAGGAACAATACTCTACAACGCTGAGAGTTGGATCAAATATATACCGCCCTGAAACCACAAAACAGTCATCATGTAGGAACAATACCCCACAACGCTGAGAGTTGGATCAAATATATACCGCCCTGAAACCACAAAACAGTCATCATGTAGGAACAATACCCCACAAATATATACCGCCCTGAAACCACAAAACAGTCATCATGTAGGAACAATACTCTACAACGCTGAGAGTTGGATCAAATATATACCGCCCTGAAACCACAAAACAGTCATCATGTAGGAACAATACTCTACAACGCTGAGAGTTGGATCAAATATATACCGCCCTGAAACCACAAAACAGTCATCATGTAGGAACAATACTCTACAACGCTGAGAGTTGGATCAAATATATACCGCCCTGAAACCACAAAACAGTCATCATGTAGGAACAATACTCTACAACGCTGAGAGTTGGATCAAATATATACCGCCCTGAAACCACAAACAAATGATTATGTAAGAATAAAACTCTACAACATTGACTGTGTACAACTCAACCTTAAGAACTAACTCTTAACATAATATTCAACATAAAATTTATCTGTAGTACAATTTGGCACTGCCCTGGTATCAGACTAGAATATTGTAAAGTATATTGTTCTAATTATGAAATACCAGGAGCGTAGATAGGTGACGACCAAGAGTGAAATAATTGATTATTGTTGAATACGACGTAAAATCAATTCCAGCCATCTGAATCGCTAGCTCGGATGAGCCGGACATAGTTATCTAATTGTCCTGGGTACCAGTTTGCTGAACAACTCAAGGAAAATGATTGCGTAAAACATTTGAAAGTGGATATAATCATAACTAAATTACAATATTGTAATGTAACACGTCATTGAAATCGGCTCGGAGACATAATCCCAATGGCATGTTACTTTGCAATATTGCTTCGCTCAAAAATGAAATGAGAGGGAATGTTGTTTTGAACTAATTCATATTTTTAGCATTAATTTCTTATTTAAACAGTATCTCTTTTTTCTATGAACGTTTACTTACATTCATACTTAAAGGTAAGATCAGCAAGAATAATGAAGCTCCGACTGCGACGGGTACCAAGAGTTTGTATCGCTTCAGCTGGCCTAGTAAAACGGTACCCAGCTGAATATTTACTTACATTCATACTTAAAGGTAAGCTCAGTAAGAATAGTGAAGCTCCGACTGCAACGGGTACCAAGAGTTTGTATCGCTTCAGCTGGCCTAGTAAAACGGTACCCAGCTGAACATTTACTTACATTCATACTTAAAGGTAAGCTCAGTAAGAATAGTGAAGCTCCGACTGCAACGGGTACCAACAGTTTGCATCGCTTCAGCTGGCCTAGAAAAACGGTACTTAGCTGTACGTTTACTTACATTCATACTTAAAGGTAAGCTCAGTAAGAATAGTGAAGCTCCGACTGCAACGGGTACCAACAGTTTGTATCGATCCAGCTGGCCGGGAAACATGTCCAATATGGTGCCGGTCACTGTCTCGAACATACCAAACTAGAGCAAAATAGAATGTGATTGTCAAACCACCACCAATTGGGAGATTCGCATAGTCAGATTTGAGAAAGAATCGTCGCCTGCCCGAATCCTCATAGGGCCAGTCGGAAGCGGTTTCAGCGAGTACCAACAGTTTTTCGCTGGATTGCATAGCACCCGAGATAAGTCATGGAGCGTTTCGAAAACCCGAATCGAAGGTCCTGTTGCCATTTTTCTCAAATCTGACGACATGAATCTCTCCCAATTGGCCACTTTATGGGGATATTCACTGGTCTTATATGAAAGCATCAGCAGACGACAGATAGACAAGCAACTTTGGAATCATGTACAAATCATATCTTTTATGTTCATGCCATTACAAGCTGCAGCAAAGTTATTTGATTTTTATATAGAAATACATGTACTTACTCATCCGAATTGAAAGGAACATTATACAATAAAAGTGACTCAAAGAAAGTGCATTTCGTTAGGGCATTATTCATAAAAGATCACGACGAAGGAATTATAAACCGCTTATTATGAACAAACTATCCAATTGTAAACGTGGTTCCTAAAGTCCAAAGCAGCAGGGTACCGTTTTACTAAACAACTTACGGAAAAGATTTGCGTAATCCAAAATTGACAAACATGGATAGTATCTTCAATTAAAGTACAATATTGTAATGTGACACGTCATTAGAAGCGTCTCGGAGAGACGATTCCAATGATGTGTTACTTTGCAATATTGCTTCGCCCAATATTAAAATAAGGGGAGTTTTTTATTTAGATTTATTTATTAATCAACATATGTTTACGTCTACAAGAAGTAAAAACATTTATATCTAAATTTACAAAAATATTATTATGAGCTCCATTGGTTTACCGCTTACCAGAAAAGTAATCGTAGAATCGTACATGAGATAGTGAGAAACATATCCTACCCATAACTGAAACCGCAATAAAACCATCGTTTTGTTAAAATAACGTTAAGCTCAATGCCCATGTTATTCTGTCGAATTTTTTCTCAATATCAATGATGAATTTTTTATTACAGTTTCCCCATGCCATAAACCAGATTTTATCAAGTGATATCTGTGTCAACATCTTGATATCTAATGGTTATCCATATCTAAACAACTCATTGTTCAAATGTTTTAACCCTTTCCCAAACAATAACGACAGTTGACCACTTTGTTGCAGACAAAATTTAGAAAAAATTGTGGGAAAAGGAGAAATTGCTCGTTTCGAGCAATTTTTCCTTTTCCCACAATGTTTTCTGTCCTATCAGAAGATCATTTTCCAATTTCATCACATTTTGAAATGTCGTCTGCAAACTCTTTCAATTGGGGACAGTCGAAAATTTGGCATTTTATAAAGGGTTAAAAAGATTCCTTCATGCCAAAGGCCCGAACATGATCAAAATCTTTCTTTTTTGTTTTGAATCAAAATGCAATCCTTCTGTCTCTGCCTATTTCTCTCTGCCATGCACCAAACAATAACCTGTTATACTTACAGCGCTATCAAAGATAACCGTCATGAGGGTCAGAAAGAACAACACGGCCCAAAACTGTGGGAGCGGCATCTTGCTCAGGGCCTCTGGGTAGGCAACAAACGCGAGACCAGGACCTGCGGTGTAGAAATATCTGCCTTGTAAGTACAACACTCTACGATATAGGATAGACCAACAGGTTGTGTTATATATAGTGTAAGGTTAAGCACTTCAATACGAAGAGAAATCATAGAAATTATATCAAATTATATGGAGGTACCATATCTAAATTGTCCACAACCCTTTAGATGGGTGGTCGTTCGATATACATGAAGATATGTGTGAAAATGGTTTAAACTCAGTCGCAAATATGATGAATCATAACATCTCCGAAATTTTATGGAACCCATAAAAGGCAATAACCATAAAAATGTTAATTCCTTATGTTAGAATTTGCACCTGTAATTTGAGTAAAGAAATGATTTTCGAGGCGCGATCCGCTTAATAAAGGTTGACCCTAACATTTGCTTAACCCATTACCAAACAATGACGACATTTAATGGCTTTGTTGCAGACGGCTCTGGAAAATATTGTGGGAAAAGGAGAAATTGCTCGCTAAGAGCAATTTCTCCTTTTCCTACAAGGTTTTCTGCTTTATCTGAAGAACATTTTCCAATTTCATCACATTTTGAAATGTCTTCTGAAAACTCTTTCAATTTAGGACAGACGAAAATTTGTCGTTTTGGAAAGGGTTAAAAAGAATATTGGACGTAATTTATGACTAAGTACTACTCGTTTATTATACACTATATTGTATCCATCATTTATATGAACATTTATTTGCTATCTGACATGATAACATATCAATTTTGTATCTAATAACATTCAATAGTATTGCAACATGATACATTTTATAAGCAATAGTCTGACACAATGTCTTGTATCAAGCAGTCGTCTTTATTATGTCGTTGATCGCATGCAAACATGAGTTATAATATTTTTTTTAAATGGGAAAGTGTTGAAATGAGCATACCATCGGTATTTATGAGCTTTTTGTCCAGTTATAACCACGTGAAACATGTAAGGTGTGCTAAAATGCGACCGTAATGCATTTTTATCATTATTACATTAACATATTGGGCTGGGTTATTTTGTAAATATGGATTTTAGTGTCGTCTGCTTTCCAAAACCTTAATAATCTGCTTAATTGTGTGGAGGAAATATACTCAGATTAGCAAACAGGTAAGATCACAGGCCAGCCGTCAATTCATTAGACGGCTGGCCTGGATCTAACCTGTTTGCATAAGCATGAAGTCGTTCAGGCACGATAAGGATTACCATCGGTTTCAATTCAAACAAATGCGGTTTAAATGGTGAGATGAATAAAACAGAAGAAATTTGTGTTGTTTCCCTTTCTGGTTGTCTTGAAATGATATAGATAAAACAAACAGAACACAAAGAAAAAGATTGGCAAGAGAAGCAAAGAAATATAGTCTTTGAGGTTCTCAAGTGACAAGCATTCAAGTCAAGAGAATACTAAAGATTTAAATGCAGATTTATAAGTTATCGAAAGTGAAAGTCTGAATAGAATCTATAATGACATATATGAAGAATGAGCACCTGACGCCTTAACAAGCTCGTCAATCGAGGATCCAGATTCTTTGGCCATGAACCCTAGCGATGTAAATACGACTAGTCCTGCATAGAAAGCTGTAAACCCATCGGAAACGACGCAAATACAAGTCTCCCTGGAAAATAGAAATAAAAATGGCATGTTTTGCCAATCGGCGGCTATTGGGTGTTATAAATTTCATTTATATAAAAAAAATTGATATCATTTATTTCAGTTTTACAACATTGTAAAGTACGCACGGCGGTAGATTGGTGTTGTAACTAATCATCCGTTACTATCAGTATGTGGTATCGTTGTGACAGTGTATTAAAAGTATCGTAGTATCGCAGGTATGACACGGTTGTGAGTACATCTGTCTATACTTCTTTACTTACCGTTGGAGTACTATGTCCTTTCAGGGAAATAACTCCTTTCCCATGCGGACACAATATTATTCAAAAGTGCGAAATGATTAACCTTAGTCAAAATGTTCTAACCCATTACCAAACAATAACAACATTCAACCACTTTTTGCAGACGACTCTGGAAAACACCGTTGCTCATAACGAGCAATATTTCCTTTTCCCATAATTTTTTTTGCCCTATCAGAAGGTCATATTCCTATATATCACGTTTTGAAATGTCGTCTGCAAACTCATTCAATTTGGGACAGTCGAACATTTTGCGTTTGGTAAAGGGTTAAGAGAAGAAAAATGATCGAGCGAGACTTCGACACCAGTCTGCCTTTAAAAGGCGTTTTTTTAAACAATGCTTGCATCAGCAAGACCTTCTTCTATGGCAATGTATGTTGTATCAATAAGGCCTTCTTTTTTACAATATAGTCTGATCCCTGTTTGGGGTACGTTCTATGTATCCCTGCCTGGGATACACTTTATATATAAACATTTTGTTAATGGCAGCATTTTGGAGTAACAGGTACATGCATGTTTATCAAGGATTCATTGCAATAATATTGTAAGTTTGTGAAGGCGTTACTATAATCTTTCAATGAACCCACGGAATGTGCTGTGTGGGGCTCCCTTTAAAAACCCGCCAAGATTATTTGCTGATGAGAAACGCTGGCTACTTACACAATGGACTTCTGTTTAAATCTGTTATGGCTGGCCATTGTGATTACCCCACCGTATGTTGGACCCAACGAATAGAACACCTGGATAGCCGCCTCCAACCATACCTACAACAATGACGTTTTATGCAACAGCTTGTTACATATCATACCTTCCCGACTATCCTATTTACAAATGGTGCAATTTATTTGACATGTTGTGGACGGAACGCTATTCCATGGTACCCATACAAATGCATGGATGGTGAAATCTTATTTTGCTTTACTTGTCAGTAAAAGCAAAACTGTCTGATTACATCTGTCCGTATCATTGTTATATAGTATCAAAGATGCACTTGTCCGTTCAGACATTTTAGTCAAACTGGGCAATATGTTAAAATTATTTTATCGCCTCTGATAACATAATTTCTTATGGCTATACCCGAAAGGCCCAATTCTCTACATTGCAATTAAGGTGGTATGACATTTGGAATTTGTAGCGCCGAAATCTAAACGGAAAGTGGATTTTGAATTCATGGGTTAGTTATCCATAATTTGCTCATACCACAAAAATTGTGGAAGATCCCATTACATTATGCAAATACAATATTCAGGGGGTTGCTCAAAATGCGTATTATACGGTTTTCGTCATTACCATAGTGGTTATCGGATACCTATGTAACCCTTGGAATGCTGTGTAATTTCCAAAAAATAGATATGTTGTGCTGTCTGCTTTTTAAAACCTTAATATCTGCTTAATATCAATAAGTAACGATACTCAGAGTAGTCAAAGTGTAAGATCACAGGTTAGTTGCTCATTAGCTTGTTGGCTGGTCTGGATCTAACCGGTTTGCATAAGCATAAAATCGGTTCCAGCAGTATAAGGATTAACATATTTTATATCTTGATATGTAACTAATCTAATACGGAAGCTTCCTTAACCTTATTACGTCAGGCGCCATTGTAAAAAGCGCGCGCTAAACATGCGGCCTGACCGGGACTCAAATCCGGGAACAACATAATTTTGTAAATAAACCACCAACTTAGCTATGCACCCAACTTCAATTAAAAACATTTCCTTGTAAATGAATACACATCCTCTCTACATACATCTCCTCACGAACGAAATTTGTCCCGGATTTCTGGGTACCGTTTTACTAAATAACATTTGCGTAATTTCTAACTTACATTCCATTCTTTCAATGTTGGTCCAAACTATATAGCATAGTGACACTTCATTGGAATAGTGTCTCTAAAACGCTTTTAATGACGCGTCGAATGACAATATTGTGCTTTCATTTATGATTGGTGTTGAAGCAAAGAGAAAGCATGCAGTAGGTGTTTTTTTTAGCATGATTGATCGAATGTGTTGAGTTACCCTTATTAAGCAACGTGCACATTACGGAAATAATAACCGATGTTTTGTGAAAGAGAGATTAACTGTATGAAATGTGTTATCCGCATGTAAATCTTCCTTTTTTGCTGAGGTAATCTTACAACTCTTAACCAAACGCCAAACATTCGACTGTCCCAAATTAAAAGAGTTTTCAGAGGACATTTTAAAATGTGATGAATATGGAAAATAATTTTCTGAAGAGGCAGAAAACATTGTGGGAAAATGATGTTCCAGACTCGTCTACAACAAAGTGGTTAAATGTCGTTTTTATTTAGTAATGGGTTGAGTCAATCTGAATACATATAGCGTGTGTAGAACATGTTGATGGTAGCAAAAAGGGGTCATATAACGTTTTGTTTTATACTCTTTCCACGTGGTTACAGAAGCCTCTAATTGCATTGTGTTTTACGTGGTCAATAAAAGGTAAACACCTGAAATAATTGCACACACAAAGTGTCAAGATATAAATTCATAAACCTCCTAAACTATGGACATCTGTTACAATGCGTGTTTAACTGTCTGTTTATTATTCTATGGAAATTAGCTTTTCCAACAGAAATATTGTGGAATAACAGCTTATTGAGATGATTATAAAACGGTTAGGATATCTCGTGTAGAGGGGCTCGCGTGGCCCAATGATTAAGGTGGCGGACTAAGAACTCGGGGTCCTGGTTCGAGCTCTACCGACACCTCTGGTATCGTGGAAGTGACCTTTGGCAAGTCACATCAGAGCCCAAGCTTAGTACTGGCGGATGCAGGAAAGCCGTAACATAACTAAAAAATTACTGATACAGCGTTAACAGCATACAAAAAATAAATCGTGATAAATTGGAACCAAGAAGTTAAACCATCCCAACACACCCAACTCTGAAACAAACTCATACTTTTTGTTAATGATTTTTAAACTTTCTCATTATTTAAAGGAAGCGTTTAAACTACGAAATACAATGAGTTTATAGAATGCTCTTCTTTTCGGAGGAAGTTAATAAATATGTATGATTGAATGTTGATTTACATGAGTGCATATGTGTAATGATTGAATATTCTTGTAGAAAGATTGAAACTGTATATTTATTTTGTATGCATAGTCCACTGAAATGTTATGGCCAAAGGCTTGTTTGTGCTGACTTTGCCGAATAAATTAATTGAATTGAATTTAATTTCGAAGCAATCGACCCCACGATGCGTTGTGTTCGACCTCATCTCAGAATTGACCTTTGGTTTTCGGGATGTGCACAAAATTGAACCCAAATAAATGGAATAAATAGAACAGTATCTTTTGATCAACTTATAGCAGAATACTTGATCAGTTCTGGTCTAAGCTGTATAACTCCGGATTTCGAATAAGATTGTTTGATATTTAACCATTAGAATGCTGGGTAATTTGCTTGAAATATACTTTTGTGTCGTCTGCTTTCCAAAACCTGGATTTAACCTGTATGCAAAAGCATAAATTCTATTCCAGCACTATAAAGATTAACTATCTATTATAGAGCCCAAGAGGTTGCCTTCAAAAAGATTCAACGATGTTAAATAGACAGTTTCTACAGATTCATGCTGTTGTTGGTGACCTGACAAAATGGTGTGGATGACAATTTGCAGAAGGAGAAGCAATACATTTGCTATACATTTGCATTGTTTGTTTTCTAGGAAGTTAAAATGATCTTAATTTGATCCGATTTTATGTAAAACGAATGGTACACAATGTTTCGTTTAAACTTATTTATTTTATATCTTTTGTGAAACAAGTTCTTACAGCTTAGATAGAGTACTTTAGATCCTTCTTCCTGGAACCATTACCAATACTCGTGTCCGAATGTGGATCAATGAAAGGTTGCAAGGCAGATCCCGCTACTCACGGGATTCGAATCCAGGACCATCGTGACCCGAGGCCGACGCTCTTCCCCTTTATCACTGCCCTCCAAAACATTAACAAAGTCTATCCCCATACGATATGCAAATGATCTATATTTTGCCGCACTATTTGGAAATAATTGGTGACTGCAAGAAACGTTTTTCAATTTGTGAGCTGATATCATGCTACTTCAAGATGACATGAAGAATACTCTATGGTGTCCGTTTTCTACATTGTCGCACATGCATCGTTCACTTTCGGAGCGGTTGTCAAAAGTATATATATTGTTTATGCTAAATGATAAGTTTGGCATTAGGTTAAATTCAGTGTCACTGATCCTGTTTCTCATTTTCATATTTATGTCTGTTAAAAATCTTTATACGTTGATTTATCTGCTACAAAGCAGGCAACAAAGAGATTGAATAAAGCATGTTGGTGGTGGTTTGCTCGGATCGATAAAGAACAACAGCTGGGTCTTTGCTTAAACTGTCATTTCATTGTTTGGAACGTCCAATATTCAAACCGTTAAACGAAATGAGGTCAGCTTTATTGTTTCTTTTATGAGTTTTCATTAGCATTATTTTTTATCTGTCTTTATTGTTTTAATCAATAAGGTAGTAAGTAGTGAGTGTACTATTTTATGTAGTTTTCGTTTAAGCACATCCGTAGTACGGGTAGCTGTATTTCTGTATAGGTCCCTATTTAACCTGCTGACACATTACTTAGTAAAAAAACGAGGTTTACTTAATCACACATAACTGATTGACTAAGTAAAAAGACAGCTGTCGACACAATATATGTGTTAAAATAAAATGTCATCTTTGTCAAATGTATTTTTCGTACTTGACAAGCTGTTATCGCTGACTAATGCATAGCTCAATAGTCATGTGGATTTCGACAAGGCTTGTTAATTCCTTTCTTTATATCTAGTCCACATAGACAAAAATAAATCATTGACTATCAATACTTGTTAAGTTAGAAAACCCATAATCCGCCATTTTGAAATTAATTCTTTCATAGGAGTACATTGGTCGTTTTCGGTATACATCGATCGGGGTTGCAATAATTTTGTTTAACCAAAACGTCCAGCCCTGACCGATGTATACCGGGAATAACCGAGGTATTCCGATGAGAGCAAGAGTTTCAAAATGGCGGATTATTGGAATTTCACCTTAAGCTATATCTTACTGGGCGACAAGCTGAGCAGATTCGTCCATTCCATGCCCAACCTCGCCTTAATCGTTGTCTAGGCTGGGCTAAAACGAAACGGTCGTTAAGTTATATAAATTCATACAACAATTCAGGCGTAATGCACCATTTTAAATTTCAACATCAGATGGATGTGGTTGAGAAGTAGAAAACAGGGTACAAAGGTACAGAGATAATCGATGGTTTAACCCTTTCCCAAATAATAACGACATTTGAATACTTAGTTGCAGACGACTTTAGAAAACATTGTGGGAAAATGAGAAATTACCTGTAACGAGCAATTTCTCCTTTTCCCACAAGGTTTTCTGCTCTTTCTGAAGAATATTTTTCAATTTCATCACACATCGAAATGTTGTCTGCAAACTCTTTCAATTTGGGACAGTCCAAATTTGTTGTTTGTGAAAGGGTTAAAACATAGATAAGAGAACGACGAATTCTTACATCAGGGACAAAAGAGTAAGGGAATGATGACAGACACCAGAACCCCTTTAAAGATAGAATACCAGTAATCCGCCATTTTGAAACTCATTCATTTGGATTATGGATATCCTTAACGCATAGAACAAGCTCTTAATTAAAGGGTCAGACTATTTTGAATGTTTGTATGGAACTGCATTCTTTTAACCTTTTAAACAAAGAGAGACTGTTACCTTCATTATATGTTCATCAAAGTTTTCTTTGTCTCAAAGATTTATACACTTTCACGCCAATCAACAAAAGTCACGTGACAGACTACAAGCCGCACGTTTAAGGGTTTATTCATAAATAGCTTTTGTATGATGACTGTATAAAAGAGAGGGGGGAGTTAGATTAAACATGGGAGCACATAAAAAGGAAATATGACAGATAATATATACTATGTCAAATTAGAAATACAGTCGGCTTTGGGTGTTTGCAATACTTCGGGAAATAGAAAATGGAAAAAGAAAAAAGAAAAAAAAACACACACACAATTTAGCATGCAGCGCAAACGTTATCGGTGACAGATTTATCTATGAATTCTAGACATGAACCACAAACCTTGTTCACTTACCTCTACTGATCATATATACAATTAAATATTATTCTCCGGTGTTAGTTTTATAAATTTCTTGAAAAAATGTATCCCTGAAATAAAACATGAAATCTTGCCACAAAATGAAACTGATAATTGATATATCCCTTAATAGCGAACCTAATTTTGGAAGTCGGCGGTACTAACCATATGTTTGCCTCAGCCCTTGGTGTAACGAATTAGTGGTTTATTTGCATCTGTAAGAAACAGAGCTTCAAGATATGAGTGAAATAACTAATGAATCGAAGCAATTTTGGAGTCAATCATTTTCCTTTGTTATCTTTTAACTATATTACGAAATGCGAAGTATTTGTTACACGTTAATACATTATGGGGATGTAGGGATAGACAATTTAAACAAATACACACTATTGTCAACTTAGAAATTGAATCATACCGTCTTAAAGGTGTAGAATGAATGACACCACATATGTTAACATAAAAGAGATGGCACTTATGATTTTACAGCTGCAAATTTCATAGCATCATAGTTTGAAAAACTTATTCAAAAGCATCCTATTAGTCATTAATCCGATCAAGTTATTTTATGACGGACATATAAAACCAGGAAAAAAACGACTTACCTGTGGTGAAGCTAATTTCGCGAAGTCTGGGGTTATGTACAATTTGATACCATCGATAGAACCATCTAGCGTCAAACCACGGATAAGTAGGATTGTGAGAAGCAGAAATGGAGCTGTTGCAGTGACATACACAACCTATTGGGGGAGAAAATGATTACATGGATTAAAATGTCCCTATTAGAATGAAAGATTTACCATTGAAAACCAAGGAAAGATCAATTTCATGAATTCCGACATGATTCAGTTATTTATTCACTTTTGAAGTTCGAAGGACCTAACATTAACACTTTAGTCAAGGTAAACTTTGCAACTTGGGTAAGACTAAACGGTTCTTGGCAATCTGCCGTTTTGTACATTTTCTTTTAATAAAATACAATTGGAATTTTAGGATTTCAAAGTAAAAGAAAATCAGACATATGTATCCCTTATATATCACAAAACAAGACGGTCCATAATCAACTTAAATCCATGCTGGCATAAGGTGTTTGTGAAAAACACTGCATATACATTAAAAGGTTATAGATGGATTCTGGTGGTAACCTATGGATACCACCAGCAGGCAGGGGAATCATATGACCTATGTTTAAGATCTACTGTCCGAACAAGATGACCACACCAAGGTAGTATTGCCTTTTTGACCTACCATTTCAAATGATAGCCACAGAGGGTACCCGCATGATTTGACTACCTACTGTCCGGTTCTTGTGGTATATGGAGACCAATGCTTTGTAACGGTGTTACGTCTAATATTCGGCAGAGAAACCGCTGTCGAAGACTGGTTGTTTTTGACATGCGCGCCCGTCGGCTGCGATTCCTCTGGTAAACCCATGCAGTACACAATGTGGATTTCATTGGCAAACGTAGGCAAATAAAGCAAACATCCATGGACGCGGCAACCTTGTTCGAACATAAGATCGTAAACATAGATCACGTGACCCCCCCATATCTGATCAATGCTGGTATAAGAATTACCTTTCCGAGCGACTTAACTCCCTTACATAGAGCGAGTACGATGAGCGTCCAGCCGACAAAGTTACTGAGTACCAGATGCCATTGTAACGACCCCATGTCTTCTAGTCCACCCGATTTACGGAGCACGTTGTGTCTGGCGATATAATTCATAATAAACTATCAAAATGCTGCTGATGATGGTGGCATTGAGTAGAGCTTTTATGGCACGCTTACAGAACATTACAGGTCCAGAGGATAAAATTACTGAGTATCAGATGTCATTGTAGCGACCCCATGTTTTCTAGTCAGCCCGATTTACAGAGAATGTTGTGTCTGACAATAAAGACTCATTATAATCTAAGTTTGAACCTAAGCTATTAAGTAACTTTAACACTCGGCTTAGAATTCTAGGCATGCTCCTCCAGGAATATTTTATATGCTATTTATGTGTTGTTTCTTGTGCATTCTAAGGGTGTTGTGACCAAGAACAAGATAATAGACATTAAATGATAACAGTTATGTGAGACTCTCAATGTAGACCTGAGATTTTCATTTTCTAGTGACCGTGTGCTCGCAGGTGTGTACTGTGCATACAGGAAGTTGCGTTCTTGCAAACGTGTGGTGGAAGCTTACAAAAACATTTTAAGAATCTACCAAGAGCCCCGGCCCTTGTAACTACATGTAAGTTGGTAAAAAGTGAACTGAACTCTGGATAGAGATTATTTCTACAAAACAGCAGCCGGATGGCTGTAAGACACATTGTGTTTTGACATCACTCTTTACATGGCAAAGTGCATTAAAAAGACGAGAGATTTCGTGGTAAAACATGTTTACGTGCATATCATTTGCCTTTTTCCTGATGTAAGGCTGTTATTCTGTGTTTGAACGTTTCCGATCGACACATATGCAGTCTTTCTATGTTGTTTGCTATTTGAAAAAGAAAAATGTTCATTTATTATTGAAAAGTTAAAGAATAACATTTGTTGTCACAAAAACGATTGCAAATGCAACATTTGATAAGACGCGTAAAATTATGAAGCTTTTAATTAAAACTTAGACCGAATTTAAAAGGCATTTTAATCTACAACAGGTACAGATATCCACACCAAATATCAATAAAGAATGCTAAAATATACTTACAACCAGAACTCTTGTACTGGGGATGTTTGCTTGAGGGCGGTTTGAAACACAGCAGACCCTTCAGTAATATTCATTGTCAAATTCGACTGCGCTGATACGTTTCCAACGGCGTTAGTCAGAGTTTCTGTTCTGTTTGCTTTGAATTTGAAAACAAAGTGAACATATATAAAGGCATACATATTAAATCGAGAATCACATGTTCTAGCTGCGATCAGTTCTTAGTTAAAGCCATACTTGCGCTCATTTACACTAAATTTGTGAAAGTTCTAGAATAATCAAAATCTAACTTAAAAGTAATTTAATTTCCCTTCTACAGAGGAATTAAGACTGTAAAACGGTCACATAATGCTTTTAAAAGAGTTAATGATATAAGGTTTGTTTACATTTAGTGATAAAACTAGGTCAGCCGAGTAACGTTTGGAACAAATAGAATCCAAGAAATTCTCCATTTTGAATGTTCACGTTCTTAATATTGGATAAATGACAATAGTTTTATATGTTTCATGCGTTTTTTCTGACCAGGTGATCGCCGCTCATTAATCCGAAGGCTTTTTTTTTCTATTTTTGATGTTACTCGAATGTAAATAATGAAGTTAGATTGGTGGGCACCAAACTTGTGAAAATAGCACTTTGAAAAATAGATAATAAATAGTGCAGGTTTTATATTGTCATGATCTTGTGGTCGTTCGCTATGTTTTAACATATTCTATCTTAATTTCCAACTAATATTACCCAGTCTTGCAGTTTTTCTGAGCGCTAGTATGCTTTTAGTCGAATACAATGTAGTTTAGATATGTACGTTGTTGTTATATCCACGTTAATCTTCCCTGAAAAAAGCTTAATCAAATACAACTAATTATCATAAAAAACAAAGATTTGCAATGTTCTAATTGAACTTAAATATCTTACTTGAACATTGGTCCGTGTTCCACCATTGGCCACATGTTGTCCAGGGTAGCGTGGAGGAGAATGACATCACCAAATAGTACTGAATCCAACCCATTATAGTCACATAGTACCACAATATGTCGAACGAGATCAGTACCATAAGGAATCCCAGTCCTGAAATGATTAGTTACAGGTATAGTATGTTTCTGACACAGATCCGTCAACGTGGCCTAGTGGTAAAGGGGTCCGCCTCGGGACTAGGAGGTCGAAGGTCCGAGTACATAGAGATGCGTTTGTCCAGAGAATGTTTCTCGTGGAACTTGTCCCGAAATCACCGGATTCATGAGCCGCAAGCTAGTTAAATTTAACTGTTACCGACTTATATTCGCTTGGCGCCTGGCATTGTGATACAAGTTGGGGAGGTACTTGGTATGTTCAGTGAGAAGTGCGAAGTGAGAAAGGGCCCTTTCAATAGGGGTGTCACTATAATAAGCAAAGCCTTTAACATATGGGTCCTCTTCGCAGTTCTATCACTTTTCAGTTTTAAAATCATACACCAGGGTATCGTTTACTAAAGGGCTTAAGGGAAAAAAAGTGTGTAATTAAAAACTGATAAACATGGATAGAATCATCGATAAAAGTACACTATTACAATGTGGCACGTCTTTGGGAGCGTCTCGGAGAGACAATTCCAATGATGTGTTATTTTACAATATTGCTTAACCTACTCTCAAAATAAGAGGGAATGTTATTTTGAACTTACACAAAGTCTAAGCATAAAATGTTTAGTAACACGGTACCCCGAAGGATAAGTAACAGGGCTTGGATAGTGCTTTACTAAACATAAAGTATGCTGCCATGTTGTGTAGGTTCAAATTAACATTCACTCATATTTCAATTCTGAGATCAGGAATATTGCAAAATTTCAGTTCAATACTCGTCTGATGATGTAATTCATTTCAGTTAACAATGGTAACAAATTCACTTTGTCAAAATATATACCTTTTGATCATTCACAATAAGCCATGTCCGTGGTTGTACACCTAACGCCACATGTTTGTGTCAATTCAGCAACAAAATTTAAAGATTGTTCACAAGTTTACAAAGCTTTTCGAAGTCGTCTGCTTCAAGTAAAGAAAATGTCGTCTGTAGGTGGTAAAAAGTTACGCCACAACGTAGTATACAATTCACTTGTAGATTCAAAGTACCGTATTTACGCCGTATAAATGAATGAGATGCCGCATTTTGGGATCCACACTCACACATTTTATGGAGATAATGGACACAGGATATTTTCGTCACGCCGTGTTTTACAGATTAACAAAGACAGTGATGTATTAATACACCTCCCCTGGAAAAAAGTAGGAGTAGATCGGAAGATAGCGCTGTTATATTTACGCCGACCTCATACTACCTGAATGTTTATGGAATGTGGAGGTAACGAGGGAATGCCCAAGGTTTGGTGAAACGAGGAAAAAGTTCTACGACACTGCAAGACGTATCCTAGCATAGCATAGGGTCCTCGGTACCGTTTTACTAAACAGTTCACGCTTAGAATTTGAGTAAGTTCAAAACAACATTGCTTCTTAGTTCAATATTGGACAAATCGATATTGCAAAATGGAGACATCATTTGAATCGTCTCCCAGAGACGCTCTCATTAACGTGTTACATTGCAAAAGTGTACTTCAATTTAGGATACTATTCATGTTTGTCAGTTTTGACGTACACAAAAAGTTTCCTTAAGTTTTTTAGTAAAACAGTACCCTGGTCCTGCGTATACCCCGCACTAGGGTCATACGCATGGACCAGGGTATCGTTTTACTAAACAACTTAAGGAAATTACTTGCGTAAGTCATAACTGATACACATTGATAGTATATTCAATGAAAGTACAATATTGCAATGTGACACGTCATTGGAAGCGTCTCGGAGAGACTATATTGCTTCCCTAAATAATGAAATAAAAGGAATTGTTGTATAAGACTTACGCAAATCTTACGCGTAAACTTTTTAGTAAAACGGTACCCAGGAGCCCGTGCTAACCCCATCGGTTTTGTGAATTCGGAGACTCCCTCGCTGTACAGTGTTGGCCAACGGACTAGCCTGGAGGATGAAATATCTCCAAATGGAGTGTCCCATGTAAATGGTTATTACTAGATCAACAGTTTTAAATATTTTAAGTATGATGTGGTATCTAATGCCACATAGTTCAAACTCATCGAAATTATTAATCTTAATACATAACGGCCAAATATCATTAATGTGGTGTGGTATCCAAAGTCACAGAGTTCAAAATCATTAAAATTATTTCCTAAATACATCACGGCAAAATGTTGCTAATAGACAAAAAAAAAAACTGTATTCAAAAATCGAAAAAAAAAACCCGTCTGTGGGTTAAAAACAATTCTTTATATACCATGCCGTCTTGGTCAGCGGTACCGATGAAGCCCTGTTTACATTATGTTATAATATTACAGTTCCTTCTTTTAACCCTTTCCCGAACAATAACGACATTTGACAACTTTGTTGCAGAAGACTTAAGAAAACGAGCAATTTGTCCTTTCCCACAAGGTTTTCTGCTCTATCTGAAGAATATCATTTAATTTCATCACATTTTGAAATGTCGTCTGCAAACTCTTTCAATTTGGGACAGTCCAAACTTTGTTGTTTGGGAAAGGGTTAAAAGAGAGTAAGATACTTTTTATAGTTTTAATAATACTATTGTTTCGCAATATCTTATATCTAATAAAAGAAGGATAACAGGTCGTTATAATTACAAATGTTTATGATTATTCTTCTTATGAACATAATTGTAAAAATCTTCAACACAAAAGAGAGGTTCAACGTGCAAAGTGGCTAAATGCCAGCAGTCTTTCAACAATACTCTTCTATACGAAATTACTTGCTGATATATGTAGCCCGATTTTGTAACGGTGTATGTTCTTCAAGCAAGATGGGCATGATAACACTGAATCACACAATAAGCCTAGTTTCGTCATGCATACATGTTTTAAAGGTGCTTGTTTACAGATGGGAGGAAATTTGGAAGTTAGAAATTAATTTCTTTAAAACAGCCGTATTGTGATGTGATACCCACTGAAGAATAGTAATTGGAGGCAAAATTATATCGTTTTTAATTACTTAAAGTGTGTATACATACAATGTATTTTAATTAAAAAACCGTGAGATCGTTTTTGAGTTTTACCGCATATAAACGTACATACTTGTATAAAGAAACGCTTCAAATATCAATTATGCTTTCAAAAACATTTAATTATATTTCAAACAACAATACAAAAACTGTATTGTTTCAACGAAGTTTTATTTTGACTTTCAATTTTCCTTTCGGTGAACAACCATCTTTATCGCACTGATTGCAGAAGATGTAGTTTCCATCGAAACAAACCGAGGAATCGCGCATTGTATTACATGGTTTTATAATAAGAACAATAAGGTTGTTGAACTGTATAAAGAGTGGGCTATCAATATCCCTAGTTGGACCAGTTTTTAAATTCTATATTATTGCAAAGTTTTTTGGTGTCTCTGGTGTAACCAATATCTTTTCATGTTCGTGTTTTACGTAATTTGAACCAGATGACACTGAAACTAGCTATCATAGATACACGGAGGTTTTTCACATAGTAAGATAGTTGTGTATTTTTTACATTAGTAAAGACATCGTCAACAGCAAAAGAAAATATCTACTTATTAAGTAGTATTCCATTGATTAATATTAACTCTCTAAAGGGGCTACCTCATTCGGTAGTGGTCTGGGAGAAATGATCGTAAAAAAGAAATTAACAATCATTGCGACTAACTCATAGACCATTTTCAGTTTTTTACACATATATTTAATTATTATTTGAATTGCTGACATCATGTGATTTACGGTTGTGGTTAAGACTGTTTTCCAAACGAAGAAGTAATGTGTTCATCCCAGTCAATCTGTTTGAAATAATATTATTGAGCCTTTTGCTGTTTTAAACAGCTTATTGAACCAAGAGTTTTGTCATTTGCCCTGTTATGTGTTTAGTCTATGGTGCCAAAATGGAAAAAAACATCAACGGGAACTCTCTTCCATACTGAACCCATGGTTGCCATAGTATTTCGTGTTTTTTTGCCATATTTCTCTATGGACTGTCTATTTGTATAATAAACCGAATTTGCGTCTCCGTATTGTTTATGACTGCAAACGTATTCGAAACAGATGCCATGGTGCCATAAGAAACAAAGCTTATTGTTCACCTGTTCTCAATTTATCACAAAGCTTTAAGTGTTATTTTTTCTCTGTTCAAGGTAAGCCTTTTTATGAAATCTATCGACTTTTTTGTATGCATGATTTTGCGCTCTTTATATTTCCTCATTAAGTTAAGCAGATATATAAGGTTTTGGAAAGCAGAATACACAAACATCTGTTTTCTATCAAATCACCAGCATTCTGAGGTTTAATAGTGTTTCTGTTATACTACAGCAGTCGGTGCACCTATCTATGTTACCCGCTGATATTTCCCTATCGAATGGGATTGATAAAAGAGAGAGATAGCTGCAAGTGAACACCAAGGTACCGTTCTACTTCACGCTTTACGCTTAAGATTTTCGTTCGTCCAAAACAACAGTTCCTCTTATTTCAATATTGAGCTAAGCAACATTGCTTAGTAACACATCATTGGAATCGTCTCTCTGAGACGCTTCCAATGCCGTGTCTCATTTCAATATTGTACTTATTGTACAAATTTCGTCAGGAATTTTCCGCTCCAAATGTTGCAGTACACTACATAGGTATCACATTAAACATAACGATACTTTTCATCCGTGATGTAACTTAATTATTGGATATTTTGTCGAGTTAGGCGATACCATCATTTCGTAAATAGTTGGGCATTTTCTTAACTTCAAATAAGTGTTTTCATTGGATAAAACAGATGGGTTCAGACTTGCGACTTCATATGGTTACACATGACAACTTTATTCAATAACAGTTTAATATAAGTGGGCCAAATTTGCATCATCACTTTGCATTAGGATAATGTAACCCATGCGGCAGATAACAGGGGTATCAATAAACAGCAGAGTTAATTCGGTCAACTTAAGCTAGTGTGTGTGTAACACAAATTTGGTGCACTGAAGAAAATTAATGATCATTTCAACGTGGATGTATGAATTGGAGAGAGAGAGAGAGAGAGAGAGAGAGAGAGAG